>NC_051173.1:75831945-76341945 GCF_013339725.1 Rhipicephalus microplus | reverse complement strand
GAAAATGAAGATGTCAGCCGATTGGTGTTCACACTTCGACTTCGCTTGTAGCGGAGTTTGGGCCTCCATTGAGAAACGAAGGCAGACTTGCGATGGAGTTTTACAGAGGAGCTCGCGGATGGTTGCCTGTGTAGTTTGCGAAACTAAAAACACGCTGGCATTTGCCCAGGAAACCTGAAAACCAACGATGGTTGTGAACAAGTTAAATAGATTGTCCAACCAGGATTGCTTTCCATAGATATCACTAACAATTATCACAAGTACAATACATCAAAAGGCAGCTTAAATTTCATGCACTACAACAAAAAGTCATGAAAATCAAGAAAATCATTGACACACATATATACGAAGACATGTTTCGCATACACACTGAATTGTCCACAATGTCAAGACAACCACTCGATGAATGTGCAAATGCAGAAATAGAATAAACACTATCCTTTTTCCCTCAATTGCGAAAAATAACCGTACTCTCTTCGCCGATACAGACGAAGGAGCACCGTGACGTTTTCTCTCTTGTGTTCACTTCAAAGCTGTTACAGCGCTGGCACCACACCTGCAGAAAAAAACAGGCTTTTCCTTAGAGATTGGCCCCTCTTTACCGCATAACAAAATCTTCAGCAGAGTGCTTTTCGGACACCACATATACTTCGGCTAGACATGCGTCCTTCCATTCGAGGTTCCACTAACAAACGTTCCCGCAGTCTTCGTCTTTCGGCACCAAAAATAACAAAATCTTTCGTATATTTCCTAAGCGATGGCCGTGGTAGTCTGCGCGGCAACCAGGAGCGTAGCAAAGAGTGTCCAGATTCTTCTTCTTCTTCCTATTTATTAGGATACAGGAATCTTCATCCCCCTTAGCACACAAAAAATGACGAAAAATTGATAACAACAATACACAAATGCACTCAGTCTAGCGGTCACTCACAGCTTGAGCTGCGCCGAGCGGCAGGCACTCCTTTGCACGTGTTGTCTCCCGTTTTCTTCTCGGGCTAGCGTTGGCAGTGCCCCACGTGGTGGACGACTTTTTTAATCGCAGTACCCCACATGCACGCCCACCTCGTGCTTTCCACTACAAAACCTTGAAAATAGCCGAGTCCACCTATAATATACCTGAAGTTCCTGCACCATATTGCCCTTAAGCCAACAGTTTCCGTTGTGTGAAGTTCTAGTTTATTTGGCAGTAGAAAAGACTGATTCTATCGCGCTTTCAAAATTTAACTTTAGTTTTTTAGTTAATCTTAAATTAGTAACTTTGTTTAGCACAGTTACAAAATATTTTGAATTCATGATGGAAAAACTAGTTGTAGCTGCTTCGAAGTCCTCCATGTTCCATTGTCGTTTCAACTTTGAAGTTTCTGCGAGTAGTTCACTAAGTTAATTAACAGTGCCCATCACTGTTATAGTAATGAGCCTTTTACCTGGAAACGTGCCGTAACGACTTATTTTGTGAATAAATAAGCAGCCCAAATTCAGTTTGGGCTGTCTGCTTTTTCTCCGGTTCGCATTTGCAGCCATGGCGAGGCAATCCTGGACTGCCAAAGGTGAAGCGTTTGAAGCCGTTATCGAAATTATCTCGCAATATATGAGTGAAAGCAGAATCAGTTTACCATATGTAGCCATCTTTCATTATTCACGGGGAGGACATGCTGAGCACGTCGTTTTGAACCTAATCACGCTTCGGAATATTGCAATATGGTCCACCTATAACAACAACAACAAAATAGTGTGTTGCTTTTTCCTCACCTTTTTAAGTGATTAAAGAGCAACACACTTCAGGGGTGAATCAATCTGATTTATTGCGGTAAGCTGAGTTGGAGGTCTGGTTCAATATTATGAAGCGATGTCAGTTATTAGGTATGCTCGCTATGTAATTATAGCCGTTCCTTCATATCATATTCTCGCAGAACTGTAATTAGCGTCGACCAGAATCAGCACTTGGTGGCGGAAAGTGTTTAAAACGGGGCCATAAGACAGTATGCCAAGGAATAATGCATACGGGTTGAAATAAAACCAGAATAATTGCCCAGATATTTCAGTAATCAGCTCCACTACGGGAATATTATAAAGAATATTTCTGCTCACATCTGTCGTTTTGGCATAAACTGGCTTGATCACATTTTAAAAAGCAGCGTGAGCATGCCGCGAATGCTCTTCATTAATGTGTATTTTACATTATGAGCAAAAAACACAAAAAAGCAGCAGAGTTAAGATGTAGGGCACCTGCTCAAAAATATTTTGACCTCCCTATTCTACGTGTGATCGCGGCAAGCCTTTGTTTTTCACCCCACTTGTACTGATAATTGTGAAAAACCGTTGTAGGGATTCGGTGCTATTGCTTACGTGCTGATATTACTTGACATGTTGATTAAGACATTGATTAAAAACGTGATATTAGTGAATACATATCACATCACGAACTGTTACTGAATTCCGATGCAAAAAAAAAAGTTTCTGGGACCGGTTCCAATGAACAGTTTCCCTGAGGCTTCTTTTTCTGTTTACTGTAGATCGATGTAAACAATCTACAGTTAACACTGCCAATAACACGAGTATTCAATTTGTGTCAGAAGGTCACCTCATGTAAGTCTGCGCCCTTTTCAGCTTTTGTTTTCATTCCTTGCCAGCACTTCAGAAGACCATCGTTACCCTACCCTTCACCTTGCGTGTCTTGTCTGTTCCCATTCTGCTTTTTAACGCCGACCGTTATATCGGGCCTGTGTGCTACTAAAATTTGCACTCTGATCAGTTATATGTCCTCGTTTTGCGTGTCAGGTCACAGAAACATGTAACGCCTCATCTTGTGTAGACGAAGTGTATACAAATATGCAGATAGAATCTAAATTCACGATAGAACAATGACTGTCTCGTGTTACTTTCACCAGACTGTAGAAATGTGGCTTCTCGTGTTTCGAGCATGTTGCGTATAATTGTCGTTTCTACGCAGTACTGTCAGACCAACAGCGGGTTTTCGTTCCTTGTACGCAAACATTGTAAATGCCGCGCATCCTATGAGTATTGAGTCAATATAAGCTCCACGTTTAATCGAAGTGCCCATTGTTTTTCTATTGGTTACATACAACAGGTACTATGATGGATACCCACGCTTTTTTATAGAGAGAAATCATTTGTCTAATACCAGGCGCTAGGAAAATACTTTTTGAAAAAACTAAGAGGTTGACTGCCGGATCAAAGTTCTTATGTGTAAAGAAACCATTGAAAGGATCTCACTATTAAGCCATGAATGCATGACTGCTCCTATCCGAACGGAGCCAACGAGCATTTTCAGTCGTTTTTTCCGTGAATTGCGCGTGACTAAATTTTCTTAAACGCAGTACATGGAGATTATGGTTTGAGCCACACAAAACTTAGTGATCAACTAACCCTGCTCATTCGTTTCACTATGCAATAAACTTATACCTTTCTTTCTCAGATGTACTGATACCTCTAAAATGCGTTAGTATTTGACGCAGCTCTTATTGCCTTCATGCAAAAAATTCAATGAAGAGAAAAGAGCTGACAGGATGAAAAAAAAAACTATCCATATGTGCACAAGATGATAGAAGATTAAGTGCTTCGGCAAAGTTGTCTTTTCGAACAAAGCAATTTGTATGCTTAAGCGTACATTGCAATAAGACGAAACCAGTAATCTATACCTAAAGATAACTTATTATTGAAAATATTTTTATCTGAGCCTTAGAAAAAAGTACCGAGGCTTTGATCTTTTGGCCAAGCAGTCTGCCATTCTTCGAGCTTTTTAGTGGACAAGCAAATGAAGTGCAAAATGACACAGCAAAAAAATCTGTTTTTAATGAAAGGCGGTCGTTCCCAATTGTTATTGCAAATCTCTGCCCCTGACTGCTACTAATCATTGTACTGGTGTCCAACAGCTCGCACACGTTAGTGTAAATTGTATACTTTTGGTACAAGTCTTCGTCCTTCAGTGGTTTTATTATATGCTGATTATGATTATTATAGGTTTTCATCGCACTAGTTGGTTAGGAAACACATGAGGCATTAATTACTCTTGTCAGTGGTATGAGCGCAATTTTTGGAGAAAAAGACATAGACAACGCGTATCAAATGTACCCGCCAGTGGAATCTCACCAAAGTCTACTGAAGGTTCTGAGCACATATATTTGCATAGGAAAACGAGGTCATGCGTTGCAGCTCTGAAAAAAAAATTAAAGGTCAGACTTGAAGAATATAGTTCAGTGAGGAACGTTGTGAATGTTTACTACAAAGAAATTGAAAAAAATATCGAACACATCTGCTCCTATTTAAAAGAACAAGGTGGTAACTGCAGTTCAAATGAAGATACGGGCACCGGAATTGAGCACATGCTGCTTATTAAAACGTATAAACAAATTTGTCCCTCGTAAAATTTCTGTTGCGCACCAGATGCGCCCGTGGGCGTATGGGCAAAACAGGTTGGTGCAAAAATGTGAGGCTTCTTTAGCACAGGAATTCACTACAAAAGAAATCCACTTACATGTTCAAGCACTGTATTGAGAGTCGTTGGGTGCCGTTTTTTGTTGACACATGTGCCTTGTTTGTTGATAAAACAGCTGAACAGAAGGACTGAGTGATTTCACACTTCAAGGAAAGTAAGTGATTCCGTTAGCCAAGCTTCCCTGGCTTTATCAGCAAAGAAAATGGACCTGTTTAACAGGTTTAACTACAAGAAGATCACAAGAGGCTTTGCGTTGCTGTTTGACATGTGAATATTCTTTGACAATGAGCATGTGAACATACGTATGTGTTGTTTTTTCATTACACCAGTTGCAAGTTTAGTGCCGTATTTCTCGCATCTTTACTCATATAGGGTTGAATAAAGCACTATTTTGTATTTCTACCATCGAAGTTATGTCTGTGCAGAAAACAGTTCCCAAACTCGAGCTATTGTAGAATGCGGGACTACTGCTACAACAAGGCAGTATAGCTAATCCTTTCACATATTGCTGATGTTTTTTTTGGATATCCTACCAAGCACCGCTATAGAGATGGAAACACAACGAATATAATTTTAGAGTTACTATATCATGTCGCTGCTCTGTGCACTGAAATACGACCATCTTATCAGTAGTGTCTCTCATTTTCTAACAGTTCCCTTTTTTTTTGGAAGACTTGTAATTTCTGTATACACATAGGCTGCATTGCTGACGGAATAAATATGAAGACTTGAAAATAGCAACAAATGTTTTCCTTAGCAATAATTTGTCTTTTTGAGAGGCTTTTCACTGCTGCCAATTTAGATTAGGCAGCCTATTTCTCGAGTAAGGCCGCTCACTACACGCAAAAATACGGCTGACTCTCCATTTGCACTCTGTACCAACAAACAAGGAACACAAGAGGGTGAAACGTCGTGAAATGACGCTAAACGCTAACTTTGCGCAACGCTGCCAACTGGAACATGTGTATTAGCAACCCGGAAGCTGATATGAAGCGCTGATGCTCGCGAGAATGCAAGCCCTGAACACTGCTACAAATATCAACTTCAGCGCATGGCAATTAATCATAATTGACACAAACCCGACGTGATGGCTGTATCAAAAGAATACATATGTATTACTCATAAAAGTGAGTAGGCAGCACTGTAACCACTATTGGCATTTCACGAAGATTAGCGTCTGTTTGAAAAAAAGTTCCGAGACATGGCGTAGCTGTTTGGTAAGATGCTTCACTGCTGTGAAGAATTCTTGGGCTCAATTCCATCTGCGACCCTGACATTTATTCTTTGCAGTCGTCGGGTTGACGCTACGATATCGAAGGGTATCTTAACGAAGGTATCTTAACGCTCACGCGTTCAGATTGCCCATGTGTGTTCTTGATGTTCCTGTAGATCTAAATGTCAATCACATGTGGCACATACCCGCCTACCGGCGGTACGTATAAGCCTGTTGGTATGTGCCACTCTCTGGCTAGAAGTGTTTGACGATGTACGCGACAGGATTTTGACAGTATTCATGGTTGACCAGTGCGTTATATTCACCAAACCATCTTACCCTACCATGTATAATTTTGGTTCACGCCAAGTTTAAGGGGTGACGACGACTCCACGAGAGCCCCCAAATGTAAGCGGCTAAACAGATTGATACGCTCAAAGTCGCCGAAGTTCGCCAAGAAATGCTTCGCATTTAAAACTGCTTCGCTAACTTTTGTTTTAAATGCGAAGCATTTAAAACGAATGTTAGCAAAGAATAGCATCACCAAAAACGGACTTTCATATTGTCACGGGGTCATGACGTGGCCGAAGACAGGAGACTTCTTGTTGGAATTTAACTGTTTATTTGGGCGAACCTGTGCCCGGTAAACAGAAAGTCCAATTACAGCAGCAGTCTCGCACAGATAGCAGTCTCAGACTGATAGCGGCGAACGGAGCGTCGGCCTTTGATCAACAACTGACAAGCGGCGAAGCGCGTCGGCATTTATACTCCCGCCGTCGAATGTTCTAGCGCTATCGCTGGCTGCGGCGTGCGTTCCAGAACAATCTATACCATTCGCACAGTGGGCGTGATCTTATCGAAATGATCTACTACAGTCCGGAACCCTCTAGAAAACTGCAGGCGCGGTTTGCGCTGACAATCGTGTGGTGTTTGGGGACGATAACAAAAACTTGGGGAATGGAACGTGGCATTGCCCCCCTCTGAAAAAGGCATCGTCTCGATGCTTTAACTAAAGATGAAGGTACAATAATAATGCAAGAAAGTACAATGAATAAATTACGATACAACAATAATACAAAAAAACACTGATTCAGTTTGTTAACGCGCATGAAACGGCTTGAGGCGTGCGACATGGACGACGTCAGGTCGCGATCGGCGTCGTTGAGAGTTCGTGATGCCGTCGGGGACAACCTCGTAATCAAGTGGGCCGAGACGTCGAACCACCCTGTACGGTCCGAAGTACCGTCGCAGAAGCTTTTCACTTAGTCCACGTCGGCGTATCGGCGTCCACACCCAAACACGTTCACCGGGCTGGTATTCTACAAAGCGTCGTCGAAGATTGTAACGGTGGCTGTCGGTCGTCTGTTGATTCTTAATATGGGGGCGCGCGAGTTGTCGGGCTTCTTCAGCGCGTTGAAGGTACTCACTCACATCGACGTTTTCTTCGTCGGTGACGTGCGTAACATGGCATCGAGCGTCGTATCTGGGCTCCTTCTGTAGACCAATTCGTATGGAGAGATCTGCGTCGTATCCTGCACCGCCATGTCATGTTGTATGCGAAGGTCACGTACGGAAGAGTGGCGTCCCAAGTCTTGCGTTCGACATCGACGTACATTGCCAGCATATCAGCAATCATCTTGTTTAGCCGCTTGGTGAGGCCGTTGGTCTGTGGGTGGTACGCTGTCGTCCGGCGGTGGTTTGTTTGGCTGTATGCCAAGATCACTTGAGTTTGATCAGCAGTAAATGACGTTCCTCTGTCGGTGATGAGGAACTCCGGGGCGCCGTGACGTAGGATGATATTTTCGACTAAGAACTTACCTACCTCGGATGCACTGCCTTTTGGCAGGGCTTTTGTCTCGGCGTAGCGGGTGAGGTAGTCGGTGGCTACCACGATCCACTTGTTTCCGAAAGCCGACGTCGGGAACGGCCCCAATAGGTCCATACCAATCTGCTGGAAAGGTCGGCAAGGTGGATCAATTGGCTGCAGAAGTCCCGCTGGCCTTGTCGGCGGTGTCTTGCGTCGCTGACAGTCCCGGCATGTCCTCACATAACGAGTGACGTTGGTTGTAAGACGCGGCCAGTAGTACCTTTCTTGTATCCTCGCGAGCGTGCGAGAAACACCGAGGTGCCCTGCCGTCGGATCGTCGTGGAGGGCCTGCAGGAGTTCTGGTCGCAGAGCTGAAGGCACCACAAGGAGATACTTAGCCCGAAGCGGTGAAAAGTTTTTCTTTTGTAGAAGACCGTTTCGTAGAAAAAACGACGCAAGTGCACGCTTGAATACCTTCGGGACTTCGGCGGTCCTGCCTTCGAGGTATTCTATTAGGGCCTTAAGTTCCGGGTCGGCCCGCTGTCGTTCAGCGAAGTCGTCGGTAGTTATCGTTCCCAAGAAGTAGTCGTCATCCGGGTCGTCGGGTAGTGGTTGGTCGACAAGCGCACGAGAGAGACAGTCGGCGTCGGAGTGTTTTTTGCCGGACTTGTAACTGACAGTAATGTCATATTCTTGAAGTCTCAGGCTCCATCGTGCGAGGCGACCTGAAGGGTCCTTCAAAGTGGCTAGCCAACACAAGGCGTGGTGGTCGCTCACAACTTTGAAGGGCCTGCCGTAGAGGTATGGGCGAAATTTCCACGTAGCCCAGATGATGGCGAGGCACTCCTTTTCTGTTGTGGAATAATTTGCTTCTGCTTTGGATAGCGATCGGCTGGCGTAACTAATAACCCTTTCAAGTCCGTCAGCCCTCTGCACAAGAACGGCGCCAAGACCTACGCTGCTTGCGTCAGTATGTATTTCTGTCTCGGCGAATTCGTCGAAATGGGCAAGTAACGGAGGCGTCTGGAGGCGATGTTTAAGCTCCTGGAAAGCGTGTTCCTGTGGCGTTTCCCACTCGAACTCCACGTCGGCCTTGGTCAGGTTAGTGAGAGGATCGGCGATGCGGGCGAAGTTTTTCACGAACCGCCTATAATAGGCGCACAGGTCCAGAAATCGGCGCACGGCTTTCTTGTCAGTGGGCGGCGGGAATTCGGCGATGGCGGCTGTTTTCCGTGGATCAGGACGAACTCCCGACTTGCTGATAACGTGCCCCAGAAACAAGAGCTCCTCATACGCAAATCTGCACTTTTCTGGCTTCAGTGTGAGTCCGGACGTCTTGATGGCTTGAAGTACAGCTTCAAGGCGCCGAAGATGCTCGTCGAAACTCGAGGAAAACACGACGACGTCGTCCAAGTACACAAGGCACGTCTGCTACTTCAATCCTGCCAGTACTGTATCCATAACGCGTTGAAAAGTTGCAGGCGCTGAGCAAAGGCCGAAGGGCATCACCTTAAACTCGAAGAGGCCGTCCGGTGTTATAAACGCCGTCTTCTCTCGGTCTCTTTCGTCGACTTCGATTTGCCAATAGCCAGTCTTGAGGTCCATTGACGAAAAGTACTTGGCGTTATGGAGCCGATCAAGTGTGTCGTCTATTCGTGAGAGAGGATACACGTCCTTTCTTGTGATTTTGTTCTGGCGGCGATAATCGACGCAGAAACGTAAGGTCCCATCCTTTTTCTTCCCTAACACCACGGGGGATGCCCATGGACTCTTGGACGGCTGGATAATATCATCCCGCAGCATTTCATCAACTTGTCTCTTGATGGCCTCACGTTCTCGCGTCGAAACCCTGTACGGACTCTGACGGAGTGGTCTGGCATTTTCTTCCGTTATGATGCGATGTTTCGTGATTGGGGTCTGCCGAATTTTTGATGACGACAAAAAGCAATCTTCGTATTGCAGGAGCAGGGCCTTGAGCTGTTCTTGCTTATCGTTCGGAAGTCTGGGATTGACGTCGAAAGCTATGGGAGGGGCTTGGTTCCTCTGAGCAGGTTCCGCAGAATCGGCGAGGGCGAAAGCACTGGTGGCTTCGACAATTTCTTCGATCTATGCGACCGTTGTTCCTTTGTTCACATGTTTGTACTCATTGCTGAAATTTGTGAGCATAACCGTTGCTTTGCCTCCCCGCAACTCTGCAATTCCTCTTGCGACGCAAATATTTCTGGTGACCAACAGATGCTGACTGCCTTCAACGACGCCTTCGAAGTCAGGTGATTTAGGAGCGCCGACTGAAATAATGACGCTTGAGCGAGGCGGAATGGTGACTTGTTCTTCCAGCACATTCAAGGCATGGTGTCCAGACGGCGTGCACGGCGGTAGTGCTTCTTCTGTGGATAACGTTATCGACTTTGTTTTTAGGTTGATGACAGCACCATAGAGGCATAAGAAGTCCATGCCAAGGATGACATCTCTCGAGCAACGCTGTAGGACTACGAAGTCTGTAGGATAAATACGGCCGTTAATGGTGACTCTCGCTGTGCAGATTCCTGCAGGCGTTACGAGATGACCTCCGGCTGTGCGGATTTCAGGGCCTTTCCAAGGTGTCCTAACTTTCTTTAACTTCGCGGCGAACGACCCACTGATGGCAGAATAGTCGGCTCCAGTATCGACGAGAGCGGTCACACTGTGGCCGTCGATAAGAACGTCGAGGTCGCTAATTCACCGTCTCGCATTACAGTTAGGGCGTGGCGTCGGGTCACGGCTGCGTCGGCTTGTTCCGCTGCTTCCATGTTGCGTCGTCAGGCCACCTTCGGTAAGTGAGCTTTCGCCGTCAGGGCTTTGCCTGGTTGGCGTTGTGTTCGGAAAGTTCCGCCGTGGCGTCGTCGTCGTCGGAGGATCTTCGGTAGTTCATCGCACAGCAACCGCACCTCCACCGGTTGCTGCCCTTAGTTTCCCGGATACGGGCTAGGAGACCGGCCCCGCGTTGGGCCGGAGTACTGCCGGGGGTGCGGGGACATGCGGCGGCTGGGCGACGGCGAACGGGAAGGACTTCGGGGTGTCCATTGAGTTCCTGTCAGGTAGTCGGCGATGTCACGTGGTCGTTCTCCTGGCTGTGGGCGCGGTGCATTGACGGCGAAGCCACGCAATCCCATCTGTCGGTACTGGCAACGGCGGTATGTGTGTCTGGCCTCGCCGCAGTGGTTGCAGAGCGGGCGATGGTCAGGGGTGCGCCAGACGTCAGTCTTCCTCGGTGCACTGCGCTGGGCCGCTGGCGAACGGTATGACGTCGGTGGGGGTGGTGGCGGCAGTGGCGTCTGTCGACGGAAGTGCGATGGGGCGGCGTTTTGGCGTGGACGGGGAGGAGCGTTGTGGCGTAGTGCAGCGGCGTAGCTCATAGCTTCCGGCTCGGGCAGCGGTGCGTGGGGAATTTGAAGCGATTGCCGAACTTCTTCTCGCACAATGTCGGCGATCGAATCCACTTGAGGCTGCGCCGAAGGCAACAGCTTGCGCAGCTCTTCCCGCACGATCGCTCGGATCATTTCACGCAGGTCTCCGGTGTTACTGGCTTGAGCAGCAGCGCAGTCTGCAGTCAGGCGACGATTATACTGTCTGGTGCGCATGTCCAGGGTCTTTTCAAGAGTGGTCGCTTCGGCTACAAATTCTTGGACGGTTTTCGGTGGGTTTCTCATCAGCCCCGCGAAGAGCTCCTGTTTGACCCCTCGCATGAGGAAACGAACTTTTTTTCTCCTCAGGCATGTCTGGGTCAGCGTGACGGAATAGTCGGGTCATTTCTTCTGTGAAAATGGCGACATTTTCATTTCGTAGCTGAACCCGGGTCTCTAATAAAGCAGCGGCCCTCTCTTTTCGAGCGACGCTCGCGAACGTTTGCAGGAATGCGCCGCAGAAAACATCCCACGTTCGGAGCGTGGACTCCCGATTTTCGAGCCAGGTCCTTGCGGTGTCTTCTAAATAGAAGAACACACGACGCAGCTTTTCGTCATGGTCCCAGTGGTTGAGGGCGCCCACACGGTCGTATGTCTCTAGCCAGGACTCCGGGTCTTCGAACGATGACCCATGGAAAATTGGTGGTTCCCTGGGTTGATGCATGACCATCGTGGGCTGGGACGCTGCGGTTGTCATTGTCGCTGCAGTCGCGGTCATGGCCTTGGTCTTCCGCGGCTTGTCGTGTAGAAGCCCGTACTCCGGTGGTAGCCCTTGTTGTCGGCGGCTTGTTCGCTGCTCCTGGTTGGCGTCGGTGTGTTCTCGGCGACGTGGGCTGGGTTCACGGCTTGACGGGGGCGTCCGGTACATGAACGAAGCAGCACCTCCACCAAATGTTACGGGGTCGTGACGTGGCCGAAGACAGGAGACTTCTTGTTGGAATTTAACTGTTTATTTGGGCGAACCTGTGCCCGGTAAACAGAAAGTCCAATTACAGCAGCAGTCTCGCACAGATAGCAGTCTCAGACTGATAGCGGCGAACGGAGCGTCGGCCTTCGATCAACAACTGACAAGCGGCGAAGCGCGTCGGCATTTATACTCCCGCCGTCGAATGTTCTAGCGCTATCGCTGGCGGCGGCGTGCGTTCCAGAACAATCTATACCATCGCACAGTGGGCGTGATCTTATCGAAATGATCTACTACAGTCTGGAACCCTCTCGAAAACTGCAGGCGCGGTTTGCGCTGAGAATCGTGTGGTGTATTGGGACGATAACAAAAACTTGGGAAATGGAACGTGGCAATATTTAGCTCTGTCATAAATATCAGCGCTAAACGAAACAGAAAGCTTTAGAATAGACTTAAATCAATTAAAATTCACACCTAGCAACTGCGAAGGGTATCTTTGTATATCTTTAAACAATAATTATTTTCTTTAAAACTTGCGCTCACGCCAAGAATTGTGTTTTTTAAAAGCACGAAGTAGACCCACATTTTTGTTCAAGCATAGCTCTTCTACCTTTCTCACGACTTCTTTCGGCACCTGAGAAGTGCAGATGGGTGATAGGTGATGTGCACGTGTTGAGTGTGATAAACGTATGATCATCTGATTAGCTGACCTTCTGCTGACGCCAGCAGCAGTACCGAACAATGTGCACATATTGCGAGCCTTTCTGCGGGCAATCACCTTAATGCAGTGCACTAAAAAGTAACACAGCGAGCCACTTCACGGTAGAGCACATGCAATCAGACACAAAGCAGGCGCGGTACGCTTGTACCCTTCTATATGATCAATACGCGAAGCATTCGTGCAGACAATGCATATATACGACAGATGGCTCCTACAGCCACTCAGCTCTCCTAAGTAGGATCTCATTCGATATGGCAGACGTCCGGTCACCCATTCGGACGGGCAGATGCGGCGTGCTTATGTGGAAAACACCTATTACGCGCAGTCATTGGTGGCTGGATAGAACGCCAAGATTAACTCAAGTGCTGAGGAGACCTTTGCTTTTGTTGCCGGATATGCGCTGACCTCAACAGCGGCAGCTTGGAATATCCCGATCGGATTCTGTGGCGAACGACATTGGAGCCCGCCTCGGGCCTACTTACCATGAGCAGTTCGGACCACCATGGATAGCGTAAGCAAGAATTAAGCCTTATTGGATTACTCGAAGTTGAGCTCTTCCAGGCAGCGAATGCAAGAGACAAATGGCTGACGTTAAAGCAAGAACATGACGCGCAAACACAAATCCGTACTGTTTAACGCCCAGGAACCAAAAACTTGGAGGGATGACCCTGCCCTTTCACGTGTTGACGTCCGCAAAAAATATTAACGCGCTCTATTCATCTACTTCATTTATTTATTTTGTGATGCTATCAAGTTTATCACGGGTTTTTACATTTTCACAGGAGTGGTTTAAAGAAATCTGCAGACGTTGTGATACATTCATTCACAAACTATACCACAGGTAGAAAGGAATGTATAAAACCAATAAATAATTTTAGGAATAACAGACTCACGTCATGTAGCAAGGCATAAATATGACATATATTCACCTTATTGTAGTTGAATATGAATCACTGCAAAAGAAAAGACAAATGCTAGGCCCTCATTTTGTTGTTTTCGTTGCTCAATTGCATCGAGTGCGAAAGTCATCAAATGGCTTTGTTTGCGGTGAAAATTACATTGTTTTTTTTTGTATCCAAGCTCAATAATAGTTTTTAAGAATCACTCGCCCTAAATCTAATACTTTCACTTTGAATTTCTGTGACGGCTCGTGCTAAAAGTGGCTTTTAACGTAGCTTGAACACTGTAAATGTCATTAGCAAATCATGCCGTCCTTTTTCGCACACATTGAAAATCTTCTATATAAGTTCTGAGTCTATAGATTATGGATAATAGACCCTTACTTTGAAATGGGCAATAAAAACATTTCCGCTCAAGAGACGTTTTGTTGCGGAAGTAGGGTTGAAGAATCTATCTTCTGACTGCTCCAGCTTGAGCTGTGCTTTATTTTGAATTGAAAGAAATTTTGTTTTACCTGTTGTTATTAAACTACCAACTTGTTTGCAACAAGTATTTACTACATGCGCAAACTATAGACATAGTCATTGAAAGTATGGTGTTTTCTAATCCCACTTGTGCGCGCTATGAAACCAAGTACGTCGTCTTTCGAACTGCTTCTCGTTCTCATTTCTTACTGCTTGGATCTCTAGTTTGGAAGCGCATATTAAAGATTCTTGATAAACGCTACTAGTTTTTTTTTGTGTTGCATACTGTATCCCCATGCTGACCGATATTCAAAGTGCACACAGCTATGCATCCATACCCATTAAAAAATTTCTTCAAGACGCGGTATTTCGGTTGTACTTTACATTACTAGTAGAAGTTTTGTGTTCTGGCTTTCAGCACTAAAGCACTGTTTACAATTGAAAGACCCATATTCTGTCGAATGGTTCACCCACAAGAGAGTGAATGTACCTCTTCTAGGAAATTCATATATGTGGTTGGTCAGGACTACTAGAAAAGAATCAAACATACTCTTTTTGAGCTTGTCGTTACTATAGAGTGACAAAGGAAACTAAGAAGACAGCCCACCGAAAACATTATCAATCATTAACCTCAACGCTCTTTCCAACCTACCATGAAAGCTTACTCTATCATTCAGACAGTGCTTTATGCTCTGCAAAGAATGTTCAATGCGGTTCATTCTTAGAGGCAAAATACAAGAGGTCCGTGGGCTGTATTTCAGTGCACGTTATAGCAGAATACACAGTAAAAAATACCGGTGCCTTCTAATATAGCACCCCACATGATGTCATAGTGGTTTGAGGAGCGAATACATTTCAGTAGATGTCGATTGGCGTTATTGCCTCCGACAGAGCTCCTGGTACACCTATGCGCCGAGCCATGACCCGAATCCAGCATTGGGAGACAAAGAAATGCGGGACTCAACTAGCTTCATTGGCTTGAAACATTTCAAGGTTAACTTTTACGCAGACTTTCAGGTCATGGCGTTGATTATAGAGGATAGTACCATTACACCTCTATTGTCTGAGTAGCAAAGGGAATTTGACCAGGTCATTGTGGTAACAGGCGTCAATTGTAACTACTAAAAATCGTCTTTGTAGCACAGACATGAAAAATGAGTGTTCAACAACCTACACAGAAGCAATAATCATTGTGGCTCCAAAAGAATATGATGCGCAATAGCACCTGTGCAATTGTATACGAAATTGCTTTGTCACTGCCTGCACTAAGAAGTGAGCGTATTTCTAACTCAGTTCTGAAATGTTCTTCTGCAAAAAATATTTCTGTTTGATAGTAAAACTTCAACAATGGGAGCGCCTTCACTCTGTCGAATCATACAGTCAAACAGGTGGTTTGAAATATGTGCTATGAATCGTTCCATTTAAAAAGCACTCAAAGTGATAGGTTATGTTTTCGAAAATTTCGGGGGGAAAATCAGCAGATCCCACGTACCTCTGGAATTGAAATGCACTGTATGCGAAGCATACGGAAGGGAAGTAACTGTTTTGTAATTTTTATTGAGCAACACGTGCATAAATGACGTTTAATAAATGTAGAAATGTTGCAAGCACATAGATATGTTAGAGAGTTGCAGATACTTATATAATTAGTTGTTTGCACTTGTTCAGTAATTCCAACAAGACATGAGTATTAAAAAAGCCACAGGCGACAAGCTGATATTAAGCGCTGGTACTCACGAGGATCGTAGCACTGCACACTGCTACATAAATAAACTCAGCGCATGACACCTAACTACAGTGAAGGTTGACCCCGACGTGATGGCTCTATCACAGGAGTACATGTGTGCTGTTTATCAGGTCGAACAGCCAGCAGAGCAACCACAATTGAAGTTTCATGAACAATAGGATCTATCTGAAACGTAGTTCCGGGAACTGTCGTGGCTCTGTCGTAGAATGATTGATTGCCACGCAGAATGTTCTGGTTCAATTCCTGCTGAGACCCAGACATTTCATGTTTGCATTCGTTGAGTCAACGTTGCAGATGTAAGGTTTTCCTTAACCCTCTCGCATTAAATTGTACTTCAGTGTTCTCATCGTTTCTGGTTAGATACTAATTGTCAATAACCTGCGGCGGATACCCGCATAATAAAGGAACATACCCGCCCGTGACTATGTGCCACTATCTGGCATGAAGTGTTGAACGACATACGCCATATGATTAGGACATAATTCATGTCTTGACCAGCACGTCATACTCTTCATACCTTTTTAGCCCCTCATACTAATATGGTTCACGCCAAACTAAGGAAGTGGTCACGAGAGCACCCTGACGACAGTGGCTAGATAGATAGATAGATAGATAGATAGATAGATAGATAGATAGAGATAGATAGATAGATAGATAGATAGATAGTAGATAGATAGATAGATAGATAGATAGATAGATAGATAGATAGATAGATAGATAGATAGATAGATAGATAGATAGATAGATAGATAGATAGATAGATAATAGATAGATAGATAGATAGATAGATAGATAGATAGATAGATAGATAGATGCCAAGAGTGCTCGCAGTACGCAAAAATATTTCACATTTGTTAATCTTCACCAGCATCCAGTAATTCTCTGTATATTACCCGTATATGAGCATGCCACTTTCATGGGGTATTTTAAAATGTCTTAGTTCAAGGAAACACTTCTCTGGCTAAGCATTATAAGGGAGTTTTAGCTTGTACGTATACTTCGTTAGGTTACCATGTTACCGGATACCGGATAGAATCTGCGCATGCGCGGCTCTTTATGGGACATAAACCTTTACGTTTCCCGCAGGATCTGGTTTAAAAGTTTACGTTTCCCGCCATATAGGCTTTACGTTTCCAGCCTTATCTCGCAGATCCAGGTTCATTCGTAGAAACTCGTGGTATCCGCACTGCGGGTACTCAAACCACCGAGTTAAAATAAGCAGAAGTAGCTGAAGTGCGAGCGTCAATGGCCAATACATTGTTTCAGCCGGATTAGCAAAGCTAGAATGTTCTAGGTCATAAACGCCGTAAACGTGGGAATTCCCGACAAACTGGATAGGTGGTGCCATCTAGCGGGGTAATTGTGAATCAGGCAATCACAAATTGTTATTGCAGAAACATCGTGCTTTGTACGTTTAATGCAAGACACGTGAAGCGGCGTTATTACATGTGAATTACCTTTTCAGTCATTTTCACCTCAAAAACATTACGCGTAAGCCAACGTGTTCATGAATGTGGTTGCACGAAGTGTCACAAGATGTCGACACTACGTTGCAGTAGCCTTGCATTTTTACTTTTTTGCGCATGCGTGGATACCGTACACAATAAAAAAACGTCACGTGATTTCGCCACAATGGTGATTTAATCATATGCAAGTTAAATGCAATTTATATGCAGTTAGCAGCACCATTTATGGTTTGCGAAAACGTATAGGTATACGCGTTTACGTACATACGTGAACGTTTTACGTATGAGGAGCTAAAACGTTGAAAGATATCCGTTCCGGTAAGACGGTAAACGCAAACCGGTATCCAGTAACACGTTAACGTAAAGAAGTATACGTACAAGCTAAAACTCCCTATTCACTTCTCCCCTCAGGGAGTCTTGATTTCCTCGGATAGAGGGGTTTATTATTAGTAAATTATTTTTGGAAGGTGTGATGAACTAGAGATTCGAGAAGACGTTGTTCCATTGCTTGTCTTAGAAGCTATTCTGCTTCACCTGTTCTCTTCATACTATGATTTCTATGCTATTGACGGTATTTTCACACTATTATTGTAGAACTTGCGCTATTAGACTATTGTAGAAAGAAAATTGTTTCTGCAACACATCATGGCTTACCGAATGTAATCCTGGCCATTTCCGAAAACCTTTACACAAACTACGTGGAGCATGGTGGTCAAATAAAGGAAAAAGCGCTCCTCTACAGCCATGAAAGCTACTTCACTCTGAAGCAATGCGTCAGTGAGACAAACCTTTACTGGGAGAAAAGAGAACGTGCGCTTAGCGCTGCTGTTTACTGCGACAACCCAAGTAGCGCATTTGAACTCCCAGGGGGCCCACTAAGGCGCGGCAACTATCTACATTACAAACCCGGAAGGCGTCGTCGAGCTTGCGCTAAAGGATGAAAGCACGTCGAACAGACACTGCTAACTTGCCTACAGGCCGTTTCGGGAGGAAGGGGTTAGCGTGGTGTGTTTGCCGAGAGGATACGCACGGCACATGTTTGCCAGCGACTACTTCCTCGCGAGAACGTTGGGTATTCCGCGTGGCTGTTTTCTCGAGGTTTTTAGTAACCTCGAGAAAACAGCCAGTAAGAAAACAGCCAGTAAGAAAAAGCTGTGATGACGTTCAGACCTCCATAGGTGTCTTGCAAACTACACTTCGCATCATAAAGAGGTGGTGCAGAAGGGAACAATTTTTGCTTTCCGTTTATATTTATAGCATTTTTTTTCTACGAGTGGTCTTCAAGTAGGCGTGGCAGCTCGGCCCAATTATGGTTCATTGTGACAGCGTTCATTGTTATTAGCCATTTCCTTTTATTCTGTGCTTTAGTAGCTCTCATGCACTTCTCCTTATACCTCTTACTTTTATCTTTTGAGTTGTTCTTGTGGTCGTTGCTTTCAATGGGAATTTAGTTGCTGGTGGCCGTCTTGAAGATCCTGTTTATTTGCTTTGTGGTCCGCAAGCTCAGCGCATGCCCCAAGTGGTTTCACTACGGATACACAAACACCGGCGCTAAAAAATGCAACTTGCTCACATAACTGTTGTCAAGTTTGCAAAAGTCGTGAGAACGGCGTTACGAAGACTGCTCTGGGTGAAATACTGCCCGATGTTGGTAATAACTATTCACATTATGAGACACGCATGTAAAAAGCTCTTTCTGATGTGTAGGAGTGCACTAAGGTAAATAAAGCACAAATAATAAACTTCACGGTAAATATTTACGCCTAAAAGTGAAACCGCCGACAGGAGAAATATTGCGTCTTCCCCAGGAACTTAACACCCACGTACGCAGAGAAAGTTACATGTGCCAGTTATCGCCCCGCGTCACATTTGCCAACGCCAAGGTGGCTCGTTAGCAACGTGTAATGGCCATGCTCACGAAGTGGTCCCATAACTCACAGTGAGAAATAAACGTACGCGAAGATATTTCCACGCGCGTTACTTAGTTTACGAGCAGAGCGAACGGCCACGATGTAGGAAGAACCTCATCCGTTGGCACGTTATGCCACAAAAACAAACGTTTCCGTGTGCGTCCCACATTTAGCGCTCGAAAATAGCACCCCGTCTCTTGGTCATTATAGTTGTAGATATATTACAAACATGCCGACAAGGAACAGTGAGGTGAGAAAGCCATCAAGCGTACGTGTTGCGGCGCTGCTCCATCACGAATAGCTGTAATATAAGGGGTGCGAATTCGGAGGGACTCTAAAGCAGATAGACCGGAGGAGCGCCACTACGTGCACTGATCGTCGGAGTGCTACTCCCTCCACCTTTTATGTGCTTTTTTACGCGCCCTTCTATCGTTTCAAACAATCTATAACCTTCAAAAATGCAAATGATGTTTAACGCACTTTATTTGTCAATGCCGGCTAACCTTAAAACTGTAAAAGTAAATGGAGCCAAAGATTCAAAAAGAGAACTTGCCTTCGTAGCAACAATGACCTTAGTTAGCGTTGAGACGACTGGGGCAGCAGGGAAACTAAAGAGGGAGAGCAAGCGAAAGAGAGGATATAAGACAGGTAGGGACGCTAAGTAGACCAGTTCGCTACGCTACACGTGTGCAAAGGGGAATATGGGAGCAAAAAGAAGGCATGAGGAGATGGGCATTCCACAATACGCACACAACGCACACACAGTGAACGGTTTCACAGTCGGTCGCTCAGTGATATTGCCATCAAAATTTGTGAAATGGCTCGTGTGGCTTTTTGGGCTGATGTATACTTGAAGGCTACGCACCCAAGATCTTCTGCTCAGTAAATAAGCTGTGTTCAAATTTTAATACATCATCGTAGACAGCCTACGCAGACACTTTAGAAGACAGCATCGAGTCTACGTTGTCCGAGAAATAAAACACTTCTAGGCGGTTTTTACGAGAAGAGGCGCTACCTCAAGTCGAGAAAAAGGCCAAATAAACAAACGTATCTATTGGATTATTTCGTGTTAAATTATAAAAATGAGAAGTTACCCACTTTGAACATCTGCAAAAGCGTCTGCTTGTGTGCAAACGACCATTGCAGCAAGAACAGAGCTATCCGAGCAATTCACTGAGCCGATATCTTGTTCGGACAGCATAGTAGCCTGCATCGTTTTTCTGTACCATGCCATCTTCTTGAAGCTGTCTATTTTGCCTGCTACCTATAATTGGGACTTAAAGGGCTGCCGTTTACTCAGCTATCTGTTTGGCCGTCTACGGTGAGTACTGAAACACAACCAGGGTTTAACATTCAGTCTACTAAAACACACTGGAGGCGAAACAATAGCCAGTGCTACTGGTCCAAGGCTGGACGCAAAAGCGGAGCTAATGGTCGCACTGCAAGCTATCTTCCGAGCTTATGCCCCTTCTTCACTTCGAGTATGTGTGTTGACGTGGAGCGTGTCGCACGATCAGTGGTACGTCATTTTACGTCACAGAACTAGCGTCACGTAATTTTAGCGGAAACTGGTGACGTGATTCATCCTACATGATTTTGGCAGGAACATGTTAGTTGACTATAGTGTTACGTGATTTGGGGTGGTAACATGTCACGTTTTAGGGTTACGTGATTTTACGTATATTGGCCGTTCCATTTCTTTCTATATTTCTATTTCTGTCGCCACCCCTTTTTTATCTTTATATCTCTCTTCCATTCTCTTCCTTTTATCTTATTCTTTCCTATATCTTTTTTTCTCTTCATTTCAGTCTTTTGCTGTGTAAATGTTATTCACATCTCTCTCTCTCTCTCTGAACCGTTTTCTCGGCCATCCGAGTTCTTGCATCCTACGCAGGAAAAATCGACTCAGCGGGAGAGCGTGCGCCGAACGTACGTGTTGTCGGAAGAAAGCGGCAACGAGAGGACGCGGTGCTGCGACGATAATAGTTTATTTCAGTCACTATACAAATTGCGGCGAGCCACAAGAGCTTCGCTGTAAATATCTGCGGCTGCAGGATGGAAGATATTTTCGATGGGTAAAAGGGGACACGCCATGTGTAAATAGAATCTGGTAGTATTCCCGTTCGGAATTTCAGTTGTGACCAGCTGTTCCTGTTTTAGGCGGTTTTTTTTTTTTTTGGCGACAAGGACGGAACGTGCCCAGCATCCAGGTATAAGATCATGGAAGGGAGGAAAGACGTCAGTGAAGTGTTAGACAAGCGTTCCATCCCGCCTACTCATCACATGCCACTTTCACCTCGGTCGCTTTGTCCCCGTCTCCGTAGCGTTTGGGTACAGTAGAGTGAGTTCGCCTTTCTTTAAGAACATCAAATAGTGTCATGGGATCGTACCGTGGCCGAAAGAAGCAGACTACAGGTCGAAGAGAAAAATTTTTAGTAGAGCCAAACCAGTGGCCAGGAAAGTGAAGGGCAGATTACAGCAACATGGCACTGGTAGCGGTGAACAGAGCGTCAGCCGGCGATCAAGTGACAAGCGGCGAAGCGTGTCAGCATTTACACACTTGCCATCGAATATTATAGCGCTATCACTAGTGCCGACGTAGGTTCCCGAATAATTTGTATTGCTCAGGAAGTGGACGTAATCTTAAAAAAATGATATACTGCTGTCCTGAAGCTTCTAGAACAGTGCAAGTTCGGTTTGTGCTGAAAATTAAGTACAGTGTAGCGGGGTGATAACAAATTTTGTGGAAGAGACGAGGCGTTGTCCCCTTCTAGAAAAGACATCGTCCCAATGCTTTAACAAGATTGATTGATTGATTGACTGGTTGATTGATTGATTGATATGTGGGATTCAACGTCCCAAAACCACCATATGATTATGAGAGACGCCGTAGTGGAGGGCTCCAGAAATTTCGACCACCGGGGTTCTTGATCGTGCACCCAAATCTGAGCACACGGGCCTACACTATTTCCGCCTCCATCTAAAATGCAGCCGCCGCAGCCGGGATGCGAACCCGCGACCTGCGGGTCAGCAGCCGAGTACCTTAGCCACTAGACCACCACGGCGGGGCTGCTTTAACAGGAGGTGAAAGCAAAATTATAATGCAAGAAATTTCAAACAATAAATTACGATACAAAAAGTAGAACAACCCCACCAACAAAATACACTCTTTCACTTCGTAACGTGCATGAAGCGGCTCGAGGTGCACGACATGGACTACTTCAGATAGCGGTCGGCACCTTAGAGAGTTCGTGATGCAATCGGGAATAACCTCCTAGTCTAGTGGGCCCAGACATCGTACTACCCTGTATGTTCCAAGTATCATCGCAGAAGTTTTTTACTGAATCCACGCCGGCGTATCAGCGTCCATACCGAAACACGTTCACCCCACTGGTTTTTCACGAAGCGTCGTCAAAGATTGTAATGGCGGCGGTCGGTTGTCAGCTGATTTGTGATGCGCAGGTGGGCGAGTTGACGAGCTGCTTTAGCGTGCTGAAGAGAGAGGGTGACGTCAAGCTTTTCTACGTCAGCGACGTTGGGGAGCATTGAGCCCAGCATCGTTGATGGTTTTCTTCCGTAGACCAACTTGAATAGCAGCATTTGCGTCGTCTCCTGCATGGCAGCGTTTTATGCGAAGGTCCCGCACGGAAGGATCGTGTCCCACGTTCTGTTTTCGATGTAGACGTACAAGGCCAGCCCGTCAGTGATTTTCTTGTTCAGCTGCTCGGTGTGACATTTTGCCCGTTGGTGGTAGGCGGTGATGTAGCGGTGGCTTGTCTGGCTACGTCTCAAGATCGCCTAAGTCAAATCAGAAGGAAGGATTGTACATCTATTGGTGATGAGAACCTTTGGGGCACCATGACGGAAGACGATGTTCTTAACGCAGAACTTGGCTACCTCTTTGGTGCTACCTTTGGGGAGAGGCTTTGTTTCGATGTAGCAGGTGAGGCAGTCAGTAGCTACGACAATCCATTTCTTTCCGAAACCGTATGTCGGAAACAGCCCCGGTAGGTCCATCCTGATTTGTTGGAACAGTTGGCGAAGTGCTTCAATCGGCTGGAGAAAGCTACCTGCCTTGCCGGCCGTGTCTTACGTCACTAGCATTGTCGACAGGTTTTTACATGGAGGGTTTCGTCGGCAGTGCGGCAGGGTCAGTAGTAATTCTCTGGTATCCTCGCCAGCGTACGGAAAAACCTAAGTGGTCCAACCATCGGGTCATGAAGCAGAGCATCCAGAACTTCTAGACCTTCTATCATGAGGTAGTTGGCCTAATGTGGCGAGAAGTTTTTCTTGACGAGGACGCAGTTCCGCAAGGAAAACGATGACAGTCCCGCTTGAATACCTTTGGAACGGCCGCAGCTTTGCCTTCGAGGTATTTCGCTAGACCCTTAATTTCAGGGTCGGCTCTCTGTCATTCGGCAAAAGTCATCACCGCTTAACGTTCCCAAGAAGTAGTTAGTCACTGTCGTCGTCATTCTGCGATGGTGGGTCAACGGGGCACGGGACAGGCAGTCGGCGTCAGAGTGCTTTCGTCCAGAGTTGTAAACGATGGTAACGTCGAATTCCTGAAGTCACAAACTCCACCGTTCAAGGCGATCTAAAGAATCTTTCAAGTTAGCTAGTCAACAGAGGGCAAGGTGGTCGCTCACAACTTCGGAAAGCCTGCTGTAGAGGTAGGGGCGAAAGTTTGACGTAGCCCAGATGATGGCAAGGCACTCTTTTTCTGTTGTAGAATAGTTGCATTCTTCCTTCGATAGCGACCGGCTAGCATAACTGATCACCCTGTCTTCTTTGTTAGTCTGTCGGTACTGGCAGCACTGGAACAGTGCCAAGGCCTACGCTGCTTGCGCCGGTGTGGACCTCCGTCTTGGTGTACTCGTCAAATTGCGCAAATATCGGAGGGGTCGGCAGGTGTTTCAGTTTCTGAAACGGTTCAATTTGTGCCGTTCCCCACTTGAAATCGACGTTGATCTTCGTGAGCTATGTAAGGGCTCGACGATTTGTGAAATCTCCTTGACGAAGCGTCTGTAATGGGCGCACAAGCCGAGAAATAGGCGCTTGGTCTTCTTGTCGGTGGGTGGCGGGAAGGTGGTGATGGCATCTGTTTTCTGCGGGTCTGGGTGCACTTCCCGGTTTGCTGATCACGTCACTCATAAGCAGGAGCTTCTTGTACGCGAAGTGGCATTTCTCTGGCTTTAGGGTGAGTCTACAGCTCCAAATTGCTTGACGTATAAATTAAAGGCCCCGGAGGTTCTCGTCGAAGCTTGACCAAAACACGACGACGCCGTCCAAGCAAACGAGGCAAGTCTGCCACATCAAGCCAGTCAGGACGGTATGCATGACTCTTAAGAATGTCGCAGTTGCCGAGCAAGGATGCAGTGGCATGACCTTCGAATAGACTGTCCGGTTTTATGAAGGCAGTCTTTTCTCGGTCTCTCTTTTCGACTTCGATTTGCCAAAAGCCAATGTTGAGATTCATCGAAGAAAACTACCTCGCATTGTGTAGTTGATCTAAGGCGTCGTCTATCCGTGGGAGCGGGTACACGTTCTTCTTCGTGATTTTGTTCAGGTGGCGATAGTCGATGCAGAATCGTAGTGTTCCGTCCTTCTTTTTCACTAACACCACCGGTGACGCCCATGGACTCTTCGATGGCTGTATGATGCCGTCATGCAGCATTTCGTCGACTTGTTTCTTTATGGCGTCGCGTTCTAGCGTCGAAATTCTGTACGGGCTCAAACGGAGTGGCCTAGCACGTTCTCCCGTT
Organism: Rhipicephalus microplus; assembly: GCF_013339725.1. Classification (NCBI taxonomy): domain Eukaryota; kingdom Metazoa; phylum Arthropoda; class Arachnida; order Ixodida; family Ixodidae; genus Rhipicephalus; species Rhipicephalus microplus. The sequence continues at coordinate 76,317,152 of NC_051173.1, read as the reverse complement.
GCTATTTTACGTTTCGTGATAAGGGTCTGTCGAATTCTTGATGACGACGAAGAACTGTTTTTGTATTTCAGGTACAGGTTTCTTAGCTATTCTTCTTTATGCATCGGTATGCACGGTATAACGTCGAAATTGTTCGAAGGAATTGAGTAGCCACAGGTGGTTCAGTAGACTCAAAGAACACAAATGAATGCATTGCTGGCTTTCAGTATTTCTTCGATGCGGGCAACCGTCATGGCTTTGTTTACGTGCTTGTACTCGTTAGTGAAGTGTGTGAACATCACTCTTGCGTTCCTTATTCACAGCTCGGCTATTTCTCTAGCGATGCAAATTTCGCGACTAATCAACAAGAAATGTGGCAGCTTGGGCTAGTTGGTATGACATGACGATAGTTATAGCGTGAGAACATAAAGACGACACAGAGACAAGAAGGACACGAAGGACACGAGCGATAAATTTCAACGGAGTTTATTGCGCAGAATGCGAAATTATATAGAGGATTTAGTAAACCATGTGACAAAAACCATGTGGCACAAAGAGGAATACATGAGTAAGAAAAAACTAAAGCACAGAAAAAGGCAAAGAAATGTCCACAAGAAAACAAAACAGAAAATTAAGGTAATAAAACTACTTGCGCGCACCGAAACCTTCGAGGAACCTTAGTTCCTTCACGGACAGAGACACAGGGGGCTTGCTGATGCATGAAACCTGTTCGCGTGTCATCTGGCGGCTTCGACAATGACTCGGGTGCGCTCATCTCTTTGCTTGTACAGCGTCACTGTGTCCTTGAAAAGGGGCACACAGTTGCACTCAGTGCAGTGCTGAGCAAGAAAACTATCTTTCCCGTTCCTAACATTGTTAGCGTGTTCTCTCAGCCGATCATTCAGACACCTTCCGTTCGTTCCGACATAACAAGCACCGCATGAAAGAGGGGTCCTATAGACAACTTCCCGGAAGCATGCCCCATACCTATTTCTATGCTGAACTCCACATTCATTTGAGATGACTTCGTTTTCAGGTGGTTTTTTGATTTGGTGAGGCTGAATAATTTAAACAGCGTAGAGAACAAGACACGAACTCCCACTCGTTTTCTAATTTTCTTGAGCCTGTGTGATATCTGGTGTTTGAATGGAACCGCGGCTATCTTTTCACGCTCTGTATGCGTGTTGCTCAGATCCTGTCACTGCCTCTGCTCTGCCCTATTAGTCCGCTGGATAGTCTCAGCAACGGAAGCGTGGCTGAAACTATCCTGCGGAATAACAGAGACCTATACTTTTCTGTTTTGTTTTCTTATAGACTTTTCTTTGAATTTTTCTCTGCTTTTGTTTTTCCCTTACTCATGCATTGCTCTTTGTGCCACATGGTTTTTGTCACTAGGTTTACTGTCTCCTTTATATTTTTCGTGCTCTGTGCAAAAAACTCAGTTGGAAGTTAGCGCTCGTGTCCTTCTTGTCTCTTTGTCGTCTTTCTGTTCTCGCGCTATAACTATCGTTAATCAAAAGGTGCTCGTCACCATCAACGATGCCTTGCATGTCTCTTGATGCTTGAGTGCCGATGAAAGTACTGACGCTAAAGCGAGAGGAATGATGATGTGGTCTTCCTGCACATTTAAGGCGTGCCTTCCTGAGGGCGTGCGTGGCTGCAGTGCTTTTTTTCGCTAATGGCTTTATTGGCTCAGACCTCAGGTCAATAATAGCGTCGCGGTTACTGATGAAGCCCATCGCAAATATCATAATCCTAGAGCAATGTTGTAGAATAGCAAAGCTCGCAGGATATGTTCGGTTACTGAGGGTGACTGTTGCTGTGCAAACGCCTGCTAGTGCAAATAGGGGACCTCCAGCAGTACCAATTTCAGGGCCTGCCCTGGTGGCCCTTATTTTCTTCGGCTTGGCGGCGAACAGCCCACTGGTGACGCAATAGTCGGCTCCGATGTCGACAAGAGCTGTGACGCTGGGGCGATTGATGAGGACGTCGAGATTGCTATTTCATCACCTGGCGTTGCAGTTGCATCATGCCGCCGGATCATCACTAAGACGGTTTGTACCACAGCCTCGCCGTTGCGTCGTCAGACCTTCTTGATGACCGCAAAGTATTGACCTATAAGCTTCGTTCGGGGTGAAGCAGGTTCTTGAGACATCGTCACGTGGTCGTTGTCGCGAAGGATCTTCGGTGAATCGTCGTACAGCAACCACACTGCCCTTAGTTTTTCTGGTAAGGGCTTGGAAACTATCCCGACCAGGGCTGGCATTCCAGCGTGAGGGTGAAGTGTACGAGCCAGGTGACGGCGAGCGGTAAGGTCGTTGGTGTGCCCGCTGCACGGAGGAAGGAAAAAGGTAAGGAGAGGGCATGCCCAGCCGGCGCAGGGCGTAAAAAGTGTGGCGGAAATGACATCATGGCGGCCATATTCACTAGGCACAATTGCGGCGTTGTTATGGTTACGTGTTGCGCAGTGGAGCTGGTCTAGCAGTGAGCGGCCGCGGCTGGCGGCGGAATGTGGGCCTCCCCAGGTCTCGTGCTGAGCCGTGGCGGACAATATCTGTGCTCTGCGCCGCGTTATTGGTTACGCAGTGTTCTCCTGGCTGTTACATTACTCTTAGCAACGTTTACAAATCCCTTTGTCCATCACGGGGTTTCAACAGCGCGTAGAACAAGTGCATATCCATGTGTCGTGCGGCGGATGACGCGAATGAAGCAGTTAGTGTTCAGCGAAATTGCGTTGGGCACCATGACGAAGCTGAATGACGACGAACGCCTTGCAGGTCAGTGACGGTTGAGCAGTGCTCCTGCTTGTGACAACGGACGGCGCTGTTTAGCCCAGCAAGACGCCGTGAGGACCATGTGCACATACGTAGTTTCGTGTTGTGTGTGTACAGTAACAACTTGCATGTGAGTATTAAAACGCCTTTTCTGTTCCGCTTGGTACACTCTCCACCAGCATGGCATGTAATCTCAACGTAACAGCAACCACGTTCAACTGTCACTAGCACCGTGCTCAGTCACCACGGTCGCAGAATGCTGACGCCTGTGATTTTCACGCGGAACACGGACACAGTGGCAGGACGCTGCGTCGGCCGCGTGGCGGAATGCAACCGTAGAAGGCGCACGACTGATCTTGTTGTCTGTACAGTTGCTGAATTAATGACGTGAAAGCACTCGCCGTTGTCAGTGCATCTAGCGCGCGTTCTCTCGTAGTTGCTTCGTTGCCGGCGAGCTGTTACTCTCTGTTATTACTCGGACGAAGCGATTTCGCTGAAGGTGTCCCGCTGGCTCAGAGTGATGAGCCCAGTTCCATTAGTTTCGGATCGTCACGACACACGCGCTGCGCAGCCCACGTGCTTTCCGAGCCGGAGAGGGAGTCGCGCTTTCTGCTTCGCATTCATATGTAAACAAGAGAGGAGAATTTGTCTAGTCAATATGGCCGACTTCCGGCTTCATCGCGGCTTCACAACGAGTGACGTCAGGGCCTCTCCTTACCTTTCCTTCCTCCGTGGCCCGCTGTTTTTGTGCCAGGTAGTCGGTGATGTCATGTGGTCATTCACTCTGTTTTGGACACGGCGCGTTGACGTCAAAACCCCGTATAGCCATCTGTCGGTACTGGCAACGGTGGTAGTTTTGGCCGGCCTCTCCGCAGGGATAGCAGAACGGGCGGTTGTCAGGGGCGTGCCGAACGTCGGGTGTTCTGGACGCGTAGTGCTAGCCCACGGGAGGCCGATAGGACGTCGATGATGGTGGTGGCGGCGGTGTCTGGCGGTGGTGGCGGCTTAGGGGCAGTGACCTGATGTGAGCGGGGCGGCACGTTGCAGCGCACTGCAGCGGCGTGGCTCATACCTTCCGGCTAGGGCAGCAGTGCTTGGGGAATTCGAAGCGATTGCCGTACTTCTACTCGCACAATCTTGGCGATCCAATCCCCTTGAGGCTGCGCCAAATGCAACAGCTTGCGCAGCTCTTCCCACACGATTGCTCAGATGGTCTCGTGGAGGTCGTCGGAGTAGAGTGGTTGAACTTCAGCATACTCTGACATCGAGTGGCGACTGAACTGTCGGGTTCGCATCACCAGTGTCTTTTAAATCGTCGTCACTTTGAAGATGGATTCTTGGACAGTGCTTGGTGCGCTCCGTCATATCCGCGAACAGCTTCTGCGCTACTTCTCGCATGAGGAAACAAACGTTCTTATCTTCAGGCTATTCGTGATCGGCGTAGCGGAATAATCTGGTCAGTCTTTGGCGAACAGCGTGACGTTCTCATTTGAAAGCTGCGAACAGGTTTCGAGCAGTGCTTCAGCCCTCTCCATGCGAATGACGCTCGTGATTGTAGCCACGAACTTCGTGCGGAATATTTCCCAGGTTGCCCGGGTTCACTCCTTGTTCTCGAACCTTGTACGAGCGGCATCGAAGTAAACATGACGAAGCTCATCTTCACTGGCTCAGGTATTGAAAGTGGTGACTGGACCGAATGCTTCGAGCCAGCTTTTCGGGTCCTTGATTGAGCATCTGCGGAAGGTTGGTGCCTCTTTGGACCACCGCAGAACAATTGGGGCAGGCTACACAGGTGTTGTCATCGTTGCTGCTGTCGATGTCGTGATCAGGGGCTGCCTGCTTTTTTCGGGAAGAGGCCAGTACTCTGGTTGCAGTCCGCTCTGCCTGCGGCTTGCTCGCTGTTCGTCGTTAGTGTCGCCATTTTTTTTAATGCGATGCATTTCTTAGCGAACTTCGGCGACTTTGAGCGTATCTATCTATCTATCTATCTATCTATCTATCTATCTATCTATCTATCTATCTATCTATCTATCAATCTATCTAGCCGCCTACGACTTTGAGCTCTCCTGGCCGTTTCGATAATGGTATCAATACCAAACTTGGTATGTCACAACATCACTGTATGAAGAACAGATTTGACTAGTGATAACTTGAAAATCATGACATGTATGTCATGCATGTCATGATTTAGGTTTATTTGATGGTCCAGATTTTGCGGTAGTTTCGGTCACATGGCATGTTTCAAATTTGGTATGATATGACATGATTGCATGGCAAACACAGGCGACAAACCATAACAAAAAACATGATATGCGTGTCATGTAACAAAAGACTACATGCCACGCTCATGATGCACTCGCGGCCGTTTCGCTAGCGTCACATGTACCAAATTCAGTATTACAGTACGTGAACGGATGACGATGGCACGTGACTGGTGAAGGCATGATAATCATAAAGTGCGTGTCATGTAAACACATGACTACATGCCACGCTCAAGATGTGCTGGTGGCCATTTCGCTTGCTTCACTTATTCCAATTTTGGTAATACGGGACGAGAATGGATGACAAAGGTATGATACTGGTGCAAACATATTAAACATAACATGCATGTAATGTAACAACATGACTACATGCTACGCTCATGGCGCGTTCACGGCGGTTTCGCTAGCTTCACATGTACCAAACTCGGTATTACGCGACGCAAACGGAGGGAATAAGTTAACGAAACATACAAACATAATAATCACGACATGATTGTGTTGTAACATGACTACATGCCACACTGATGATGCGCTCGCTGCCGTTTCGCAAGATTCACCCGTGCCAAATTTGGTATCAAGTGACGTCAATGAATGACGAAGGTATGTCACGGTGCAAACATGATAATCATGATATGCGTGTCATGTGAGAACGTGACTGCATGCCACAGTCAAGGCGCCAATACATTTCGACGTTACGCGGTGCGCGTGCTCACCGGCGTTCATGTTGTCGCGTCACGCCGGCGTTGCCACGCCAGGCGCCGGTCCTGCTATATACTCGCAGGAACACACCGCACTGCGTTGCTTTGACGCATGAGCGTTTCAGCGCGTCCGGCATCGCTTCGTCACGAAAAGAGGCAGACGCAGCGTTGTCTGGGTAACGCATCGGCGTGTGAAATGTAGCAAGCCGCATTGCGCACTGGCTGCCATCAGGCCGTGCGCTGACGAACGCTGGTCGCGCCTTGCGTCAGACTATAGAGTGCTCGCGTTTTGCTAATGTAGCATCGCTGTGCCCAGTGTTCGCGCATGACAACGCTACATTGGAGTATATTGGACCCTTCATGATGCACTCGCAGCTGTTTTGCTAGCTCCACATATACCAAGTTTGGTGTTACGTGACGTCAATGGACGACGAAATATATGACTGGTGCAATGCATGATAATCCTGTCACGCTTGTCATGTAAGAACGTGACAACATACCATGCTCATAGCGTGCTCGCGGCCGTTTCGCTCGCTCCACTTATGCTAACTTTGGTATCACGTGACGTGAATAGATGACGAAGGTAAACGACACATCCAATCATAATAATCATGACACGGAAGCCATGTACGGCATCATTTTTCTTCATCTCTTAACGTTTTGCTGATTTTAAGGTACCATATCGACATTTCTCATTCGTGCTTAGCATGTCATCGATTCCCACTGTACGTGGGATCTGCCAATTCATTTTAAGCGTGCTCTTTTTTTGTGGCAGGAAGCAATGCAGCCACCACCCCACAGCGTTAGTTATGCAGGGGCATCAACATTACGCCTCCCCACTGGTTGCCCGCATAGCGCCACGAACGGTGACACACTATTTTAAAACACCGTTTCACTTGCAGAGCCCGGGTGAACGCCACCACTATGGTCATGGGTAGTGACGAGTAGTCACAACGAGCTGAGGAAATTCTTTAAGTCAAACAGCAAAAACATCTTATCGATACCGGCCCTTGATGACAACGACACTACTTTCCGTACTGACGTAGATAAAGCTGAGGGCTTGATCTCATCTTTTAGTTCTCTTTACACCCCTCGGAATAACATGACTGACATTTTCGCACGGTCCTCTGAGGTGGTGGTGGAACAAATGAGCGATATTGTGAATATCCAGCATGGAATAGAGGCTTAGAGATAATCCATGAATGCCTCTCAAGCCCCAGAGCCTGATGGTTCGACATCTCCCTTGGTTTCTTTGTGCTCGCGCGAAGTATCTAAATATATGTGCGTCATTTTCAAAAAGTCCTTAGAAGAATCTTCATTACCCGATGACTAGAAACTTGCCAGTGTAGTGCCCTTTCACGAGAGTGGATCGCGAAGTGGTGTTTTAAATTATAGGTCAATTTCACTCACAAGTGTTGCATGCAAAATACTTGAACATGTTCTGTTTGCCAATATTATTGACTCATATGAAAACGTATTCTTCACTTATTCTTCAGCAGCACAGATTTGTAGTCGTTTTTCCTGCGCAACACAGTTACTTCAAGTGCCATACGAGTTATCATCTGCTTTAGATAAGGGTTTCTCTGTTGACTGTTTTTTTCTAGATTTTTAAAAGCCTTTGACGTTGTTCCCGAATCTTTATTGGTTGAAAAACTAAAGACGTGTAAAGCGAATGATACGGTTGTGAACATGATAAGCGACTATTTATATTTGAGGAGGCAGAATATTGTTAATAATGGTAAGTCATCCCTGGAAGTTGGTGTGGCCCCTGGGGTGCCTTAAGGGTCAGTCTTGGGTCCGCTATATTGTTCCTTATCTACATAAATGACATTTGTTACGGTACTTTATCACATATCAAATTATTTGCTGATGACTGTGTTTTGTACAGACATATACATAGCTCCCATATTTGCACTACTGTTAAAAACCATCTCGGCACAGTTTCTGAATGATGCGAAAGTGGCGTATGGTAATTAATGGAAAAAAAAACCAATGCATATGTGTTTCACAAGGAAAAAGGCACCCCATGAGTCATTTTATACTGTAAATTTAACCAGGCTGCTAACAGTTCGTGTACACATGCATCTCGGTGTTTATCTTACACCGGGCATTTCCTGGAGCTGTCACATCAATCACGTCACAAATAAAGCAGGGCGTGTGTTAGGTTTTCTGCTCAGAAAAGCTTGGATAGATTTGTGTGGTTTAACGTCCCATAACCACCATATGATTATGAGAGACGCCGTAGTGGAGGGCTCAGAAAAATTTGACCACCTGGGGTTCTTTAACGTGCACCCAAATCTGAGCACACAGTCATAAAACATTTCCGCTTCCATCGGAAATGCAGCCGCCGCCGCCGGGCTTCGATCCCGTGACCTGCGGGTCAGCAGCCGAGTACCTTAGCCACTAGACCACCGCAGCGGGGCTGCTCAGAAAAGCAAGTAATTTACCACTTGAGGCCAAGAATCAACTATATATGTCGAACATTCGATCTGTCTTAGACTACGCTTGTGCTATGTGGGATCCGTGGAAAGCATGTAGTGTCCAATTTAGAAAGAATTCAAAACAAGGCTGGCGGGTTTGTCTGTTCTCAATTTACAAGAAATTTCAGTGTTTCAAAAGGAAAACAAAAACCTTGGTTGGGAACTTCTACACAAGCGAAGGGAATATCTCAGGTTAAACTTTTTAACAACATTCTTCATAGCCGTACAGGTCTGGACTCCACACGGTACTTTCGCAATCTGGACTACGTTTCACAGCGACTAGATCATGCCAATAAGATAAGGCACATAAGCTGCCGCCCTGACGCATTTAAAATGTCATTTTTCCCAGGACGATAGCATGGTGGAATAGGTTGCCTTCTGAAGTAGCTGAGGTTACTTCACATGAAGCATTTTTAAGATTACTTGAGGATCTAGAGTAGTGTACTTGCAAGGATATGTAAGGATGAAACGGTAATTTGAAGCTGCTTTCTATTGTGTACTCCCACCTGCCACTACGTAGTTGACAATGAATTGTTTTATTACTCTGATGTAAAGTCTGAGTATCTGTATTCAGTGTTGAAATTACGTATTCTCCCCCCCCCCTTCACTGTAAATCCCGTGGGCACTGTGGGTACTATGAGATGTATCGATCTGTGCACATCTGAAGAAAACGTAGTTTATGTTATTCCCGTCGGGAGGCGCTACATAATGGGCTCTCTTAGAGTAACTGTGTTTGGTCCTTTCAGGACCACACTAGCGCATAGGTTTGCCATCTTGCCTGGCTAGCAACCACAGCTATGAGGCGAAGTCGCTTTCTGTTTTCGCAGGCGACATATCTGACATGTTTTTTTTTTCTTTTTCCACGTTGCATATTGACATACTTCGATTGCGTCCTTCACGCACTGCTTGCAGTGCTTGAATCCCCTTTTCCCCCTGATTGCCAACAAAGTGCAACGAAGAGCTAACTAAATAGCGTGGTGAAAAAAAGGACGTTCTTGCTCAGCGTATGGCGAAAAGTGCAAAGCAAACATTATCAACTTCTTTCATTTGTGACATTCACATTTCGCAGATATTTAGAAATTTTGACTTGATAGCGAGTGCGAACATTCACTATTACCGTTTCTCTGGTGAAATGAGACATTCGTAGACCTTGACGGTACATTCAATTACCCGATTAGTCTCGGTGAATATAACCCAATGAAGAGTTATGCCTTAGGTTGTTGAAAGTGCGCAAGCGCATACGGCGCACTCTTTGCTCAACTGGTGTTTTTGAGACGCCCGGTTGTTACTTTTCTGTTATAAAACGATTTATCTCACGTGTAAACGCAAATTCTTAGGTGAAGTGCAGCATACATGAAGTAAGTTTATAGTTCAGCTCCAAGTCTTGGCGTAGGTTTGCGGTAGGGCACTGGACTGCCACGCAAAGAACTCGGGATGGTTTCCCAAATGCTACACGTATGTTTTTTTTTAATTTAGTGCGACAGTGGTCGCGAACACCGGCGGTGGTGAACATCTACGATGCTGGAATCGGCCCTTGTGATCTCAAGAGTTTTTGCTGTAAAATTCAGCGTATTCAACAACCGTGCCCTTTTAGGTACGTCAGTGGTGAATAAATATATTTCCCTTTCATGAAGATGAGTAATCAGGCTTCGTTTCAACAGAACCAAATACGCAACAAAGAACAGTGCAGTTCTTTTTCAGTATGTATGTACACTACAAACGAATGAGCACTCGGCAGCTGGTAAAAATGGTAAAAGCTCTTTTACCAGCTTACCCCGTTCTTGTAAAATTTCGGTGGAATCGAAGGTAGAACTGCAGACCAGATGCGCACATAGAGCTGATCCTCATTCGCCCGCGCGCATCTACCAACCACGTTCAGAAAATGCGCGAAGACCAGCCGGATTCGCTTTGAACCGGACTGGCGATAATTCGCACCAATGCTGCGGCGGTGTCAGAACACCCAAAATTAGCCCGAGCGACAGCTTCTCCGCAACGCATGGTTGCTGGCGGTGCCGGCAGCATTAGAAAACAGTTGCACTACACTGGTTCCGTAGAAACCAGATAAAGTCATTTTAGGCACCCTTCCCCATGACCGCAAAGCACTCACGAAAGCTAGCTAGGCGAGAGCAGGATAGGGCTGGAGGAGGGAGTGAATCAGTGAGAAAGACTTTATTTGGTGATCCGGTGGACGACAATCCTAGAGCCCTCACGTGTACAAGTGAAACGATACGTAGTGGCATTGCCCGAAGGTTTCTGCGTAGTGTCTAGCGAGGAGGGAGTAGTCAACAGCTGGATCAGGCGCATCTAGGTAATGAGCGTCGTAACTGCAACGTACTATGTTGTTTTGAGCAGAGCACGAAAATAAATAAAGCCACCATTTGAAATTAAGTGCCAAGCAGTTTGGCTGCCATAGCGGCTGCCGTAACAATAAAAGTTGCTGCAGGCGTAATATATCAGCGGTATGAAAAGACACTGAAGCGTATTTCGGCAAGTTGGGCTCTGCAGTGTTTAAACATGAAGGTGGAAATCATTGGAATTGGTTTTAATTTATGTTCATTGTTACGTCCTTCGTTTGGCGCACTAAAAATGAAACACACAATTGTGTATTTATGATGATGACACGCTCCAGCTTCAACGGTACACACGTAGTGAAATGTGCTCAAATTTACTTGAAGACCATCGCAGAATTTTTTCTAAGTAGGCCGAGTCCAGTAAATGAACGCGAACATATGATTGTCAGAAGCCCCGCCGTGGTGGTCTAGTGGCTAAGGTACTCGGCTGCTGACCCGCAGGTCACGGGTTCGATTCCCGGCTGCGGCGGCTGCATTTCCGATGGAGGCGGAAATGTTGTAGTCCCGTGTGCTCAGATTTGGGTGCACGTTAAAGAACCCAAGGTGGTCTAAATTTCCGGAGCCCTCCAATACGGCGTCTCTCATAATCATATGGTGGTTTTGGGACGTTAAACCCCACAAATCAATCATCAAATATGACTGTCAGAATGTTGCAGTTGTCTTCGAAAGAGCTTACGTGATCGTGCAGTGAACTCATTGTTAGAATCACGTGCTACATTTTCGCATTATTTATATTAAGAAACACAACGCTTAAGGAACACAATACACGTGAGACAAGAACGATGAAATGCGCTGTTCTTGTCTCATGTGCATTGTGGTTCTAAAACGCTGCGTTTTCTAATAAATCCGTACCAACGAGCTGACCACAACAATTTCTTTACATTCACTGTTCTTACTTAAAAAAAGTTCCCTTTTGTAGCTCATTAGTTTCTTACTCTGTACCAACACAAGCATCAGAAAAAAAAACTTCGTATCGTAACTACGTCAAAGTATCATTTTATAACTGAAGCTCTTTAGGCGCACAATTTGCGATATGGGTAACAAACACAAGCGCGCACGCACACGCATACACATACACCGGTGTGTGCGTGTGTGCCAGAAGCATGGCTATTCGTGGCCACCGAACGAGGCTTTTCCGAAGCGTAGCCTGGTGGATCTGCGAGTACTCTGCAGTAACAGCGATGACAGATTTATGCCAGATCCGATACCATATTCGTATTATCTACCTGATATACGCAATACGCTGTCTTGTCAGCGAAAACAACAAGAATCAGGGTTCAAAAACAACGAAGATAAAAAGTTATTTTATTTAAGCTTGTTCTGCTAAAGCGCATTGACAATTTTATGCCACATATAGGTATAAAATGAGCATAATTACAAGCGAACTTTGCGCTGCAACATACAATACTAAGTCATGATACCGCATACTATGTCTATCAAAGAACAGGTGGATGCAGTGAGTGCAATGCCGTAAAGCTTCAAAGTGACTATGTGGTGCATGCGAGCCACTTTATTGAGGTACACAAATAGCTGTCATACATCATCCTTGAAACAGTTAGGAGAGGACATAGCACGGGATTGGGTTTTCTTGAAGGCTCTAGCACCGCATACACAGATTCAATATATATGGTTTGTAAACAGAGACATTCCACTCATTGGCAGGTTGTGCGAACACTTTTGAATATATATAATATATTATATATATATATACTATATATATATATATATATATAATATATATATATATATAATATATATATAATATATATACAAGTTGAAACTGCTTTCACCATTGAGAGTGACGTTGTATTACGTTTTTCGGTGTATGCAGAGAAGATGAATACCGAAATTGACTTAGTTATACTTCCCCGCATGTATGCCAAAAGGTTTGTGTGGCACGTGAGAATGTTTATTGCTGCGTGCAGTACTTATACTTTACAGAGACCGCTGATTCTGCATCTGAAAAAATGCGATAACCCACTGACTCAGAAAAACATGCAATTATAATTGATCATTATTTCTGTTTAGAGTCAGTTGACTTCGCATGTGCATTCTTACCTAAAGTGAAGTTAACTGTTTTAACGTTACCGAACCAGGAACATTTCACATAAATTTATATACTGTTTCGTTTTTTTTTGCTCGTGCTTTTTCTAAAGGGAGCTTGAGACGGTAAAGTTCGTTGCCACCGTTTAAAGTGCGCAGGGTGTTCATAGCAAATGACAGCACCCCCGCCTAAGATATTCGAGCTTGCATTGTGCCCATGTTTTTAAAGTGAGGCCAGGTCAGAATTTTCTGCGCGAGGCCATAATTTGAGCAGCTCTGGATACTTTATAAGGCGACCATCAACGGTCGACTGGTTTCTTATCGTGACATCCACCTCGCTTCTCGCGTGTCGGACATGTCAAATAGACGGCTTCATAGCCACCTCTAAAGTGTAGCAATAAACCTTACAAAGCTTCAAAAACGGCGCATAAAAAATGGCTCCGGTTTGATATAGCATATCTAGGCAGATTTACGCAGAGCGATGCGGGTATGCGTGTTTCAGGCTGCACGTCTGTGCTACGCGCACAGTTTTGAACGTTGTGAAATGGCAAATGCGCCCCTGAGAGATTCAAATCGTGAATGGTATTCATAAAACAAGCCACTCACAGCTTAACTCTCTTGAGTCAGTTGAACAAAAAATATGAAGTGGACAACAAAGTTTTGTTTCCAGGCGCGATGAACGCATACGCTGTTCAAGCTGTAGAAAAAGATTAGATATACCCAGCTTCGGGCTTTTCGCTTCGTTGCAATTATTAAGGCAACGCTTGTTAGCAGTGATCAATTTATACGGAAAAACCCGGCTTCTGTGTGGGTTCAAATATATAACCTTCATTAGGTGCACTGGTCGCACGTTTTATCTGGGTGCGCCATTTGTCAATAAGTGATGCTATCTCGATCGTGTGCTTCTCAGTGTTAAGCTGTTTGTGATATAGAAATCTGATCTTTTATTAAGGTCACTGTGATTGCACGCTGGCAAACTTTGTCTTGTCCTGAATATTAAGTGTCGTTGTTGCCTGCATCGAATGAATTGTTGCGCGGCTAAGCGAGAGCATGGAGGTCCCATATCTAGCACGGAGTAAAAAAAAAAGTTACGAAGACGCATGAATTAATGACAAAGACAAAAAGCGAAAAAATTAGAATCAAGAAGGAGAAAAAAAAGGAAGCAAAAAAGTGGTAACTAAACTGATACAGCAATAAAGAAAAAATAAATGGTCTGGCACGCATATTGCAAAGTTCCTTCCGCCCTAATTTGCCTCTAGAAAAACGGCTTCTGAAGTATTTGCAAAACTTTTATATCATCAGGAGTTTTTTTTATGTAGAGTTAGGTTTGCAATACTGGGACTGCGGGTTTCTTGACACAATGTCGCGATGATGAGTTGCAATTACGTGCTATCATTTCCCGCCCTTGGCAACCACATGTAGATTAAGATAAAATAGAAATGCAACTTTGTATTTACCCTTACAAATGTATATCAATGAAACTGGTCAAAATACAGCCGAAATCTTAGGTGCGACGCTGTAACGACACTCTTGGAGCGTATCATTACGGCGACGTCCACTTTTACCTTACAAATCAAAAGCAGATGACAAACAGCATCTTTGCGCTGTCAATGGAAATGATTTGGTGATTCTTATTGTCCTACTCTTCTTTGGTGCCCACGCGCAAGGCAATCCACATAACTATAACAGTTCATCAGACGCAGAAAAAATACATTAAGTCTGGCACCTTCGTTGATGCGTTTCCAACGATGCGAAAAAGTCAAAGTGAGGAATCATTCTTAATGGCTCATTTGTGGGTGGCGAACTTTTTCTTTGTGGTAGAACACGATTCAGGAGGCCTTCAGCAACGCTAACGAGCACATGAGTGGGACATCCCAAATTATAGAAGGCGAACTACCCACTCTCATAAACTTTCACTTATGAGCCTTGGGTAGGATACAAATACAGAGATTGAAAAAAAGAAACAACAAAAAGAGAAGAAGAAAGCAACAAGGGTAACACAAAGAGAAACAAGAAAGGTCAACTAGGTGCGCTGTTCTTTCGGACATGGCGGCACTCATCCTAAGCTGCCGAAAATTTTACGATGAGCAACCCTTCAAACAAGGCACTTTCTAGTGTTGCTTATAAGTCGTTACCAAACACAGAATTCATGTATAGCTACAGTAACTGCATTCCATGCTGTCTCGTTAGAAACCTAGAACGTTTTTCATCCTAGTAGGTTTTTTTTTAATATAAGGCACATCGGGACACCAAGATACTTTATGTCCTACTACAGTTCAGGAAAAGCGGTGCCTCTTTCCATAGACCTTTTTCCACCCTATTAGTTTTGACGTTCTATGCCCCTTGTCAGAGGCAGTCTAACACCGGTATGACTGCATTTGCAATTTCATGGGCATTTGCAAGCGTGGCAGTCTGACAACTAAACACAGATACAATATTTCCAGCGTAAAAAAAAACTAAGCTAACTACGAGAAAAGTGGTTCAGTTAGCTAAGCACGCAAGGAGTCAAGCTGCGAAGCCGAGGAGGGTATGCGCGTTCGTTTCCTAGCCGCGGCGGCAAGCATGTCGCTGGAGGCAAATTGCACAGAACACCCGTGTGTTTAGAATTAGGCACGCCTAGAACTCTAGGGTTGGTAATTAACCTGGAATACTCAGGTTCGGCCCGCGTCATAGTCAGCTCGAGATTTTTCGACGTAGAACACCAGCAGTTGTCTTCAATATATAAATGTCAAAAAAGAAAGGAACAGTTCTGTGGTGCATTGTGTTCAGTTTTTATTGGGCATTCTCTTCCCGAAGAAAAATTTGTAAACGCGGGCTGTGTGTCAGAGTCGGCGTTTCGGCAAGCGCACTCATATTCCACGAGGCACATTGAAGAAGACAGGTCCGCTTGTCGAAACATTGGCTCGAACACACGTACAGTATTTGTTTCCAGATTCCTTGTCGGAGGGTTACATCCATCCCGGATTTCTGCCTTATTTAAGCAATAAAATTGTCACATAGCACCTCACCCACACTTTGCGCAATTGTTTCAATATTTTTGTGAATGCAGCTGGTATGTATAGGCGCTAACGAAGTTGCCATGGCTATTCTGTGCAATCACTGAAAAAAAATAAAGATATATCAGCTTCGACTTGAAATGGGTATGGTAGGAAGTCATACAGGCCAGTTTTTTAGTAATATTTTAAAAGCGGGTGCATGTAACGCGGCAAAGAAATTTTGTGATGACAACTTCATCCATCCTTGAATTGGACAGCACTGTGCCAGGGAAATAACAAGTGGTTGTACTCCAGAGAAGCCATCAGTGCAGGGTCTGATAAGTTTTGCTTGATTTTAAGTGTTTGAAATCGCGCTACCGTAATTTGTACTGTAGGTGGGAAAATAGGAATGATGGGTGTCAAAAGCGATGCCTTCGCAAAAAAAAAATCAGCTATTTTGTTTAACAATAAACCTTGTGCCATGGTGCCCAGATAAATGAATACATCGGAAATGACAGGGAACCAATGATTTCAAAAGTTTCATTATGGGCGAGCCATCGGATGTGGACAGAGAGAAGCACACTGATAATCAACCAGACATGATTGTTACGACTGGTATCGAGGTATTTACCTTTCGCAATCCTAACAAAATTGCCATAAATTCAGCGAGAAAGACATGAAGAAAATCTGGTAAGCGAAGTTAAAATGACGAATCAAATACAGTACAATATATTCTAACGCCTGATTTTTGGTTGTTGTTGTTCGCCTATTAAGTTTGAGGCACAGCACTGCGGGTGAGTTAGAGAGAATTGAGTTTTTTTCATGAGGCAGTATGAAGGTTTAGAATAGCAGAGGTCATATATATGAAGATCGCAAAATACATAAGAAATTATAGTAGTCGATTCAATTCATACATCTAATATAAACAAAAAAGCAAGAAAGCTTTCAGTCTTTTTTGAGCTAACTGTTGCCTGCTTCATTTTTAGTGAAGAAGTGATGAGTAGTGGAACTTATCGAATTTCTTTTTTTAGATTTACCCAATTAGGCCGGGGATAGTTTTACTGTTGGATGATGTGTCACACCCGTTAATGGTAATGCTCAGGAATGAGGAATAGCTGAAACAGCTTCGCTGCTTAAAAAGCATACACAAGTGCTACTTGCACACTTGGCTCTCGTGCTCAGCTTTATCGTGCAGCACTGGTGCCAAGTATTAGACACTTAGCATGTGCCCGTCATTTTCTTCAGTGTACACGCACAGTTAGAGCACTGGTTTTTGATACGAAGAGCGCATACGGTACGAAGAACTTTATTTGTTGATGCGAAGAAGTGCCACCTCTCAGGGTGACACCGCGGGCCTCTCTCATGTGGGGACAGTTGCACCTGGCCTAACCACCGCATCGCAGGGTCTCGTGATATAGATAAATTGAAGTTCCGTCTTCTTGTGAACTTACCATGTTTGTATACAAACATATGGCAATCCAGTTCTGCTTGTCTTTAAAAAGGTCACTGTACTTTGTATACGATTGCACATACTAATTTGAACACCTTCCTTGATTTCTTAAATCTGGGCTTACATTATGAGGCTACATTATGAAGTTTGCCTGTGGTACTCTACGTTTACAATATAGATTTTCGTCCACGAAGCTGCTATTCGAGCGAGCGCTTGTTTTTATTTAGTTTATACGTAGCGAAACAGTAAGCAAGTACTTCGTTATAGTGTGTTGCTTCTCTCATTTTTTGGTGATATTCTACATTCTGCCGACCACTATTTGATGCGTGATATAGACTTCTTAGGGTAGTGTCACTGAACGAAATTGATGGCAGACTAATGCCAGGGAAAACGGGACAGCTGCGGCACAAACTTTCCACTGCTCATTGTAGGCCCAACCTGGAAGTGGCAGCAAGGGTGAAGGTGAAGAGGCTATCATACTCCTCGAACTTATTTACGCCAAGAGCTTGTCTAGCAGATATTTTCCCATAGGGGTAGAAGTCAGTGTCTGTACCGTTAGTTGTGAACGAAAGATCATAATCGTGTTCGTGACCGAATAATTGAGAAAGATGCAAAGAAAACAAATATTAAAAATGTCCACGTCCGAGTGAGAACGAAATCGAAGCCGTCCGCGTGCCTAGCAGGTGTTCCACCACAGCACCAAGAAACTCGCTGAAGCTTCTTTCGCGAGAAACACATTGTACATTGCGCGGCAGAAATGTACAATCACTGCAGGTGTCAAAAGATGTGAATTGAGCAACGAGTGGGTGTTTTAAACGCCAACAAAGTAAAAAGCGCACAGTCATGATTATCCACCGTCAGAACCGTCAGAAAAGTGACAAGCTCCGATAATGTTCGCGTGTCGCCCCAAGGACAGTTAGTAGGCCTTTTGCCGATTCGCAAAAGGAATAACTACGTCACTGTCAGCACTTCAGACTGTGCTTGCAATAGGCATTCAGTGGTACTTTGAAACTGTCATTGCTACGCGTGCCATGGATTGTTTCTTTGCGTTGTGATTGACACTTGCACCAGGAAGAGAAGCAGCCTGGCAGCTCAATGGGCATGGCGCACAAGGCCTGATTACGCTATCGCGATATATTCTTGAAGGCGAAACCCCAGCGTCCTCGAAGTTTCCTATGCTTTAACATTTCTGGTGATACTAAAGTATTTACCCGTTTTCAGATCTACCATGCACCACTTGCCAAAGTAAGCCGCTCTACACATAAACGCCCCAGAAATAAAATTTTCAAGTACGACCCCGTTACATTGTTGTTACAACCACCCTGCCTCTTCTTCACATCACGCAGTCTTTCTTTTCTTTTATGGTTTGCAGACCGCCTTTGTGCGCATATAATTTTGATTTGCTGTATTTCCTGATTTTCTGTACGATGTATACCCGCTCCTCTCTGTAATGCTTCGGCCTTGAGAGTAAATAAATGAAATGAAATGAAATGAAATGTGTGCCACTCTGATTAAGAGTTTTACTACCTATTTGTTGCGCAAGGCATCATATAACCGGGGTCTTCTTGATAATTACGTTTTTCGTGAACCTATTTATTTCGCCTCCATTGAAATACGTCCATTACGGCCAGGATCAAACCCGCAACCTTTCGGCGAGCAACCGAACACCGTAGTCGGTATTCCACCGGGTAGCACTGCTTACGTATCAATAATATAGTGCAAAAATTCTGATTTTCTGTAGAACTCGCAGGCTGGCGACATTTGTAGACCAGCCCTGCATAAGTATTAGTTTAGTTTTGCGTATTATAAGATCCTTTTATTTTTTATTTATTTTTTGTCACGTCCTCTGATTTTTGTGGTAATATGACCGTGTTTGAAGCCGATTCCACCAATCTCCTTCCTTGTATTTTGTTGTTGTTATTGTTGTTGCTGTTGTTGTTGCGTTGTGGTTGTTTTTTTTTTGTCGTCCAGGAAATCTGGCTCATACACGTGATTGGAGATTGGCGACGCCATAATCTACAACGTAAATGTGCAAACGAATCAAGTAGAAGCGAATTTAAGCACTAAATGACATAAATATAAGTACGACTAGTATTTGCAATAAACACTATAGGTGAATTTCAGGTGGCAGAGAGACAACAAAATATTTCATAAAATGTTCTCTAAAAGTTTCCTTTTAATTTTTATCCCTTTGAGGGCACTTACATTCATAAAATAGTGGCAGATCTCACGTACAGTGGGAGTTGATGATATGCGAAGCACGAATGAAGAACGTTGATATGTGCCTTTGAATTCAACTTAACGTTACAAGGCAGACGTAAATTATGCCGTGCATGACTTTCATGTCTTGATTATCATGTTTGGACGTGTCATTTACCTTCTTATTCTATCGACGTCACGTGACACAAAATTTGGTATAGGTGGTGCTAACAAAATGACCACGAAAACACTGAGTGTAGCATGCAGTCATGTTTTACATGACACTCATTATTATCTCGTTCGGGCGTGTCGTTTACCTTCGTCGTCTATTCACGGCACGTGAAACCGAATTCGGCATATGTGAATCAAGCAAAATGGCCGTGAGCACAGCATATAGTCGTCTTGTACATGACACGCATATCATGATGATCGTGTTGGGACGTTCCATTTACCTTCGTCGTTCATTTATGTCACGTGAGACAGTTTGGTATATGTGGAGCTAGCAAAACGACCGCGAGCACACCATGAGCGTGGCGTGTAGTCATGATTTGCATGGCTTGCGTGTCATTATTTTCACGTTAGGATCTATCGCTTATGTTCGCAATGCAGCTATGGAATACCATACCAGTTTCGCAGGATGTTATGTGAGCGAAATCATCACAATAGCAAAAAAAAACCATGAAATGTAAATCATAACGTTCATAACATACAATTCATGATTTTCATGTTGTGACTATTCAATCATGCTTTCCATATAGTCTTGATATGCCATACTTAATTTGGTGTTGAGTGCACGTTAAGGAACCCTGGGTGGTCGAAATTTCCGGAGCCCTTCACTACCACGTGTCTCATAATAATATAATGGTTTTGGGACGTTAAACTCCACATATCAATCATTCAATAAAGTTTGGGGTCAATGCATCATCGGAACAGCCAGGAGAGCTAAAAGTCAAAGGTGGCTAGACAGATAGATAGATAGATAGATATATAGATAGATAGATAGCTAGATAGATAGATGTATAGATATATATATATTGTGAGCGCTGACTATGTACTTCATCTTCATCTGCATGACCAAACCATTGTAGTGATCATCATCGTATGTCACGCGGGCTGACTCTCTGGCTCGTGCGCCTGGATTAAAGAAGGATAACCTGGTTGCTGCCGTACCGGACGTGTTCTCATAAGTGGTGGAGCGTGCTTTGGTTCCCACGTCCTCCTGCTCTACCCGTCACCCCTGGAGCTCCGGTCTGGTCGACGGTTGTGTCCTCAAGCAACAGCAATGGCAGAACCCAACCCGCCCACTGCTGCAACCGCTCCTTCTCAGCCACTTAGGCTTCACTACACCGTGAGTACCTCTCATCGAGACCCTCCGGTATTTTCCGGCCTTCGCAACGAAGACGTCGAAGAATGGCTCGACAGTTATGATCGAACCAGCGTTTGTAATTACTGGGACGAGGCGCACAAACTGCGCTACGTTCCTTTTTACCTCGATGGCGTCGCTAAAACCTGGTATTACAACCACGAGAGCGACTTCTCCAATTGGTCGGCCTTCACGGGGCATCTCCGTCAGGTGTTTGGCACATCTGCAGGATGTTCTGTAGTAGCGAAACAGAAGCTCGCAACCCGCATTCAAGGGGACGACGAATCGTATACGTCCTACATTGAAGATATTCTGGCTCTCTGTCGCCGAGCACAAAATGACATGACGGAGGCCGATCGCGTCCGACATCTACTGAAAGGCATCAACTCTGTGGCCTTCAATGCTCTCGTGATTCAGAACCCGACTACCGTCCGGGACGTCAATCACTACATGCCAACGCCTGGACGCGCTTCATTCCATGCGCCTTCCACACGCCTCCTGCGACGCTCGCTTTACCAAAGAGCATGAATTGCGGGCCCTTATCCGCACAATTGTCAGAGAAGAACTTCATGGCCTTATTCCAGGCAACCCTACCGTTGCGTCTGTCCACACACCTCCTCCCAACCTGCGAGAGATAATCAAGGACGAACTGGCATCAATGACAAGCGCTGCACATGCCCCGTCTCCTGTGCGCTTCCCAGTGCCTTCGTACGCCGAAGTTGCATCGCGGGTCCCTGCACCAGTTCCAACCGTGCCTGCGGACGTCGGATGCGACCATGTGGCTGCGATGACAACGCAAGCGCCAAGGCTACGCCACTATTCTACATGGCGTCCTCCCCGCCCCATCTGCTTCTACTGTGGCATAAGGGGTCATATATCCCGTTTCTGCCGCCGCCGTCAGCAGGATGAACGACGTGGTTACTCAGCTTACGAGAGAGACTTTTCCCCGAGACCCGATGAATACGATCCCGCACCGTATCCATCCACCTTCCGTCAGTCGCCCTCCCCTCCACGGTCTCATGCTGGGCCTCATCCTTCTCGTTCATCTCGCCGCCGTTCTCCGTCACCGTTTCGGCGTACGTCATCACCCTTGCGTCCCGCTCCGATTTCTCGGGAACTCGGAAAACTAGAAGGTGCATTTTTTGGAGGGGAAACTGCTTGTCGTCGGAACGCTACAACTCCTCCGTCTCGTCCAGCTAATTTACTGCCTGTTTCTGTGGAAGGTGTTTTTGTTGACGCCCTTATAGACACTGGAGCCGCAATTCGGTAATTGATCGTGAATTGTGTTTTCGCCTGCGCAAAGTGCAAACTCCTTATGCCAAGTCCCATGTTATGCGGTGCTAATGACAGTCCAATTCGCCCGACCGGGTTGTGCACTGCTCGTATTCTCATCAATGGAATCCGTCATCACATACAATTGGCTGTGCTGTCTTCGTGCGCTCATCAGATAATCTTAGGCTGGGACTTCTTGTCAGCGGCGTCTGCTGTAATTTCGTGTGGTCGGCCCCTCATTCGTATTACGGACACTGAGCTTTCTTCTGCTGCCGACCTTTCGTCGCCCAACCTTGTGACAGCTGCGGATTTCCTCCTGCCTCCCGGACGAGAACGTGTCCTTACGATCAAGTCACGTGACATTCTAGATGGTGACGCTCTGGTTGCTCCTTGCCAGCGCTGCATTTTCGAGGGATCACCATCGCATCTTGTTAGTGCGGTTCTCCCGTGGTTATGCAAGCATCACGGCCTGCAACACGACGCCAGAACCGCTTCTTTTGCCTGAGGGGACCACTGTTGCCAGCATTACCGAAGAAGCACCGCTTTGTGTCGTCACTGGTTCATCTGCTTCGTCATTCTCAAAGTGTATGCCAGCGGAAGATGCATTTCCTGCTCTCAAGGCCACTTTGTGTGAACATCTCAACCCAACGCAAACGGATGCCTTGCTAGCGTTATTAATGAAGCACAAAACTTGCTTTGACGTTTGTTCCGAAGGTCTGGGTCAAACAACAGTGACCGCCCATCGTATCGACACCGACGGACCCCGTGTGATTCGCCGCCGCCCTTACCGTGTGTCGGCTTCTGAGCGCAAGCTTATAGAAGAACAAGTCAACGACATGCTCGCGCGCAACGTCATCAGGCCTTCGACAAGCGCATGGTCTTCTCCTGT
The DNA here is from genome assembly GCF_013339725.1 of Rhipicephalus microplus. Classification (NCBI taxonomy): domain Eukaryota; kingdom Metazoa; phylum Arthropoda; class Arachnida; order Ixodida; family Ixodidae; genus Rhipicephalus; species Rhipicephalus microplus. The sequence goes on along the minus strand of NC_051173.1, from coordinate 76,294,418 downwards.
CGTACTAGTGAAAAAAAAGGATGGCTCGGTACGGTTTTGCATTGATTACAGATCACTCAACAAAATCACTCGTAAGGACGTCTACCCAATGCCTCGCATTGACGACGCTCTTGATACTTTACAAGGTGCCGAGTACTTTTCAAGTCTCGACTTGCGCTCCGGTTATTGGCAGATTCCAATGCACGAGTCTGATAAAGAGAAGACTGCGTTTGCTACGCCAGATGGGCTCTTTGAATTCAATGTAATGCCTTTCGGCCTGTGCAATGCCCCAGCCACATTCGAACGGATGATAGACACGGTACTGCGGGGATTAAAATGGAAGACCTGCCTTTGCTACCTGGATGACATTGTCATTTTTTCGTCGAGCTTCTCACAGCACCTGGAACGGCTAGACGAAGTCCTCACGTGCTTAGCTAAGGCCGGTCTCCAGCTCAACACTAAGAAGTGTCGGTTTGCCAGTCACAGCATCAAGGTATTAGGTCATGTCGTCAGTAAACATGGCGTTGAGCCCGATCCCGACAAGGTTGCCGCGGTGCTGCACTTTCCTACACCAACCACACAGAAAGACCTCCGCAGCTTCCTTGGCTTAGCGTCGTATTTCCGCCGCTTTGTACGTGATTTCGCTACTATTGCGGCTCCTCTGCACAAACTTCTGACCACGAGCGCACCCTTTGTCTGGTCGGATGACTGCGAAGCCGCTTTTCACACCCTCAAGCGATGCCTCACATCACGGCCAGTGCTTCGCCATTTCGACCCTGCAGCACCTACTGTGCTACACACTGACGCAAGTGGACTTGGCATCGGTGCTGTCCTTCTTCAGCAGAACCAAGCTTCCGAAGAACAAGTCGTGGCCTACGCGAGCCGTACTCTGTCACATGCTGAGCGAAACTACAGCATCACTGAGCAAGAATGTCTCGCCATCGTGTGGTCCATCCAAAAGTTTCGTCCTTACTTATACGGCCGGCATTTCACAATAGTGACTGACCATCATGCTCTGTGTTGGTTATCGTCTCTCAAAAATTTGTCGGGACGCCTTGGCCGTTGGGTACTACGATTGCAAGAGTATGACTACAGCGTCACATATAGGTCGGGCCGAGAGCACCAAGATGCTGACGCTTTGTCCCGTTGCCCGCTCTCGCAAAGCGCCGAAGTGTCACCTTCCATCTGTTCGTCACCGCCTGCCAAAGTGACCAAACAGACGGCTGCTCCTTCGAAACAGTTAGTTGCCTCGGCGGACCTTCTTTCGTCCACAGATCTCGCCTCGCTCCAACATGCCGATACCTACTGCCGCACAATCATCGATCGGCTCACTGGCTTATCGCGTGCTCCAAACAGCCGCCTAAGACGACAACTTGCCCGTTTCAAGCTTCAAGAGGGAACATTATGTCGGCAAATTTACCATCCTCTCGGTAACCAATGGGTTCCCGTCATTCCTCGCTCACTTCGTCTGGAATTTCTACAAGCGTTTCATGACGATGCGACAGCTGGCCACTTAGGGTTCCACAAGACCTACGACCGCCTCAGGACTCGCTGCTTTTGGCCTGGCATCTCCACTTCTGTCGCCAAGTACGTCGCTTCCTGCGCGTCATGCCAGCACCGAAAACGTACCACGTCTCTTCCCGCGGGGCCACTGCAACCACTGCCGTGCCCGTCCACTCCCTTTGAATTTGTGGGCATAGACTTATACGCACCTCTTCCGCTTACGCTAGCCGGTCACCGCTGGATTGTTACTGCCGTAGACCACCTTACTCGCTACGCGGAGACGGCAGCTCTTTCATCTGGTGCTACCTCTGAAGTAGCCGATTTTTTCCTTCGCGCCATTATTTTACGACATGGCGCACCGCGTGTGCTCCTTAGTGACCGTGGCAAGACATTTCTTTCACATGTCCTTGCTGAAATCTTAAAGGCCTCTAACACCATCCACAAGACCACATCAGCGTATCACCCAGAAACTAATGGTCTGACTGAGCGTTTTCACCGAACTTTGTCCGACATGATCTCTATGTACGTGCAACCAGATCACAAAAACTGGGACACAATACTTCCTTTTGTCACGTTCGCATATAACACTGCCATACAGCGTACAACGAATTTTAGCCCTTTTTTTCTCGTGTATGGCCGTGTACCGACTTTTGTTCTGGACACCACCTTTTTGTCCACATCTTCCAATCCATCTTCATCTCTCCCGGAAGAGTTCGCCGCTCGCGTCGCCCGCTGCCGTGAAATCGCCCGCGCCAACACTGCTACCATTCAGGACAAGAGAAAAATCGACATTGATGCGAAGCGTCGAGTTGTTGTGTTCCGCCCAGGCGACGAAGTCCTTTTGTGGACACCTGTTCGTGTACCTGGGCTCTGCGAAAAATTCCTTCACCGGTATCTCGGTCCATACACCGTCCTGGAACGAACATCTGAAGTCAACTATCGCGTTGCTCCTGTCAACGCGGCTTCTGATCGTCGTCGCCGCCACACCGAGATCGCCCACGTCTCTCGACTGAAACGATATATTCGGCGTCCCAACCCTTTCTAACTTGCTGCCCTCTTTCGCGAAGGGGGGAAAATAGTGTGAGCGCTGACTATGTACTTCATCTTCATCTGCATGACCAAACCATTGTAGTGATCATCATCGTATGTCACGCGGGCTGACTCTCTGGCTCGTGCGCCTGGATTAAAGAAGGATAACCTGGTTGCTGCCGTACCGGACGTGTTCTCATAATATATATGTATACATATATATATAGATAGATAGATAGATAGATAGATAGATAGACAGATAGATAGATGATAGATAGATGATAGATAGATAGGTAGGTAGATAGATAGATAGATAGATAGATAGATAGATAGATGATAGATAGATAGATGATAGATAGATAGATAGATAGATAGATGGATGGATAGATAGATAGATAGATAGATAGATAGATAGATAGATAGATAGATAGATAGATAGATAGATAGATGCGTTCAAAGTCGCCGAAGTTCACCGAAAGAAGCTTCGCATTTAGAAATTAATAGTCTGTGTCTTCTGCTAGTCCCTATTCCCACACTCCGCTATCTGGTTCTTGTCTTCTCTTATTTCTTTTTTCTTCTACTTTCTGGCGTCTACGTTGCCCGAGAGCAGGCGGCGCGTGTTCTCGTGCTCCAGCGCGAGCGAGTTGAGCGAGCCGCCATTCCAAATCGAGGAGCCTGCATGAGCTTCGAGGAGGAAATCGAGTAGCCTGCATGAGCTTTGTTCGGCGTCCGCATCTGGCTCGAATCCCGTGAGCAAGAAGAAGACGGAAGTGGCTTGGTTCTGTCTGGTGGTCTCTGCTGGGCTTGCCCGTGCTCAACCTGCTGGGGTGTTCTTGGCTGAGGATTGAGTGGTTTTAACTTTCTGTCTTAGAGTCCGATTCTATAGTTTATCTGTTTCTGAGTCTAACCATATCCCTAGTGCTCATGTCAACTACTTCTCCTGGCCGGGCGCGATCCGCCTGGTCAGCGTCCCTGCCTTCTAACGAATTACCATTAGACTCCTTTTTCCGCAGTGGTATCGACAGCATTCCCGTGGCACTGGTACCTACAAATGGAGGCTTCATCAGACTTACAAACCCCCAGGCGGTTCAAAAGAAACTTAAGACGACTTCAAACCATTTCCAGACCATCACAGATGTGCGCCCATTTGGGCGAGGAGGTCTCGTGTGTAGGTCGCTGGATCAGACCTGCGGGCAGGATCTTCTCAAATGCACCTCATTTGCTGCTACCCTGGTGAGTGCTTTTATTCCGCCTCACCTTGCATGTACCAAAGGCCTTGTACGGGGAGTCGACTCCAATCTGAGTCCAGCTGAGACCCTAGACAGGCTCTCTGGAGCAGGAGTAATTTCAATTTACTGGTGTAATCGCCTAGTCGACAACGAGAGGATACCAACTGAATCTGTCATCGCGACATTTGTGGGCACAAAATGCCCGTCAGAAATAAAATTAAGGCCACTGATCTTCCGAGTAGAACCCCTCGCTTCTCGTCTGATTCAATGCAAGAACTGCTGGAGATTCGGCCACAGTGCGGGAGCATGTAAATCTAACCTTCAAGCAAGTGTACTGCAACAGTGGAAAAGTGTTGTCTCTGTGGGGGTGGTCGCTGCGCCGACAACTCTGACTGTTCCGCTCGTTCCCGGGAGGTTCAAATCCTAGAAGTTATTGACCGCCGCCGCTGTTCTCGAAGGGAAGCCATTGACATAGTTAGAGACAGGGCTTTTGGATACTCTGGTATTACAGCGCGCTGCACTTCCAGTATCGACTCAAACCTATCGCAGGCTATTGAAACTGCTGTGGAAAAGGCAGTGAGTAAGGCAATGGATAAACTCATATCTAACCTTTCCGGCTGTTTGGTGCAAATTCTTTCAAGTCAGATTGGACAAACAGTACAGACTAGTACAGAACCAGCAGTATTAGACATTACCAGCGATGCCACACAGCTACGCAATGTAGTATTGGACGAACTTGCTGCATCTGCAGGCAAGGCTAAGCAGTCACGAACACAGGTGCACTAGGACCGACATTCGCCTCAGCCGAGCGCAAGTACTGCTACAGATATGGAACTCGATATACGAACTAATAAACGTACCAGATCCCCTATCTTCACCGATCTCAAGTCGAAATCTAAACGGAATGAATCAGCTATTTCGCGTGAAGATGCTAACAAGGGTGCGACATGCGCCTCTGTGGTGCGCTCAACACAATAGGTCAGTTGAGGGTACTACAGTGGAACTGCCGTTCTATATTCTCAGCCTCAACCGACTTACATTACTTTTGCAATAATTTTAATCTTGATATTATAACTCTCCAAGAAACTTGGCTCACACCAGATAAAAATTTTCATCTTGCAGGTTTTCGTGCTTTTCGATTAGATCGCCCATCACGTGGTGGTGGTTTAATGATCCTTGTATCAGGTAAATTATGCCATAGGGCGAAAATTTCTTTCAGAATGTTAGACTTAGATTGTGAAATATTAGCATTAGACTTGTGTCTCCCCGGATACCACCCTTTTTCAATTGTAAATTGTTACTTCCCCTCCGGTGTGCAAAGTACGCGTTATCTTGACAGCGTTTTGGTAGCATGTAGAAAGGAAATTGTACTCACAGGAGACTTTAATTCACATCATTTGTCTTGGGGTATAAGGACCGATTCTTGTGGTAGGTGACTATGGGAATGGACTATTGATCACAACCTCTCCTGTCTGAATAAAGGTCATGTAACATTTGTCCGAGGTCAAACTAGCTCAGTATCGGATTTAACGTTTTGCTCCAATGCAATCAAGGTTTTGTCATGGGCTGTTCTGGATTCGGCAACTAACAGCGACCATCTTCCATTAGTTTTTGACATTACTTGTCCATCAATAACTTTAGATCAGCCAAAACGCATATACATCAACCATAGCAAATTTCAAACCTGCCTCCGTTCTGCCATTTCCAAGCTTGGAAATGCCAGTACTAAGGAGATTGCATCTACGATTGGTTCAATGCTGGAGGAATCTAGAAAAAATTCCGAATTTTCTATTCCATCCAATAAGGCCCCGCCGCGGTGGTCTAGTGGCTAAGGTACTCGGCTGCTGACCCGCAGGTCGCGGGTTCGATTCCCGGCTGCGGCGGCTGCATTTCCGATGGAGGCGGAAATGTTGTAGGCCCGTGTGCTCAGATTTGGGTGCACGTTAAAGAACCCCAGGTGGTTGAAATTTCCGGAGCCCTCCACTACGGCGTCTCTCATAATCATATGGTGGTTTGGGGACGTTAAACCCCGTAAATCAATCCAATAAACGATGCTCCTCTCGTTGGTGGAATGATGAGTGTACGCGCGATTATAGAAGACGAAAAGCCGCTTGGAAAAAACTTCTTCTTAATCAGAGCCCAACAAACTGGAAGGACTATCAATTCCTTCCTGGCGTATTTAAGCGTACAGTGAACCGCGCGAAAGAAGAATACGACAGTAGACATTTTTGATTATCTTTCTAAATCTAAAAATAAGCGGGCTTTGTTCGCTTATCTTCGGACAAGAAAGGTACTGCCAGCACCTTTAACGTTACAGTCATGTATCTTGACGCCGGAAGAAATGAACACCTCTCTAGAAGACATAGCGCAAGGTTTAGAACGCCGCTTCACTGCTAATTTTTCGGCTATTGAGCCCGTTCTGGTAAACTTGCATGAATTTCCAGAAGTTTCTTCAGCTGAATTGAGTCAGACAGTATTATGCTTACCGAGGATGGCTCCCGGACCAGATTGGATTACGAACTCTATGTTGAAATGTTTACTCCAGGAATCGCCTAATCTTTTGCTAGAACTAGTGAATTATTCGTTAGAGAACGCATGGATACCTCCAGAATGGAAACTTGCCAAAATTGTATTGTTGCTAAAAAAAGAAAATGATGCATACACGTTGGATAACATAAGGTCGATCGCACTGACATCAAACTTAGTGAAATTGGTTGAGAGAACCATCAATATACGAATTAATGAACTTATTACCATGAGGTCAATTCTTAGTCCTTGTCAAATTGGGTTCAGGGCTGGTTGTTCAATTTGGGATGCCCACGTTGATTTAGAGAGTCGACTTCAATTAGCTCGGCTACATAAAAAATATGCAGCTTTAGTTACTCTAGACATCGCTAAAGCATATGATACCAAGGAGCACTGTATTTTGCTAGATCGATTAGAATACATTGATTTTCCATCATACATAGTAGCGTGGGTTCACAATTTTCTTGCAGACAGGAAATTTTATTGTTTTAAAGATGAGTTTTCATCATCTACTCATACCCAACCGAGGGGATTACCGCAAGGCTCGGTGCTTTCACCGGTGCTATTTAGTTTACTAATGAGCACCATTGCACGTAAACAGGATACAACAACTTATCTTTATGAAGACGATATCGCATTTTTTGCAATGGCAGATAACATTCAGACCTTTTATGAACGGCTGCAGGCTTATCTTAATATATTGGAGAGCTGGCTCGATGGCAACAGCTTTTTACTTAATCCGAGTGAATGTGCGCTCCTTCTTTTCCCGCTGCAATACCCTGTGAGCATCTCTCTGTCTTACCATCATGAGAATATACCACAGGTGGAATCTGTTAAATACCTTGGAGTGATTTATCACACATCGCTTAACTGGCGACCTCATATCGAATATATCGCCGGAAAAGGTGTGCAGGCCAATGGCATATTACGTAGGCTAAGCAATTACCGCATAGGTATGAGAAGAGACACATTGGTAATGATATATCGCATGTACGTTCGTCCCAGTTTGGAATTTGGTTGTGTACTTTTCTCTGGAGTTCCAGCTTACAAGTTGCGGCCTCTAATTCTTCTGGAAAGAGAAGCTTTGCGCTTATGCCTTGGCCTTCCCAAAACAGTTGCCAACAATGTGTTGTATCTCGAATCGAGGGTCCCTCCGCTTTCTTGTAGAATTCATCTTCTGACTGTTCAGACATTCTTAAGAATTTATGAATCACCATTACGACATTCAGAAACGGCCTTTATTTACACCCCAGAATCATTTTTTGCTGCTAGATGGCCGCGATTTCACACGCCACAAATTATATTTGTGCAAAATTTACTGGAGCCTCTAAACGCACGTATATGGGACATCATGCCGAGTCGTAATAATTTAGCCCCGGTGGGAATTCGATTCGACGACATTTTTCCTAATAATGCCAAATTACTTCCCCATAATATTTTGGATGGTTTACTACAAGATCACCTGCGCCGTATAACATCGAACGTTATTATTGCTACAGACGCATCTCAATACGACGAAAAGTCAGGGGTTGGTATTTTCAGTCCGATTTTAAAATGGATTTATTCCCTTCAACTACCCGATTTTATACCTGTTTTTGTGGCTGAGTTTCTGGCAGTAGTGCTCGCCTTAGGCAAGTTAGATACAGCAATTACATCAGCTGTCATAATAACAGATTCCCTATCTCTCTGTGCGGCACTTTCTGTTGGTGCTGATAATCACGTAACAAAGGCGTTCCGTGCACTAGTACCTGTGCATTTGAGAAAAGTACGATTAGTTTTGGTGCCTGGACATAAAGGTTTGTTTCTAAATGAAATAGCCGATTCCTTAGCTAAGTCGTCAATCAGCCAACCAATTCTACCACTCTGTCCATCATCCGCTTATGTGAGTGCTGCTCGATTCCGCAGACGTACGCTTATGCAAGTCTTTAAAGGTTCAGCACTAACAAACTCTACAGATTATCGGCATTTATTATATCCCTGGCGAAGAGACTTTTGCTGCGCTCGAAAACAAGAAGTAGCTATCACAAGGCTGCGTTGCCGATAACCAAATCTAAATTTCTATAAACACAGGTCTGCTCAGGCACCTTCGCCACTGTGTGCGTTCTGTGATGAACTGGAAACAATAGACCATTTCTTTTTAACCTGCAGGCGGTTTAACACATTACGAAAAACCCTATTAGAAATACCTTTACGTGGTATTGGTATGGACTTATCTCTGCCTGTCATTTTGTCTTCTGGAACTTCCATTTCTGGTTTCTCTAATGCGACAGTATGCGCGGCCGTCCGGGACTATATTGATGCAACTAAGAGGTTGACTAATTAACCAGTTTCATTATCCTAACAGGTTCACATAATTATACACGTATAAAATCTGATTATTGCTCTATTCTGAGAATAAATTCGTTTATGTAAATATTTTATGCATTACGTTTAGCACCACACTTTACTAGGCTATCGGTAATGTTTCTGTTAAACCTCCATCATTCCAAATAGGAACAGTAAATGTTGAAGCCACTCGATTCTTGGCCAATCCCCTACAGTGGGTATGCGCCACTAACAATAGGACAACAACAACAACAACAACAATCCAAACTGTGAAGCGTCCGGAAGAACGAGTCCCTGGAAGACGCACTCTGTTCCCGCCTGCCACGTACAACCTCTCTTCAGCGGTACCCGTGGGTGTGGTCTGGATGGCCGCACAAGACCGAGCAAGACCAAGCGCACCTCGGCGCTCTACAACTGGTGAACACCGCAGAGGTCACGTTGACATACCGCCAACATTACCTCTCAAGACAGGACTGCAGGTCCCAGTAGAGCCCACGGTGCGCTGCTGCCGCGGCCAATACTACCATTTGATCTTTACTGCACTTGCAACTACAGTTGAGCCTGTTGAGAAACGCGGCGTGATACCTTTTAAGCTATCGAGATTCAGCAACATGATCGAGCGGGAAGCGGCCTCGGACGAGCAGCTGGTGGCACTGTCTCTCAACGCACTCAGCAGAACTGCAACTGCTCCAGGATCATCTGGCAGCATCTTGGCGTGACTTCCGACGACGCGTCTGCGTGCTGCGTGACCCCATTCGAGGAGTTGTTCTGTTGCGTAGGTCACATGACCGCGAGGTCACGTGCGAATTCACCACTCAAGGATGCCCTCCTGGCTAGTGCAGCAAGATCCAGGTGCATGTGAACGTTGTTGCGATTAGTGAATTAAGCGGTCGTGAACAGGGGCCGGGGAACGGCAAGATCAACGCACTATCAACGAATGAAGGATAAATAAACGCTTATTTACGGTATGTGTCGCCTTCTAGTTTCTTTATTGAGTATTGAATTTCGCTTTAGTCCAATATTATCAAACACTGGCATCATATTCCATACGTGAAGTTTATGCCTTTTATACGGACATGATCCATAACCCTCATTTAATGAAAGCGTTGAGGTTTGACTACTCATGGCCTACGAAATCTTCGACGCCTCCAAAGCTTTTAGCGGTTGTTTTTCTCCATGACCTTTTAGAATAGGCAACATTTATTTCAATAACACACCGGGTTCGGAGCCAGTCTCAACGATCGGTTTTGTTGCATATGCTAATAACTGTTGGGGTTTACCATTCCGATATCACCATATGGTTATGAGAGACGCCGCAGTTGAGGGCTCTAGACTTTTCGACCATCTGAGGTTATTTATTACAGTGCACCCAAATCTGAGCACATGGGCCTACAGCACTTTTGCCTCCAGCGAAAATGCAGCCGCCCCAGCCTCGATTCAATCCCGCGACCTGCAGGCAAGCAGTTGAGTACCTTAGCCTTTAGATAGCGACACCTAGGAAATTTAGCGATCATACAAGGATCAAATGAGTGCCACATTTACTGTGCGATTGTTTCAGTACACCAAGCTGCCAAATCACCTTATCAGAAGATCGCTTACGTTTGTTTGATTCTAACGCATTTTTATTACCATGAAAGTATTTCTTGCCGGGGTCTACTAAGACTCCAGTGACATACATCAGTCACGGATGTAACGTATTCATACTAGCGCCACCAAACGAAAAAGAAACATTCATGAGAATGTCCCTCGTCGGGCGTCGAACACCTGACTCCATGGAATACGACAAAAATTGCCCGATGCCCTTCTGCCAGCGCTACTCTGGTCATTGCTTCGTTCCGTTCAATGCGCCTTATATAGACCCATTCCATGTTTGTAAACACAGGTAGGCCGATGTCGACATTATGGGTAAAATTATAGCGATAGCGACGTCTGCACGTAATTTCCGCCATAAGCACTGAGGGCTCCGATGTGTGCCAACCAAACGACGTTGTGAGACGCCATAAGCGTTGTGAAAGCCATAAGCGCTGAGGACAGCGATGCGCGCCAACAAACAAAACTAAGCTGTGAGACGCGATTCACATCCAAACGCGACGCAGCTTATCAGCTGTCACACAGTCCCGTTAATTAGGAAGGCAATCGCCGGGCTAATTCCAAGGGCCGAAGTATCGGCCCCCCGAACCGCACCACGAAAGCGTGGACAATTTAAAAGTGGTCCTTTTTGGCGCGCCAGCGGACGCCGGCTGTGGCCCAAGGAACAAATCAGAGCCGAGAGTTGTTAAACAAATCAGAATTATATTCTCAGTAGTGGCAGATCAAAAAAACAACACACACAAGTCTGCACACTCCACAACAGTTGAGTACAATATGTCACCAAACAAACAACGTACTACACAGTACATTCAGCCACACTTGAAACAACGGACACAGACAACAATACGCACTACAATGCAGTCGCATGCATTGAACAACCAAGACACTTAAAGACTAAAGAGATAGAAAACCTATTCAGTCCAAAGTTCTTGGAACCAAAGTCTAGATGATACTCTTCCGAGAATCACTCACTCAAAGTCCAGCGTTGTTGTCGTTCCGCAGCCCCTGAAGCTTCTCTTCCAGGAAACCTCGCGTCTTCAGTTGGCCTCTCTCCACGCTTCAAACTTCTTCGCCGGAAACACGTCGGCTTCGCACACGCAGCTGTTGCCACGCGTCCTCGCTCGATAGCGGTAAACACACACTCTTGCCTGTAGCTCGAGCCTTCACCCGTCAGGTGGAAATCCTCTTCTTCTCCTGCTTTGTCGCTACGGACAAAACCTTCGCCGACTACACGGCGGAATCCCTACGCGCTCTGGCGCTAACTTCCGTCTTCTCCTGATCGCTCATCTCCGCTGCTCGGTTAAATACCTTCCGCGCGACATTCCAGAAGGTTCTCATCATTTCGTCGGCGCGATACGCAGCGAAGGCTGGGAAGAGGGCGAGACGGTTGGAATGCCCTCCGCGGCAGATGACTCAGCTCGGTATGACCACGCCTATTTTCTTCTGGAACTTTCCAGCGCTTGCTCGGCCGCCGTTGTGGGGTGAGGAGGTTCGTCGGCGAAGCCACGCTTCCGAGAGGAGAGCGCGCGCCCCGGGGAGCCTTGGATGTTTATTTTCTTTTTTTCTTTGGACCTCGCGGCGTCTCTTTCGCGCGTTATCGCAAGAATTTGGCAGCGCGCCCATTTTTAGCGCTCGTTCTGTGACATCAGCATACCGTTTTTTTTCTCGTTGCTTGACTAGGAACACCACATGCACCATTGAAAACACACCAGAAACTGTGGTAGGCAAAGCGTCTTTTTGCCTACCAAGACAGCGCCCCCACATTTTTTTACGTAAATCCGGTGGAATTTGTCTATATTTGACACATTCTGCCTCACTTCCTGCTGTCAGTTCTCGAATCGGGGCTGTGCCTTCATCTGTTAGTGGTCAAGAAAAGTAATGCGGAATGACGCAGTTATAGCGTGCACTGCGTCCGAAATCGCGCGCCACGCTCCATCTTGAAGGCCTCGGTAAGAGCTTCTTCATAGCGGTGAAAAACTGTGACCGAGCGAGCATAGGAGAGTCGCCCCTATCGGAAAAATTGCCATGGTGGATACTGGAAAACATGGTGGGCGTAGTGGAAATAATAGTGGGCAAGGTGGAAATTATGATGGATATGGTGGGACGTAGTGGAAAATATGGTGGATATGTCGGGACATACTGGGTGGTATGGTGTACAGATGATGGGTAAAGTGGAAATGATGGTGGAAAGCAGAGGCTAGATAGTGGGCAATAATGGGACACTCTGCCCACCATTGCCATAATGCTGGGAAGCCCTAAGCATATGGTGGGTGGTGCTTATTATTGTGGGCCACATGGTGTACCAAGTTGAGAAACTCTTCCCACCATTGCGATAATGCGGGGAAACACTAAGCAGATGATGGGTGCTGCTTTTTATGGTGGGGCCACATGGTGTACCAAGCTGAGAAGCTCTGCCCACCATCGCGATAATGCTGGGAAGCAGTAAGCAGATGATGGGTGGGCTTATAATGGCGTGCAATTTATATAGTGTACAAAGCTGGGATCTGTACACTACATGTTCTACCACCATGATTTCCACCAAAGGTTAGGCCTACTGACCGAGCCCGTACAATTGTGTTATCCGTGCTTCCGGGTTTCAGAATACATGATGACGACAATTAAGTTACATTGCAGCCAAGACATCAATTACCCAAATGAAGCATTTTTTCATTGTGTATGGTGTCTGCTGAAGAAGCAACAAACATCGATGCGACGCGATTCCACCACTCCCAGAGAACGTACGTCTCTTCTCACTGACAGCCGCTGGTCACACTCGCCGGCACTTCTCTAGCTTTTGTGCGAGAACTCAGACGTGGCAATTCGTATGCTTGGGGAACCAATATGATAGCGTAATGTTTCCGGCACACAGCATTCGTTTTGGCCAAGCCGTTATGTAGTTGTTGCTTTAGCGAAAGAGCTACAGCATTGCGCTGACACAACCGCCCTCTACATTGCGCGAAAAGCATTCCAATACTCAAATAAATTAGGTGGACGTATCGATGGAATGAGCCTAGAAGTGTCATAAAGCGTGAGCAGATGTCGCCCTTTAGAACGAGCGCGTAACAAATATTAAACTTGGCAGACCCCGCCGGTAAACTTTGCTGCTCCCCAGTCCACTTTTTGTTTCTTGCAGTTGTGAATTGTAAAACAAAATAGCACTGGTGCCATTAACACAGTGGCAATCGTTACAGGCAGCAGTTGCTTGTGTTTAATAAATGTGCAATTTTTAGTAGAAGGTGCAGATCTCGTCTATGTCGTGTACACGACAAACATAACTGAAGTTGAACCGTAAGTTTGTATGCCAACTAACTTTTTAACACACAACCAACCTCATGTTGGTATGGCGCAGTATGAAAAACTTAATACAGAATGATTTTCCTGTGCCCCTGTACTGTTAAACGTATAAAAAACCATATGGTCATGACGTACTAAAGCGAGTGAAAAACATGTGTATAGCACCCAATGTGAAAACCTTCTTTTTTAAACTTCATACGGGAACCTTGCCAGTAAAAACGTGGCTTGAAGAGAGAGGGATGTATATACCATGGGGAAGCAGCTGTCTCCTGTGTAACAAACCTGAGACCATTGAACATGTGTTTATTGATTGTAAGAACGCTATTTTCTTTTGGTTTTGGGACATCTTACAGAGGACTTTAAAAAAAAGATGTACCTCTTACTCCATATGAAATTCGTTTTTTGCCTTGTGATAGTTCTGTGCAAAATTTGGATGTTATATTTTTACTTGGTCTTCATTTGGTTTGGCGTAGTATGATATCGTACAGACACTGTGATGTGAGAGTTCTATCCGTTAATGAGTGTTTCGTGGAAGCTGTTATAAAAGTGCGAGATGGACTACCGGCTGTGTTGAAAATGTAATATCTTTGTTTGACGCGTTATCACGCATGAAACACGTGTGATGGTGATTGTCATATTAGCTTGACCTGTAGTCAAGAAGGCAATAAAGAAAAAAATTATAGTGTATAAAATGAGAGACGGTTAACACTCCCCTAGGTAAGGACAAAATGTCCCCTGGGCCTCAACACACATTCGGTTAAGGCACAACCGCTTACTTCGCGGCACTTAGCCACATTTTTAATCCGTTTTTTTGCCTTGTGATTGTTCTGTGCAAAACTCGGACGTTCTATTTTTACTTGGTCTTCATTCGGTTTGGCGTAGTATGCTATCGTACAGACACTGTGATGTAAGAGTCCTATCCGTTAATGAGTGTTTTGTGGAAGCTGTTATGAAAGTGCGAGATGTGTATAAGACTACCGACTGTATTGATGTAGTAATATCTTTGTTTGATGCGTTTCACACACGAAACACGTGTGATGGTGATTGTCAGATTAGCTTGACCTGTAGTCAAAAAGGCAACAAAGAAAAAGAAAAGATATGGCGCAGTGGTTAGTGTCTCCCAATGGGAATCCGCAGGTTGCACGTTCGATGGTCTGGGGCCCCTTGTTTTTTTTTTTATTACGGGACGGGTGTTTTTTTCATACCGTTTTTGTAGAATTCTCTTTTATTTTTTGTGGCAGGTCGTCACGGTGATTCTGACGCCATTTCGCGCTCAAGCGTTGCCGGCACTGCAGCACCCACCATATCCCACTATGCGCCATGGTGGGCGTTTGCCACCATTCACCCACTACACTAATCCACTATAATGGTGGGTGGTGGTTTACACCATGCCCACCATTCGTTTTTTTTCGATAGGGGCCGATGCAGTTATATTCTTTGCTTTTCAATTCTTGTCCACCCATGACAGCTCGTTGTTGAAGTCATGCAGCTTTGACATGCATTAACGATGTGTTACAGCCGACTACATCATACGTGATAGCACAGACTTTTTAAATAAAACTGCTGCATCAAGCACTGCAGTAAAGAAACAGGTGTATGTCGACAGGTGCATGCCGTGCTTTGGTTGGGCGTAAGTGAGGCCAGTCGGACATGGAACGCCGGCACGGGTACGTGGCTATGAACCACTGCGTCCCGCGTTTCTGAAGCGCAGAATGCGTGAGTGCTGGCGAAGATTTCAGGAGCGCACATAGTGGACTCTCCCCGTAATATAGGATCATTCAAGGAGTGCATGCTTAGTAAAACTTCGGTATACCACAACGACTAAATCATGACCATGGGTGCTAGTAACCATGATGGAGTCGTGCTACTATATGTGAACAAGAAGGCATCCATGTAAAATGGTGTTATAGCTGCGAAACGCCACTAGAGACTGTACAGGCTCTCATATATCACTGCGCTACGTGCAATGCTTCAGCGAAAGCACGTTTTACTTATGTGTTATACCAATTCTTGTAACAGAAGCATTAGCTATATTTTTTATATATTACTTTTGTAATACTTCTTTTAGTCAAGGTTGAATTAAAATATGTGTAAAAGCTTGAATGTAACTCTAAATCACATAATAACATCTCTTTGGTTATGTCCCAAGGCTTAGGCACGGAGACTTCATAGAGTTGCTGCAGGTAAATTCAGGCCTATCTTTAGCGGCGGACTAAACAGATGATAATGAACATCAACACATTGAACGAATGGTACTCACCCACAAAGGGGGATGGATCATGAACCGGGTGGCAAGATGCTTAATGTAGTGGACTATTAATCCAAAAACAAGTTGCGAAATTATTTCAAAAAGAACACTTCGAATAATTAAAAATGCTAACTGTGAAAGCGGTCGGGCCACCTAACTTTCTGATAAAATTAACGATAAATGACGAATGAAGAATAGGAATAAAGGTAAACTAACACAGTATTTTTTTCTTCCTTTGATGTATTCGAACACAGTAGAGCAGAAATCCCTCTGTGAGTAACCTAATGAAGTGCCGCCGGGTGATAATGATACTGGAACATTTTCTACTAATCCCAACTTTCTCATGGGGACAATAAGAAATCTATCGCTATGGAACGAATGGCAACGTAATTAAAAAATGTTCGATTGCCTTGATTTCACTTCGAAAACGCACAGCGGTGAAGCCTTGAGTCCAGTGTTCTTTAGGTAATTATTCACTTGCGGGATTCAACAATCTAATCTGGTGCAAAACATTTCCCATTGGTGAGATACACATATTTTTTACTATGTGCGAAACAGCTTTTTTACTATGTGCGAAACAGCGTGCGTCCGTACGAACGCGCCGCAACGCGTTACTGCCGCCGCAGGTGTTGGAGCAGCGCCAAGTGAGTCACGCCGCAGCTGCGCGTTATCGAGACACTTCTTTCCAAGGCTTCCCTCGCAAGTGCGCGCTGGAATTCTCTCTCCCTGACCCACAGCACGCTCACCACAGCGCCCGCCGATATTATTTTTATAATATTTTTATTATTATCTCAAATGCTCCAGCTTGTGGTTTCACATGAGGGACTGACTGTTATGTAGTGACAATGACTCGATGTACCCTTTCTTGCCCTTTCAACCCTTTCTTGCCTTCTGTGCGTTGTTGAACAATAAAATATTTGCAGCGTGTGCGTTAACTAAAAGCCGAATTCTACTGTCTCTCATTCCTTCTTAGCAGCCTTTGGCATGTACATTGAGCACTATCTTTTATTGTTCTACAACGCACAGAAGAAATTTCTCACCGGCACCACCTAGGAGGTCAAAATGTGATACTTGTTACACACTACTACTACGGCCACAAGGGACGAATGGGTGCCGCTATAAGGAGCTTCGGCGTTCCAGTCTTCAACTCGGTGAGCGTTCCGGCGGTGTTTCTGCCGGGTGTCCACTCGCGACTTTGCCAGCCAGTTTTCCGGAGGCCTGATCCCATCGTCGTCGGCCCCTGCCGGGACCAGCGAGGATGGCGTCAAGGCCTGTGGCGCTCCCTCTCAAGGAGCACTGCTTCAACTTCACCGTCCCGGAGGGGAGGGCGTCCATTGACGAGATGATTGATGGCCTCGAAGACGTCATGGGCAGTGAAGGTGTGCTGTTTCTGCAACACCTCGGAGCTTTGAAGTTCCTAATTGCGGCTCAGTCGGCTGCACAAGCAACCAAGTTGATGGTAAATCAAGGATTCAAGTTACAAGGTCACAAGGTACAAGTTGAAGCAGTCGGGGAGCCAAGCGTACAAGTCAGTGTGTTCCGCCTACCGCCGTACGTGTCAGATGACGCAGTTATACCAGCTCTTCAGCCATACGAAAAGTGAAGGGTATCACATTTGTTACCTTGCAAAGGCATCAATCAACGTACCCTGGTACCCGCATCGTCCGCATTGACAAGGCCAAGCCCGCCCCTAAATTCCTATCAAGGTCACCACGTGATGCTCGAGTATCGTGGTATGCCCAGAGTATGCGCACGCTGCAGCAGAGAAGGTCATGTTGCGGCTACTTGCACAACACCCTTCTGTCAACGATGTGGCACCTTCGGCCATACATCTGAGGATTGTGTGTCCAAGTGTAAGCACTCTAATGGGGACCACGCGACGAAAGATTACTTCCGTCCCAAGTGATAGGCAGACGCAGCGCAGAGCACCTCACAGTCACTGAAAGAATTCCCAGAACTTGGCGACAGTGCTTCGAAGAGAACAACCCAAATTGGAACCTCCAGGCCCGTGGAGGTTTTGCAACGCAAAACCAAGCCACGACCACAGAAGATTCCAGATTATTGGGATGAAGACAGCGCAACTGACACAGCATTTTATGACGCCAAGACAGAAAACGACAGCGGCGTTGATGCTGCGTCGCCATGCACAACGAGTGACAACGACGTTTCTGCGCTGACTTGGGACACCACAGCGTTGTCATCCCCAACAACGTCGTCCAGGAGCCCAGTAACGCTGTGAAGACGCCGAGTGCGTCTGCTACGTCTACATCAGAGGAACTCAAGGCCACAGAAAACGAACAATCCTCGAACGCATCACCGCTGAAGCAAGCGTCCCAAGCATCTCAGGGCGCTGGCCAACCGGGAAAATTGCTCCGACCTTCCGAGGCAACAAGTGCAAGTGACGAGCTCCATGAACGGCCACCTGTGAGCCTGGAAGGTAGCGTGAAGATGACGCCCACGAAAGAAGTAAAGACCACGTCTTCAAGAAAACCTAACACACCTCGCACACACAATGTACAGGCCTAAGAAGAAGCGCCCGACAAGACATCCAGACATCGTAGGAGCCGGTCACCATCACGAAAATTAAGGAGTGACAGATTTTCGCTATCCTCACGATCGGTATATTTGTCTCCTGAAAATACGTGTTCTCCCGACAAGTTGCCTAGAGCGACAAACTCTCAGGGCCGCACAAAGCCTGGTAGTTCAAGCAGCGGAAGTGATGTGACCTCCTCCGGAACATCCAAAAAGTCCCGAGTGGATTCACCAAACCGAGATCCATCACTTGATGCGGGTGAGGACTCAATGTTTTTTTTAATTTGTGCTGCCCACATCCATTCTTTCCGCTTCCTGTTGTCTGTACCATTGCAATGCTTGCTTCCCAGCCATACAACCGCTATGTATTTGTTGTCTCTGATGCATGCAAACTGTCTAGTATTCCATATGTTACTGTCATTCACGATGGAACCTTCATGTGCCACTTTGTAAGCTCTATGCTGCGGTGGCTATGCCCTGTTATAGTAATTGCATCATGTGAGTTACGTTGCATGCTGCGTGTACTGCTTCTGTTATTATTGGTGTTGCTTACTGGGTCCATTTTATCTGTGCGCGGGAGTAAATCCCAGCGCCCGTCCTTCATCACGTTGACTTCATCATCACGTTGACTTCATCTACTGCCGCTTGACACAGTAAAGAAACAGGCTGTGCGGTTCCCTTACTCATCGCTGTTTAAAAAAAGAAAAAAAACACTATTGTTCCATTTCCCCCTATATTAAATTTAAATGAATAGGCTATCTTTCATGACTTTCAATGTTCGTGGTTTCAAAGATCTTGTAAAACAACAGGAGATAATGAACCTTGTGCGCTCACTCGGGGTCGACGTGCTTTTTCTGCAAGAGACCAACTTTTGAACGCGGCACGACGCAATGACCTTCCGTACTAGATTTTTAGTTGAAGCCTTCTTCTCCTTAACGAAGACGAAGTCACGTGGCAACGGTATCGTGTTTCTCAATCAGAGGTTCAGGCGGGGTGCGCATTGGCTCTTCGAAGCAGAAGGCCGTGTTATTGCGGTGGACATGTGGATAAACGACCAGAAAATCTGATTCACCAACTTTTACGCACCCGTGGATAGGTCTCTTGCCAATGACTTTTTTAGAGGTGCCAGGTCATTTCTGCTACATTAAGCACCGTGCGTGTTGTTAGGCGATTTCATCTGTGTTTTTGATTCAATTCAAGATGTCCGAGGCCCTAGTCAAGGACAAAGCACATACCATTCGAAAGAGTTGCAGAAAATATGTAGAGAGTTGAAGCTGGTCGATGCATGGACAACGCTTCACGGGAACACCTTATGATCCACGCGCGTTGAGAGTACGTTTCAGAGCAGGATTTACAGAGTCTATATCCCTAACGAGCTCGTTGCAAGTTTAGAGACATGCGATGTCATTTCTTTAGCGTCTGGGCAACGCAAGCTCAGCGACCACATGCCAGTGCTATTCACCTTGAAGGCCCAGCTGGGAAGGCATTGCTCCAAGTTGTGGCGAATGGATTCATCAATTTTAAATGATGAGGTTTCGGTATCTGAAATGCGCATGCATATCTATGCGTCTTTGGAAGACACGCCGCAAATTACGCCGACAGCATGGGATCTCTTGAAGGCCAGATGGCGTGTGATTTCGCAGGAGGCCGGGAAAATGCGCCATGCACGTCGAACATCCCAAATGAATGAAATATTAAGGTGTGTTCAAATCGTTGAGCGCGAAGGTAATCTTACCGGCGCAATTCAAGAGTACATTGGGGCCATAAAGGCTACATACGACCTCTTGTTGAGGGCAAGGTCCGGCGCTTTTAAACGCGCAGAGTGACTGTACCTGCGTACAGATGAACTAGGTAACTTGTCATACGCACAGCGAGTAGGGGTAAGGAAACGCCAGCCCAGAATTATCGGTGCAGCATGGACAGAGTGTGGGAGCGTCGTCACAGATATCAAATCAATCGAGGTGGTCTTTAGGGCGCATTTTGCAAGGCTCTGCTCTGCAGATAATCGCTGCAAAGACAGCAACCAGCATCAAAGAATTGCAGACTTTTGCGAAGGCTTGCCCACGCTGTGTACTGAGGCGTCTGATATGCTCAGCGCTGAGGCGACGAAAGATGAAGTTTGGCAAGCCTTGAGGAAAATGAACACTACCACGGCTCCAGGTCGAGACGGAATACTGACGGGGTTTTATATAACTTTCTTCGACGTCCTAGGTGACGCACTTACTGACATGGTTAACGGGTTCATTGTTGATGGGCGAAAGCCGATGTCTTTCAGTGAGGGCCGTGTAGTCTTGCTGCCAAAGGAGGGCATGGATCCTGACGATCCACGGTCATGGAGGCCGATTACCCTCCTTAACACGGACTACAAACTTGTAGCTACGATCCTTGGCTTGAGGCTAAAACCTTTCTGCCCGATATAGTGTCACCCACGCAAACGTATGCAGTGCCGAGTAAGTCAATTTTTCAAACACTTACTCTGATAAAAGATTTGTTCTGCTATGCCAAGGCCAAAAACGTTACCTGTACTTTCGTGTCATTGGATCAAGCTAAGGCCTTTGACAGGGTCGATCATGACTACCCATACTGCGTACTTAGAATGTTTGGTTTGCCTGAGCAGTACGTTCGCTGTATAAAGCTTCTATACACCAAAGAGCCAGCCGACTTCTCACCAACGGCGTGGAGACAGCAAGCTTTCCAGTAACAAGAGGTGTTCGCCAGGGATGCCCAATCGCACCGGTGCTCTTTGTTCTTTCCATAGATCCTCTCCTTAGGAAAGTGGCAAAGTGCCCTAATATTCGGGGCTTTCAAATGACAGGCCTGGAATCAGCATCACTGATTATGTGGATGACATCTCTGTGTTCGTGCGAAACCAAGCCAGCTACCGCGCTTTTTTGGAGCTGTTCGGAGAGTATGTCAGTTTATCTGGTGCTTTCCTGAAAGCAGAGAAAAGCAAAGCCCTTTGTTTCGGTGGCTTCCACGGCTCTTTGCTGGGTGGTATTCAATATGTGGATGCCGTGAAAGTCCTCGGGGTATACTTTCAAGACGGAGAAGTGGCCAAGAGAAATTGGGAGGACGCCGTACATTGAGCCACGCAGGTCATCGCGTATGCCACTGACTTCAATTTGTCACTCTACACCAAAGTGGCGGTGGTGAAAACCAAAGCTTTTTATAGCGGGCACATCGCACTCATGCCAAAACTTTTTGCGAGCCGCCTTGTGTCGTTGGTCGGAGCCTTGCTATGGAACGGGAAGACACCGAAAGTTGAAGAAAAGTTCCTGAAGCTGCCAAAAAGTTGTGGAGGACTCAGTCTGTCAGGTTTTGCGACATTCACAAAGGCACCTGCACCTAAAACAGTTCACAAACTGTTTCAGGACAAGGACTATCCTGGCCGTAGCTTATAGCTATATTGGACCGGAACCCTTGGAGCCGCATTCTTGTCGGAAAGGTACCGGGGACCTCAAGCAGAACACCCACAAGCCTTTTATAAGGCATTAGAGGGCCTCAAGTGTTCGGTCGACGGCGATGCCACCGAAGAATACTTTGCAAAGCTCGCACCCGCACGCATTAGCAAAATGTTAATCAGTCGCTCGATTACTGACGAGGAAAAACAGAGACGGAGGCCCAGCAAGTTGAAGAAATGGCGGAACAACCACTTACCGAAAATAGTTAGAGAATTTGATTGGCTGCGGCGATGGGACGCGTTGCCCACTCGTCAGAGACTGTTAAAGTGGGGCGTCATTCCCAATGACCACTACCCAAACTGCGGGAAAAGAGAAACAATCCGCCACACGATGTTAGAATGCGTAGCGGCCAAAGGCGTGTGGCACGTCGTGCATCGTCAATTCGGAGTTTCAATTTCTTCGAGTCAACAGCGCAGAAGGGGCTTATTTGAACAATTTGTACTGTACGTCACAATGTTCGTGTTGTGGCGTCGCCGCTGTATGGCCGAAGCACGGCAACGACCCCAACGAGCTGCATGCCCAGTGTTACAAAAAATTAGAATGATCAAGGTTCGGCACCTTACCGAACAGATTGAAACTCAGGGTGTAGAAGCATTTATCAGAAGGCGGCCTACACGTTTTTTCTCTGGAGTTTTGAACGGGAATATTGAACTTCCTTTACTGCCGTTTTAACTCGGGGGAAAAATTTGCTTCTCGTCGCGCGTAATATGTGAATCTTCTCCAATTTACTGCTTTTTTGCGTTTCTTTTCTCTTTGTTTTCTTGAGTGATTCGTGATCTGTGAGAATATTAAAAGTGCTGTGTGTTACATCCTGTCTATGTTCTCTTGTTTGTACACGCCACTGAAGAGTTGTGACACCGGACAGTTGTACTCACCTGAAATGTTGTTACCAGTTTGCAATAAACTTCCCTGTTTCGCCCCTAAAACTGTGACCGAGCGAGCATCGGAGAGTAACCGATGTAGTTATGTTCTTTGCCTTTCAATTCTTGTCCACCCATAACAGGTCGTTGTTGAAGTCGTGCAGCTTTGACATGCATCAACGATGTCTTACAGCCGACTCATACGTAATAGCACGTACATTTAAAATAAAACTGTTGCAACAAGCACTGCAGAAAGGAAACGATGTCGACAGATGCATGCCATGCCTTGGTTGGGCGAAAGTGAGGCCAGTCGGACATAAAACGCCGGCACGCATACGCGGCTACGAACCACTGCGTCCCGCATTTTTGAAGCGCAGAATGCGTGAGTGCTGGCGAAGATTTCAGGAGCGCACATCGTGGACTTTCCCCTTAATTTGGATCATTCAAGGGCAGCATAGTTAGTAAAACTTCGGTATACCACAATGGCTAAATCATGACCATGGGTGCTAGTAGCCATGATGGAGTAGTGCTACTATATGCGAACAAGGGTGCATCCATGTGTTGTGGTGCTATAGCTGCGAAACACCACTAGAAACTGTACAGGCTCTCATATATCACTGCGCTACGCGCACTGCTTCTGCGAAGACACGTTTAATTTATGTGTTATACCAATTCTTGTAACAGAAGCATCAGCTATATTTTTATATATTACTTTTGTAATACTTCTTATAGGCAAGGTTAAAATGAAATACGTGTAAAAGCTTGAATGTAACAATAAACCACATCATAACATCTCTTTGCTTATGTCTCAAGCCTTAGGCACCGAGACTTCGTAGAGTTGCCGCAGGTAAATTCAGGCCTATCTTTAAAAGCGGACTAACAAGATGATAATGAACATCAACACATTAAATGAATGGCACTCATCCACAAAGCGGGATGGATCATGAACCGGGTAACAAGATGCCTAGTGTAATGGACTATAAATCCAAAAACAAGTTGCGAAATTATTTAAAAAAATAAACACTTCGAATAATTAAAAGTGCTAACTGAGCAAGCGGTCGGACCACCTAACTTTCTGATATAACTAACAATGAATGATGAATGAAGAATAGGAATAAAGGTAAACAAACACAGTATTTTTTCTTCCTTTGATGTATTCGAACAAAGTAGAGCAGATATCCCTCTGTAGGTAACCTGATGAATGGCCGCCGATTGATAATGATACTGGAACATTTCCTACTAATTCCAACTTCCTCAACGGGACATTAAGAAATCTTTTGCTCTGAAAAAAAGACGTTGTATTTAAAAGAAATGTTCAATTGCTTTGATTTCGCTTCGAAAATGCACAATATTGACGCCTTGAGTTCAGTGTTATTTAGGTAATTATTCACTTGGGGAATTCAACAATCTAATTTGACGCAAGAAACTTCCCATTGGTCAGATAGACACATTTTTTGTCCTATGTGCGAAACAGCTTTTCGACTCACGCGTGTAAAGCCGTACGTGCGTGCATCCCTACGAACGCACCGCAACGAGTTACTGCCGCCGCAGCTTTTGGAGCGGTGCCAAATGAGTCACGCCGCAATGCGCGTCGTCGTCACACTTCCTTCCCAGGCTTCTCTGGCAAGTGCGCGCTGGCATTCTCTCTCCCTGACCACAGCACGCTCACCGCAGCGCCCGCCGATATTATATTTTATTATTTTTTAATATCTCAAATGCCCGAGCTTGGGGCTTTACATGAAGGATGGGCTGCTATGTAGTGACAATGACGCGATGTACATATTGAAGGCTTGCGGGTTGGATTGGAGCACAGCATCTCTGGGTAGACGGTTCCAATCTCTCGCTGTGTGACAAAGAAGTAGCCTAGATGCGCCGCGGTCTGTGCCAGTGGTGGGTAAACTGTTTAGGTATGATTCGTGCGGCAGGATGTACGATGAGCAGGCATGAAAAATGAAGTGCTAGGAGAGGAATGATAAAATTTGTGAAAAAAGACACAATCTAGATCTAAAGCGCCTGAGTTCCAAATTAGCAAGATGTTCTTAGGCTTTCGGTTTTGTAACACTACTGTGGATAGAATTATCCGAATAGATGTAGCGAACTGCACGGCTTTGTACTGCTTCGGGCGTTTTATTAAGATTAGTTTGATGTGGGTTCCAAGCGGAGGATGCGTATTCTATCTTGGGCCGTACGCATAATTTATAAGCTAACAGTTTGACCGATGGGAGAGCAAGACGCAAGCTCCTTCGAAAGTATCCCAATCTGCGGTTACTTTCGTTAATGAAGCATGTGATGTGAGAGGACCAGGAAAAATCGCTGGAGATAGTGACGCCGAGGTACTTTAATGAGTTGACAGGAGAAATCGCACCGTTGCAGAGGACGTACTGTGTTGGAGAGAGATTCCTTCTGTTCGTAAAAGAAAGTAGCACTGTTTTCGTAGTGTTTAGTGACATGAGCCATTCAATACACCAAGCGGTGATCCTATCCAGGTCCTCTTGAAGTGATCGGGAGTCTTGAACGCTATGAATAGGGCGATAAACGACACAATCGTTTGTGAACAGGAGTAGTTAGTTAGATGTTGGTGGGAAGATCATTGATGTATATTAAAAAGGAGTTGGCCCAAGATGGTTCTTTGGGGTACTCCAGAACAAACAGGGCTTCTGCTTGAAGAATGATTGTAAGCATGAACAAACTGCTCGATTAGTTAAGAATGCACGAATCCAGTCGAAACCAAGAGGATGAACAATCAGGCGAGAAAGTTTCAAAGGTAGCAGCTGATGTGGCACCTTGTCGAAAGCCTTTTCAAAATCTGAAACAGAGCATCAACCGGTACATTTAGATCAAACTTAAAGCTAATGTCACTAACGAAAAATGTTAGTTGTGTGTCAAAAGAAAGCATTTTTGAAATCCATGTTGATTAGGAGTGAAAAACTTAACAGCTAACAAAAACTTGACTGTGTGTGAGTATAATATGTGTTCCGTTAGTTTAGAACAAACACTGGTTAGTGAGATAGGGCGGTAACTGCGACAGGAAGACGGTGGAAATTTTATAGGTACAGGGACGCTCTTGCCTACTTTCCAGCCATCCGGCACCTCCTCCAGTGGTAACGACTGTTGAAGGATATTGCATAACAACTCACTGATGGCGTGTTTTGTTTGTTTTAGTATTTTGGAGTTGATGCCATCAATGCCTGGTGATGAAAAGAGCTTTATAGAGTCGATTAAATTTGCAACGCAAACTGGATTGCAGGTGATATCAGCCATAGTGTTATGAGCACAGGGTGGAAAATTGGGTAGGTTATCAACAGGTTCGTCAATAAAAACGGAAGGAATTTGTGGTTGAGTGATTTCGCAACTTCACAATCAGGTATGGGCTGGTGGTGGTCATTGTGCAGAGACAGTGGTAGCGAGGAATTAAGATTAAGGATCTTTCAAAACTGCTTGGAGTTATCGTAAAAAAAGTTCGGAAGTGTGGACGAAAAAAAAAGTCACGTTTGGTTCTGCTGGAAAGTGATTCGAATTACTTTTCTGCTTTGCGATATTTCTGCCATGCGTACACTGCGTTGGAACGCTTAGCAGCACGGAAAAGTCTATTGTTCTTGTGTTTCGAGCGTTTTAGTGTTGAGTCGAATGAAGGTGATGACTTTTTTTTCTGTTACACTTTTTGTTGGCACATGTGTGTTTATCAAGTTGTGCATTTGGTTTGTAAACAAGAGCCAGTTTGCTTTAACAGAGCGTTCTAATTAGTCGGGAAAAAACTTGTGCGAAAATTTCCTGGTTTGATGTCCATAGCTGCATAGTTTTGTTTATCGCAGAGAGCTAAATGTTTTTCTTTTTTGTGGAATGAAGCAATTCCAAGAATATTTGAAGCATGAAGTACTGAGTGTTCGCTAAGACCGGATATGTAAGTCATTGATAAGAGTTTGTCAGAATGCGAAGTAAGCACGAGGTCAAGTATGTTAGATGAATTTAGGCATTGACTTGTTGGCCTGTTAACAAGTTATGTCAATCCGAACATGCGACAGGTGTTGACGACGTCGCTTTCAGCAGCGTTTACAGACATTTGTGCATCGGGGCTATACCAATCTAATGAGGAAAAATTGAAGTCGCCAAACGCAATCATAGGTGACTGGCGATACCGGGTTATAACAAAATGAAGTGCCTCATGAAAATCAGCCACAAACTTCATATCAGCAACCGGCGGGAGATAGCAACTACCAATTATGACTGGTGGATAGAAGGCATTACTTGCAACAAACACAATTTCTAAAGGCGCGCCTACTTCAATTTGGACACATTGGAGGCACCCATGAGCCTCTATTAGGACCCCACCACCTTTTTTGTTAGGGCAATCATGTCAAACTATGCTATTTTTGGGAAATACTGGCAGAAACACAAAGTTGTTAATCGACGGCTTAAGCCAAGTTTCGGTAAGAACAAGAACGTTCGAATCTGTAGTGCTGTACAAGTTACCGAGTGCATAAAGTTTCGGTAAAATGCTCCTTATGTTGGTGTAAAGAAACGAAAGATGCCAGATTTGGCTAACAGTAGATTGGTTTGTTTGCTAGGAGGACGGAGGGGAGACCACAGTTTCCGTGTTTCTGTTGAATGCATGAAGCTGTTTGTCGATGAACAGTATATCGTGCCAATATCTGTACCGTTCCTGTTGGTTCTTAGCAAATTGAATGAGATGCCTTCTGGCTCCAAGCGTATTGCGGGAGTAGTCTTCAGGGATTCTGTAATTGGTGCCCTTCAGCATTTTAACACTCGAAGGACTTTGTTGTCGTGCTTTGAAGTGCGCGAACTTCACAATGATTGGTCGGTTCTTGCCAGGCTTGAATCGGCCCAATCTGTGAGCCCTTTCTCCATCTATGGGCTCAATGACAGCATTTAGCGTCGTGCTGCAATATTTCAATATTAAAGCTTTCATTATTAACGCTGGCTCCTCTGCCCGCTCACACCACATTTCTCTCTTGTTTCACCGTCTCCACCGCCGCAACGCTCGACCAAAACGCCAAGTCATTTATCTGCAATAAAACCGACAAGAAACCTAACCCACCTCGCGTGTCGTTGCGTTTGAAAGAAATGTTTACTCGCAAACGCTACACCAAGTTTCGCTTCAAAGCGTCCTTCCAGCACCTGCGCTGAACCCCGTTTGAACCAGGTCAACGCCGTGCGCACCACTGCTGCTTTGTATCCCATCAGAGTTTCCTTGCGGAAGATGTTTGGTAATTTTCCAGCAATGCCATTAGTGGCGCTAACCTTTACATTTATACGCTAATATATCCTATTCTTATGAAATGAAGTTGATGGTTTTTCTTCGTCTTCTGTTTTCTCTGTTCTCGCGTTGCGTTATTGTATTTTTTTCGCTTTATCCACCACTTTACCCGAGAACAGGCGCCGCGTGTACTCGGGCTACCACCACGATCAAGCTGAACAAGTCATCATTTCAAATTGTGATAGCACTAACACGCCCGTAAGAGAACACGCGCTGTGTGGCCGCCCGCCTCGTACGACTTGTTTCTATATGATTCCACAGTGCTCGGAACTGATTGGCCACACGAAACCAATGATGACCGAACAGGTTTCGACACTCCTCAATTCTCTACTACTTTCGGAGCCCCATCAACTTTCCGCCTGCAATAACTCGGGAGCCAGGATTGCAGCCTCCAGTGGATCCCTCTGTGCCCAGCTTCCGCGGCTGCCACTCCAGCTACACCCCGACGGCGCTCTGGACAACGATTGCGCCTACTGCAAAGCATGGCGTGATGTCTTCGAAGCTCCCGGAATTCCGCAAAAAGATCCAGCTAAAACGACCTCAGACGAGCAGCTGGCGCCACTCTGTCTTCCAACGCTGTGCCTGCAGTTACTGTCTTCCGGCGACCTCAGGGAATGTTGGCATGGCTTCTGAAGATGTGTGTACGTACTGTGCGCCCCATTCCGTCCCTCCATGGACGTACTGTGGCCCTGTCAATTCCGTCCCTCCATGTCATCGCCGCCAAGCACGGTCTTCCATACCCCGTCAGTTCCTTATTACACCATTGTTCGCTAAATTAGGGCAGCTGTTTGTTCTTGTACTACAAGTGTGCACTTTTGACTTCATCTTTCATTTTTTTTGACCGTGGGGTTTGCTGACCTTTTGAACCACCCAAGCGTTACGAATAAAGAATGGTGTGACGCCTGGAACCCTTCTACACTTCTCGCACGCCATGTCACATTTATGAATGTCACTCCTCGGCGGTCCCCACTCCTGTATAGGCTGTTTTGCCAACAAGAAGTCAAGCGCTGGCGTGCCTCTGTGATAGAACACCTGGATCCCACGCAGAGCGCCTGGGTTCAAATCCTTGTTTTAAATGTGGGACATTTTGTATAGTGTCAACCATTGGATTATTAGGAGCGTTTCATAGAGTGTCATCCACTTGAATTCCGGCAATATGTTTTCTGCTCCAAGTGGAGCACTGAACTGTCATTGCTTCACAAGCTTGTGCATGGTATCATATCCTGCCCTGTACTGCTTAACATTCTCCAAATTTCCGAATTCGTGCCTCCGCGCGCCACGAGCCGACAGCGCTCGTCATTTTTTCGTTATTTGGCTGGCTGCCACAAGCGCTACGCTACATGCATTTTCTCTTTTTCTTTTAAAAAGTTCGCGATACACGAGGGTAGGTAACCCATGCTCAAGAGGTCTGTCATGAGTGATTGTGAGTGAGCCATCGTTCGCAATCGAGGATCTCGAAACCGTCGCTTGAAAACGTTCACTCGACAAAGCAAGTGGTGGTACCACAATACGCGGCCAGTTTTTGGCGATGAACAAGCACAAAAAGCCGATGGCCACCCTACTTGGAACTGCACGAAATTGTCTTCTACGCTCCACAAACCACGTCCATAAACGGCGCGCTCTGCCATGGCTTCCTGGGACAACAATACTGCAGCCTTATATGGACCTCTTGGAGCACCACTGCTCCCATGGCCAGTACTTTCAGTTGATCCGTGCTGCATTCTGGGCAATGAATTATTTTCTTCTTGACAACCCTGCGATGGCTTTTCCCAGCATGTCGCAAGAACAGCCAGCACGATGTGACCTCGGAGGAGCAGCTGGCTGCATTCACCATATCAGCCGTATGACTACTGCTGCTTATGAGCGCTGGGAAGGTGGTGCCTTCATTGCGTTCTGATGTCCGCATGTCTGCGTGCTGCGTGACCCGGTTCGAGGAGTTAAACTTTGCAAAAAACACCCACATGGCTAGGCCAAGCGGGCACAACATGGCGAACATGGTCCACCCGCAATGGTTTCATTGGTTTAAACGAGCACCGCTGCACTTCGCCGACAAGCGAGTGGCAGTGAGTTTGGGGTGTGGAACCACGAGATGTACCGACGATCCCACAGCCCATTAGGGTAATTTCGATTAAACGCGTACCATGGTTATGCATCGCCCTTCTTTTTTTAACTATGTGCGCCAAGGAACTGCGTACATTAAGACTATAGAAGCATATTCGTCATGTAGCTTTCACGTTTACCCGAAAGACGATTGACGCTGTTGGTTGTTTCGTTTGTACTTTTCACTGTAAATACATCTAACGCTCTGGCGGTTCGAGTCAAAGCCCAGACAACTCCAGACATGAGACGGAGTTACAAACTTCTGACACAAGCTCGCGCTGTGGCCAAGCATTCGCGCCTCTTATAAATCTATGGGTACGTTTGCGTACGGCTTCAATTGCTACAGGGTCTTCGGCTCGCCACGGTAATTTCGCGGCACTTCATCGATTTATCAGTTGTCGCCTTCATTTTCAGTGGACAACTGTAGAGTAGTAGACTTAGAACCCAATAACGGTGGCACGTACACGCTTATAGCGTTGATGTTTTTTTTAGTGTGAAGCACTTTTTAGCGAACTTCGGTGACTTTGAGTGTATATATTGATCTATCTGTCTAGCCGCTTACGTTTGGCTGCTCTCGTGGTCACTCCCTAAACTTGGCGTAAGGAGGTGACCGCGATGGTTTGACGAATACGATGCGCTGGTCAAGACATGAATAATGTCACAATCCAATCGTGTACGTCGTCAAACACTTCCCGTCAGACATTCTCACATACACATGTGGGGTGTGTGCCGCCAGTATGTGGGTATGTGCCAAAGACGATTGACACTCATATCTACCCAGGAACGACGAGAACAAACAAGGGTAATTTTAGCGCGTGAGCGTTAAGGAAAGCTGACATCGGCAGCATTGACGCGATCAATGCAAATAATAAATTTTAGGGTCCTAGCAAGAATCGCACCCAATTATTTTTCGTGGCACTCGAGCATTCTACCACAGAGCTATGCCAGGTCTTGTTCCTATTTTTCAAATAGACGTTAATCCTCGTGAACCGTGAATAGCGGTTGAGTGCTGCCTACCCACTTTTATAAACAATACATATATACTCTTTTGTTAGAGCCGTCACCTCGGGCTAACGTCAATTGTAATTAGTTTAGCAAGGCCAGCATCCTCGCGATCATCAGCGCTTCTGATCAGTTTCTGGTCTTACTAGAACTCATGTTCCAGTTGGAATCGTAGCAAGTAGAAACAACAGGTTATATCAATATCTTCAACGATTCAACATATAAGTCTGTGCGCAACATTTGTACTTATATTTAGCGTCATATTATGACTTGTCGTTCAAATAAAGAAATTGCAAAACATTTACTCATTCTCTGCATGCTTCGCATAACGTCTATTGCCAGGTACGTAGGATCTGCCGAAATTTATTCTGGTAGGCCTCGCAAACAGCGGCCTATTTTTTTATCACTCGCACAGCTTTGCATTAAACAGCCCCTAAGCCACCTCTCACTGTAGGAGAAATGAGGTGATTTTTGTCGTTCGAACACAAGTCATGACACCAGCAGTTCACCTAATGTCAGTATATAATAATAGGTTGCTAGCGGGTTTCAGGCCAATGCTTACATTTATTGTTAAATGTCCATTGGGCCACTTTGATTTATGAGCGTCAATTAGAAGTTCAACAGGGCTTTTATAGTGTTGTTGTAGCGCCTATGTATGCATATTTACACTGTTTGTGCCTAAACTACTGGAAGTGCGTAAATAGGCCTATTTCCGGAATGGGGAGCTAAGTGAATACTAATTGAGCTCAAATTGTGTTCTCTAGTGCAGTTGGACCCTTTTATTACAATCACAGGGTAACACTGACATTTCTGAATTCAATGAGGTTTAAACCAAATCCTCTAGTTTTTTCGACGTCCTTGAAACAACACCTAGCAGTAGTGAAGTCTGACGCGGCGGCTGCCATAGGCCATAGCGCTCAAATGGCGTGAACTTTTCGAGGAGGAGGAGAAGAGAACACACTGTTTCTGGAGTCCTGATGGGAAGACATGTCAGTGTCTGCAGGGTAATGAGGAGAAAGTAGTTAAGATGGGTGAATGAGAGGAAAATGGCTGCCATGGTCGACAACCGTCTGATTTGAAATTGACACGGAAGGTGACAAACAGTATGTGGGCTCCATCATACAAAAGCCGATTGGTGCCGACAGTGGCCCGGGCACATTCCAGGGCACGACAATGCGGGTCAGCTGCTGACCCACAGGTCGCGAGATTGAATCTAGGCATTTTCGTTGGAGCCTAAAATATTATAGGCCCGTGTGCACGTTAAAAAACCCAGGGTGGTACAAATTCCTGAGTCCTTTACTATGACACCTCTCATAATCATTTCGTGGTTTGGAGACGTTGAACAACGACATTCTCATACTGGTTTTGAACGTTTCTTTTAGCAATAGCAATCAAACAGGGCCTTTATTTGGATAATGGGTTTGTGCCATTGCACAAGAAATCATCATCACGGTCATCATCGATGCTCTCATCGTCGTCGTTCATCGAATGACATGCCGCTTTCGCATCTTTATTTTCTTCAAGTGTTCACGGCGCACGAGGGCAAGTAACCGACGCTCAAGAGGACTGCCACAAGCTACCATAAAAAAATAAAAGCTCAGCTGGTTTATAATTTAGGAGATTTCCATTGCACGGTGCCTCTCATAATCATTTCGTGGTTTCGAGACGATAAACCCCTACATTCAAATACTACAATCGAACATTTGTGTCAGCAGTAGCAGTCAATTCGTGCCTGCATTTATATAATACATTTATGCCACTCCTTAATGAATCATCATCACGATCATCATTAACGCTGTCATCATCGTCGTTGATTTAGTGGCACGCGGCTATCGCTTGTTTAATTTCTTTCTAACTTGTGCCCGGTGCACGAGGGCGGGTGACCTGCGCTCACGAGGACTGCGACGAGCGATCGTGAGCAAGCCGTCATTCCAAATCGAGTATCTCGAAAACGTCGCTAGAAAACGTTAATTTGACAACAGAAGCAGTGCTACCACAATGCGCAACCGGTCGTTGGCGATGATCAAGATCCAAGAGCCGATGGGCACCCAACTGGTAACTGCACGGGGTGGACTTCTACGCTCCACAAACCACGTCCGTGACCGCCGCCCTAAGCCGTGTCTTGCTGGGACAGCAGTGCTGCTGTCTTCAATGGACCTTTTGGACCACCACTGCTGCCAGGGCCAGTACTTTCATTCGATCCGTGCTGTATTCTGGGCAACGATTTATTTTCGTCTTGACAACCATGCGGTGGGTTTTCTCAGCGTGTCTCAGGAACAGCGAGCACGATGTGACCTCGGACGAGCAGCTGGCTGCACTCGCCATCTCAGTAGTAGGCCTGCTGCTGGTTATGAGCGCTGGGAAGGCGGCGCTTGAATGCCGTCTGATGTCCGCATGTCTGCGTGCTGCGTGACCCGGTTCGAGGGGCTCTACAAAGCGAAAAGACACCTTCAAGTGGGGCCATGCAGGCAAAACCTGGTGGACATGACACGCCCGTTTGGTTTCAGTGCTTTAAGCGAGCGCCGCTGCACTTCGCGGACATGCAAGTGACAGAGAATTGCGGGCGTGGAACCACCGGATGTACTGACGATAGTATTGCCTATAAGGGCTATTTCGAATAAACGCCTATCAGCGTCATGCGTTGCCTCTCATTTTTTTCACCAAGTGCGCCATGAGGCTATAGATACATAGTGACCATAGGAGCATATTCGTCATGCATGTTTCACGCATTTAGACAAAAGATGGGTTATGATGTTTGCCTTCTGTGTTGTACTTTTTGTTGGAAAAAGCTATAATGGATTGGCGGTTCAAGTGGAACCTTGAGACAGCCACAGACACGAGATGGATTCCCTAAAGCCAGGAAAAAGCTTGAGCTGTAACCAAGTGCTCGCACCTCCGATATCTACTGGCATGTCACCGTTGGTGTAAGCCTGATATCGTTTCGGGGTCTTCGATTTCCCGCCATCGCTTCGAAGCCATTTGTAGTTGTTTTTGTTGTTTTCCTCTGCACATGGCTTGTACCCAAATGAGGGAATTGGCCGATTATAGGGTGATTTTGCCGGTAATTACTGCATTGCTTCATTCCTATAAAACTTATTTATTTATGAATTGAAATGCCAATTGCAAATTTGAAGAAGAAAGAAAAGAAAAGAAGAGTAGGGAGACCATAATTAAGTAAGAAAATCATTTAGTCGCAGTGGTGCATTCCTGAACGGCGAACAAAATATCCCTGTGGCTGTAACCCACTGTAGAGGCTCCAAATGAATCAAGTTCACATTCTGATTATTGCAAGCCCAGTTTTTGAAGAAGTGGTGCTAGTGTGCTTTGCCCGAATGTAAGAAAACGGCGAAAATATAATAAAAAGTGTCTAATCGTTTCTTCTTGGTTACAGTAAATGCAGGGAATTCAATAAACCCGATCTATGCAAGTAAAAATTGAGCGAGGTAACGCGGAAAAAAAAATTTGTGATGACAACTTCCACCATTCATGAACTACACAGTTCACTGCACCAAGGAAATAACAAGTGGTTGTACTCAGGGAAAGCCGTGAGTGCAGGGTCTGATATGCTTTGCTTGATTTTAGGTGTGCAAAATCTCACCAACGTAATGTGTACTTTAGGTGGTAAAATAGGAATGATGGGTTTC
This sequence comes from Rhipicephalus microplus, assembly GCF_013339725.1. Taxonomy (NCBI): domain Eukaryota; kingdom Metazoa; phylum Arthropoda; class Arachnida; order Ixodida; family Ixodidae; genus Rhipicephalus; species Rhipicephalus microplus. The sequence continues at coordinate 76,259,821 of NC_051173.1, read as the reverse complement.
TAAAGCATTGCCTTCACAAGCGAATGAGCTATTTTGTTTACCGAAAAACCTTTGCGCCCTGGTGCCCAGAATAAATGAATACTTCGGAGATGACAGGGGACCAATGGTTTAAAAAGTTTCAGTATAGGTGAGCAACCGGATGTGGACAGAGAGGAGCACACTGATAGTGAATGAGACATGATTGTTACGACTAAATTTGAGGTATTTACGTTTCGAAAAGCTAAATATATTGCCATAAATTCACTGAAAAAGACAGGAAGAAAATCTTGTAAGCGAAGTGAAAATGACCAAACATGTACATGAAATTATATTCCAACGCCTGATTTTTAGTTGTTGTTGTTCGCCTAATAAGTGTGGGGCACACCCTCTGTGGGCGATTTAGCGAGAACTCAGTGTGTTTTTTATGAAGCAGTGTGAAGGTTTAGAATACCGGAGGTCACACATATATATATATATTGTAACGTGGAGAAATAAGACAAAGAGACAACGCCTTTGCTGCAGGCCGGCTGTTCTTTATCTGACTTCTTCTTCCTCCGCTTTTCCCAGCTCGCTGCCCCCGCGCCAGAAACCCCAGCGTCTTTCTTGGTCATGACACTCGGCCACGACTGCGTGCGCGCAAAGGGCAATTTTCTCTGGAGGGCGGCACTGGGAGTGCCGTGGTAGTCTGTCATGTGTACGCCTCGAGCTGTCCTGTGGAACTGTCCTGTACTCTGGTGGACGACCCTGGCTGTGTCGAGGTGGTCGTTGCAGGTCGCGTCCGCGCGGCAAGTTAATGTAGTCACCTGGAGAATGTAAACCCAGCAGGTGATACTGGCTGGTGCGGAGTGATCGCATTGGTGGCGGACCATCGCGATGACTACCCCCTCGCTGCTTGGATGACATTGCAGGGACACCAGTATGCAGTACTGCGGCCCACACTGAGCGGGGACGCCTGCGTTGTTCAGAGCGAGGGAAGGTACGATGGGCTATATCGATAGATATCAGCGACATCGCTGTGTAGACTTTGCGCGTAGACTTGCGACGCAAGTCGTGCTCTAGCGTCTTCGCTGATGCACTGCTGGTCGAAGTGGAGGTTTTTGCCAATCCGTCACGTGCGTTCATGTCGACATGGCCAGTTGCCTCGCCATCCGGAGCAACCGTGAACTGCACCGGAATGACTTCGATGGCATCCTCCTCAGGTGGAGTAGGCACTTGTGGCTCGTTAGGGGAGACGGCATTTGGCAAGTTACGAGCGTCCACGCACTCGGCCAATGACGGCAAAGGTGGCAGGGGATGGTGCGGCTCCTTACTATGGGTCAAACTGGCCGTTGTGACGTGTGCTTGGTCTCCGGCTGGTTGTGAAAGAGCCGCCGTCGTCACGCAGCAGGTCAATGGATCCAGGCCATTTGGGGCTGACCAGCTTGGAGGCTGGCTCACTGGCTTCTGTGCTTTATAGGCGGTCCTAAGTTGGGTCAAGGGTAATTGTGTGTCAGGTGTCGACGCGGAGTCAGAGATCTGCCCGGAGGAGTACACCGTCCAGCTTGTCTCGATGATTGCCGCAGGGTACTCTGGGAAGCTGTCCGGGGAGGGGGCACGCGGCACAGCTGTAGGGGGGCGTGGCGCCTCGTGAGGTTGATCTCCGAGGTAGGGCAGGTTGGCAGAGGGTGCAGCTGCCTCGTCGTTGTGCTTCTCAATAGCCCCTTGCTCGGTAGTGGCGAGGGTAGAATGAGAGGTAGCAGTGAGGTCAGACTCAATTCTTCCAAACGCAGCAATGAGCTTGGCGCTCCAGTCCGCCCAGGACTGCTGCCGCACGCCTTCGTACCTGTGCCACGCAGCAGCAGGATTTTGAAGGCGGTCTAAGGCCACGCACCACTTCTGATTGTCGCTCCATCCCTTGCGAGCTCCGAGAGCATTGATGGTAGCCACCCAATCGACGGCATCGTCCTGGAAGCCGCGAAACTCGGGTAGCTCGGAGGCAGCCGGTGGTGGTGTCACGGCAGGCGAAGCTCCAGAAAATAGCGACGCCACACAGCCAAGTTGGTGTGAAAGAGCCGCGAGAGTATACTGGAGCTTGCTGCGGCTCTCGGGGGAAGTTGTTGAATGGTCTTGCGAGGCGGCCGCGGCCAACGCCTCATCGATAATGTGAAGTCCCGGCAAGGCAGCAGGGAATATCGCAGAACTCGACGCTGTCAGGGCGCCGACCTCGAGGCGGAGTCGCGCAATGGTGCGCGAAAGCTCGGTGGCACTCTCGGGCGGCCCACATGCGGAGCCAGTGGGGACGTGTTCCCCGATCAGCGTACTCACTGCTGTGGTACCCTCGGCCGAGGGAGCTTGAACAGCACCCCTGAGCGGCTGAGGTGCCGATGAAGCACTGAGCAGGACGTTGTCGCAGTGGGAAGCGTGAACGGCATTCCCGGTCAACGACAGGCCATGTACTGTCGTGGTGGGGCCGGGGCAAGCCTGCCCAGGAGCCATCGAGAAGGCCTGGACGCCGTCCCCGAATGGCGGCACAGGTGCTCCCGGCTGCAGGAGGGCTGTCGGCTCCATGATCGAGGAAGCGTGAACAGCGTTTTTACGATGAGAGAACCACGCTGCCGATGATCCACGAGGGTACGGACAGGTGGCTTGTGCCGCAGGGTTCACTTGTCGACCTGTGCTCACGGCACAATCCGTGGCGAAGGACGCGTAGACGGTGTCCCTTTTCATGAAGAAATACCGGTGATGGGTATACTAGAGCCGCCGAGGAGGCCTTGGCGCCATCCCCGAACGGTGGTGGCAGTGGCGGCAGGTGAACAGCTGCTGAGGAGGCCTTGACGCCGTCCCCAAGCGACGCTTACCGCATCTGCACGTCGGCGGGCGTCCTGGATGACGAAGCCGGGACGTATGACGTCTTCTTCATCGACTGCGCCATTGTAACGTGGAGAAATAAGACAAAGAGACAACGCCTTTGCTGCAGGCCGGCTGTTCTTTATCTGACTTCTTCTTCCTCCGCTTTTTCCAGCTCGCTGCCCCCGCGCCAGAAACCCCAGCGTCTTTCTTGGTCATGACAATATATATATATATATATATAATTATATATCACAGGAAATACATAACGAAAATGGTAGTCGACCCGATTCATGCCTCGACTATAAACAAAAACAAAAAAAGCTCATTGTCTTATTCGGGCTAACTGTTGCTTGCTACATATTTAGTGAACAAGTGATGAGTTGTGGGAAATATCGAATCTTTTTTTTGCATATACTTATTTATGTCGGGGATAGTTTTCCTGTAGGCCGATGTGCCACATACCTGTAATGTTAAGGCGCACAAATGACGGATCCCGCGTACAGTGCGAATCGATGATATGCGAAGCACGATTAGGAAAGGTTTATATGTCATTTTAAAATCAGCACACGTTACGACGTGGAGGTAAATGATGCCGTACATGACTTCCGCGCCATGATTATCATATTTGGATCAGTCGTTCACCTTCGTCATCTATTGCGTCTTATGATAGCAAATTTAGTACATGTAGAGGCAGCGAAACGGCCGCGAACACGATATGCCCGTGGTAAGTTGTCATGTTCTTACATGACACGCGTATCAGTATTATCATGTTTGCACCAGTCATATATTTCGTCATCTATTGACGTCACGTAACAAACTTGGTATATGTGAAGCTAGCGAAACGGCCGCAAGAGCATCATGAAGGGTCGAATATACTTCAATGTAGTGTTGACGCACGCGCACGATGGGGACAGCGACGCTACGTTAGCAAAATACGAGCACTCTATAGTCTGACGCTAGGCGTGACCAGCGTCCGTCGGCGCGGTCCGACGGCAACTGGTGCGAAATGCGACATGCTGCAATTCGTGCCGATACTTTGCCAAGACAACACTGTGTCTTCCTCCTCTCGTGACGGAGGGGCGCCGGACGCAATGAAACGCACATGCGTCAAAGCAACGCAGTGTGGCGCGTGCCTGCGAGTATATAGCTGGACCAGCTCCTGGCATGGCAACGCCGGCGTGACACGACGAAATGAACGCTGGCGAGCACGTGCACCACATCACGTCGATATGCAATGGCACTTTAACTGGGGCATGTAGTCATGTTCTCACATGACACGCCTCTCATGATTCTCATGTTTGCACCATTATCATACCTTCGTCATCCATTCACGTCACGTAATGCCAAACTTCGCTTAAGTACAGCCCTCTTCGAACAATTTTGCGCGAAGAGCTCGTCTAGCAGTAATTTTCCCCTCGGTGTCAGTTTCGATGAGGGCATCGTTGGTTGTGAACGCAAGATCATAATTGTGTTTGTGACAAAATAATTGAGAAAGATACAAACAAAACAAATATTAAAAAAATTGCCCGCAGCTTCCCTCGGGGGAACACTGAGGAGGATGCGGAGCAAATAATTGGTTAACGGGGTGTTAAAGTGCGACTTACTTGGGTCGATGGCTAAATTGGTTAACGTGGTTGTGAAATGGGGTGTTAAATTGCGACTTACTTGGGTCGATGGCTAAATTGGTTAACGTGGTTGTAGGAGGGGGTGTTAAATGAGTGAACACGTACACACGTATGCGAAAGGGCGGCGCTGGTCGAAGGGACGTCGATCATTGTGTTTGTGGATTCGTTGGAATTCATTTCACCGCGACCTTGGACGTCGACGCGCCGTACAAACCAACCGACGAGCGGCAACTGAGCGAGCGAGCGCCGACCTTGAGTATATATACAGCGCGACGGCGCATGCACTGTCAGCTGTTGAATGTTCTCGAAGCGCGACGCCACATGCGCGTCCACTGGAGAATCAGGAGAATTGTAGATGTCGAACACGGTGTGTAGAGGAGGAAGGGTGCACAGATGGTGGAGGAGTGAAGCGCGCGCGGTGTGTAGAGGAGGAAGGGATGCACAGATGGTGGAAGAGTGGGCGACGGCGCGACGGCGCACTACAAGGTGCGAGTATAAGATGCTTCCGCATCTAAAATGACCACGTCCGAGTGACAATAGAATCAAGGCCATCCGCGTGCCGAGCAGGTGTTCTACCACAAAGCCACGAGACTCCTTGAAGCTGCTTTGGCGAGAAATGCATCGTATATTGCGGGGCAGAAATGTAGAATTACTCCAGGCGTCAAAAGATGTGAATATAGCAATGAGTAGGTGTTTTAAAGGCCCACCAATCATAAAGCGCAAAGTCATATTTATCCACGTTTCAACCAGAACCATCATTAAAGTAAGCAGCTCCGCATAGGTTCGCGTGTCGCACCACGGACGCTTAGTGGGCCTTTCGCAGATTCGCAAAAGTAATAATTACGTCGCGGCGAGCAGTCAACAACTGTGCTTGCAATAGGTAATAAATGATACTTTGAAACAGTCATTGCTACGCGTGCCGTGGATCGTTTCTTTGCGGCGTGGTTGACACTTGCACCGGGAAAATAAGCAGCCTGGCAGCTCAATGGGCATGGCGCACAAGGCCTCATTATGCTATCGCGATATATTCTTGAAGGCGAAACCCAAGCGTCCTCAAAGTTTCCTATGCTTTAACATTTCCGGTGATACTAAAGTATTTACCCGTTTTCAGATCTACCATGCACCACTAGCCAAAGTTTGCCGCTCTACACCTAAATGACCCCTAGAAATAAAAATTGTTAAGAACGACCCCGTTACATGTGTGCCAGTCTGGTGAACAGCTTTTACGGCCTATCTGTTGCACAAGACATTATTTAGCCGGGGTCTTCTTGATAATTATGTTTTTAATAAACGAATTTATTTTGCCTCCATCGAACTACATCCATCACGGCCACCATTATACCCGCGATCTTTGGGTGAGTAGCCGAGCACCGTAGCCACTATTATACCGGGTAGCATTGCTGACATAACAAAAATAATGTGCGAAATTTTTGACTTTCTGTAAAACTCGCTGACTGGCGACATTTTTAGACCAGGACTACATGAGTATTAGCTTATTTTGCGTATTTTATGATCCATTTACATTTTTCTTTTTTGCTGTCACGTCCTCTGATTTTTTTTGTAATATGACCGTGTTTGAAGCCGATTCCACTAAACTCTTTCCCTGTATTTTGTTGTTCTTGTTGTTGATGATGTTGTTGTTGTTGTCCAGGAAATCTGGCTCATATAGATGATTTGGGATTGGCGACGCAATAATCTACAACGTAAATGTGCGAACAAATCAAGTAGAAGCGAAATTAAGCACTAAATGACATAAAAAGAAGTATGACTAGTATTGTCAATAAACACTATAGGTAAATTTCAGGCGGAAGAGAGACAACAAAATATTTCATAAAATGTTTTCTAAAAATTTCCGTTTACTTCTTATCCCTTTGAGGGCACTTACATCCGAAAAAATGTGGCAGATCTCACGTACAGTGGGAGTTGATGATATGCGAAGCACGAATGAAGAACGTTATTATGTCCCTTTGAATTCAACTCAACGTTATGAGGCAGATGTAACTTATGCCGTGCATAAATTTCATGCCTTGATTATCATGTTTGGACGTGTCATTTATCTTCCTCTTCTATTTACGTCCCGTGACACAAAATTTGGTATAGGTGGTGCTAACAAAACGACCGCGAGCACACCATGAGCGTGGCATGTAGTCATGATTTCCATGGCTTGAATGTCATTATTTTCACGTTATGGTCTGTAACCTTTGTTCGGAATGCAGCTACGTCATACCATACCAGTTTCGCAGGATGTTATGTGAACGAAATCACCACAAGAGGGGAAAGACCATGAAATGTAAATCATAACATTCATAGCATACAATTCATGATTATCATGCTATGATTATACAATCATGCTTCTCATACAGTCTTATTATGCCATACTAAATTTGATGTTGAGTGCACGTTAAAGAACCCCAGGTGGTCGCAATTTCTGGAGCCCTTCACTGCGGCGTTTCTGGTAATCAAATAATGGTTTTGGGACGTTAAGCTCCACATATCAATCCATCATTGAATTTTGTGGTGTCGATGCCATCATTGAAACAGCCAGGAGAGCTAAAAGTCATAGGTGGCTAGATAGCAAGATAGATAGATAGATAGATAGATAGATAGATAGATAGATAGATAGATAGATAGATAGATAGATAGATAGATAGATAGATAGATAGATTCGTTCAAAATCTCCGAAATTGCCGAAAAAAGCTTCGCATTTAAAAATTATTAGTCCGTGCCTTCTGCTAGTTCATATTCTCACACTCCACTATATATGTGGTTCTCGTCTTCTCTTGTTTCTTTTTTTTCTTCAACGTTTTGGCGTCTACGTTGCCCGAGAGCAGGCGGCATGTATTCTCGTGCTCCAGCGCGAGCGAGTTGAGCGAGCTGCCATTTCAAATTGTGAAGCGTTCGCTAGAGCAAGTCCCTGGAAGAAGACGCGCTATGTTCCCGCCTACCTCGTACAACCTCTCTTCAGCGGTACCCGTGTGTGTGGTCTGGATGGCCGCACAAGACCGAGCAGGACCGAGCGCGACTCGGCGCTCTACAACTGGTGAACACCGCAGAGGTCACGTTGACCTACCGACAACATTACCTCTCAAGACAGGACTGCAGGTCCCAGTAGAGCCCACGGTGCGCTTCTGTCGTGGCCAGTACTCACAATTGATCCTTACTGCACTTGCAACTACAGCTGAGCCTGTTGTGAAACACGGCGTGATACCTTTTAAGCTATCGAGATTCCGCAACAAGATCGAGCGGGAAGCGGCCTCGGACGACCAGCTGGTGGCGCTCTCTCCCAACGCACTCAGCAGAACTGCAACCGCTCCAGGATCATCTGGCAGCATCTTGGCGTGCCTTCTGACGATGCGTCTGCGTGCTGCGTGACCTCGTTCGAGGAGTTCTTCCGTTGCGTAGGTCACATGACCGCGGGGTTACGCAGCGAAGTCGCCGTTCAAGTACGCCCTCCTGGCTAGTGCAGCAAGATCCAGGTGCATCTGAGTGTTGTTAAGGTTAGTGAATTAAGCGGTCATGAACAGGGGCCGGGGAACGGCAAGATCAACGCACAATTGACGATTGAAGGATAAATAAACGCTTATTTATGGTATGTGTTGCCTTCTAGTTTCTTTATTGAGTATTGAATTTCGCTTTAGTCCAATATTATCAAACAGTGGCACCATATTCCATACGTGAAGTTTATGCCTTTTACGTGGAAATGATGGCATAAACGTGGAGTGAATGATGGAGAGTGGGGCGAAGCATTCGTCCGTCCATGCGTCCGTCTGTGTGACCGTCCATGCGTCTGTTCGTGCGCCCATCCCTGCGTTCGTTCATGCATCCGCCCCTGCGTCCGTTCATGCGTCCATCCATGCATCTGTCTTTGTGTCCGTTGGTCCATCTATTCAACACTCCAAGTCCCACCATCTCGCATCTTTTTATTATATATTCCCCATATAGAAGCACCGCCATTCAGTGGACATTCCAAGGACTAAACGAGAGGTGGCACACGCACACTTTCTTATGGCTTGCGCTTCGGGTCTACTTCCCACTTTCAACAACCTTGAGTTCATGGTATATACTAGTTCACTGTATTCATGGCACTGCGGCCTAATGCTCGCTAAACCTTTCTAAAACCAAGGAGGTTACGCCCAGCGAGTATAACGTAGCAACCTTTTCCTCTGAGATAGTGCTTAATGTACATGCCAGTGGTTGCTATAGTGAAATGAGAGACAGGAGGATTCAGCTTAGAATTTCTTACGGCTTGCGCTTCGTATCTGCTTCCCCCCTTTAACCACCTCGAATTTATTTATGGTATATACTAGTTCATTGTATTCATGGCCCAGCGGCTCAACGCTCGCTAAACCTTTCTAAAACTAAACAGGTTACACCCAGCGAGTATAATGTAGCAACCCTTTCTTGTCCGATAGTGCTCAATTGTACATGCCAATGGCTGCTCATGGGGATCGCAGCGTGCGCGTTGACTAAAATCCGAATGCTCCTGTCTCTCTTTCCCCATTAGCAGTCATTCGCATGTACATTGAGCACTAGTTTTTGTTGGTAAACAACGCACAGAAGAAATCTCTCACAGGCACCACCTTGGAGGTCAAATGTTATACCTATTTCGGATATGTGCCACCGGTGATTACGTACTACGAGGGACGCACAAGCCAAGCTAGAAGGAGCTTCGCTAATAAAAGTGCACGATACCCTGCTGACAGCGCTACTGTGGTCATTGCTTCGTTCCGTTCAATGCGCCTTATATAGGCCCATTCCATGTTTGTAAACACAGGTAGGCCGATGTCTACATTATGGGTAAAATATAGCAATAGCGACGTCTGCGCGTAGCTTCCGTCATAAGCACTGAGGGCTCCGATGTGCGCCAACCAAACGACGTTTTGAGACGCCATAAGCGTTGTGAAAGCCATAAGCGCTTAGGACAGCGATGTGCGCCAACACACAATACTAAGCCGTGAGACGCGATTCGCATCCAAATGCGACGCAGCTTATTGGCATACCGTTTTAGATGCGGAGCATCTAATACTCGAGGCTTGTAGTGCGGCGCCGTCCGCAAGCTTCCTCCTCCTTCTTCCACCATCTATGCATCCCTTCCTCCTCTACACACCGCGCGCGCTTCACTCCTCCACCATCTGTGCAGCCTTCCTCCTCTACACACCGCGTGCGCTTCTCCTCTTCACGAACATTCGCTAGCTGTATAATGTAGCGCGCATGCGCCGTCACGCTTCGAGAACATCGGCAGCTGACGCGCGCGCATGCGCCGTCGCGCTTCGAGAACATCGGCAGCTGACGCGCGCGCATGCGCCGTTGCGCTTCTCCCCCTTCTCGAACATTCGACAGCTGACAGTGCATGCGCCGTCGCGCTGTATATATACTCAAGGTCGGCGCTCGCTCGCTCAGTTGCCGCTCGTCGGTTGGTTTGTACGGCGCGTCGACGTCCGAGGTCGCAATGATCGACGTCCCTTCGACCAGCGCCGGCCAAAGTGTTGGCGGAACCGCTCAAAGTTCGTCGCAATAAATAAACACCGCCCTTTCGCATACGTGTCGTACGTGTTCACTCATTTAACACCCCTCCTACAACCACGTTAACCAATTTAGCCAGCGACCCAAGTAAGTCGCAATTTAACACCCCGTTTCACAACCACGTTAACCAATTTAGCCATCGACCCAAGTAAGTCGCACTTTAACACCCCTTTAACCAGTTATATGCTCCGCATCCTCCTCAGTGTTCCCCCGAGGGAAGCTGCGGGCAATTTTTTTTTCTCGTTGCTTGACTGAGAACAACACATGCACCAGTGAAAACACAGCAGAAACTGTGGTAGGCAAAGCGTCTTTTGCCTACCAAGAGAGCGCCACCACAATTTCTTTACGTAAGTATGGTGGAATTTGTCTATATTTGACACATTCTGCCTCGCTCCGTGCTGTCAGTTCGCGAATCGGGGCTGTGCCTCCATCTGTTAGTGGTCAAGAAAAGTAATGCGGCATGACGCAGTTATAGCGTGCACGGCGCCTGAATTCGTGCGCCGCGCTCCGTCTTGAAGGCCTCGGTGAGAGCTTCTTCATAGCGGTGAAAAACTGTGACCGAGCGAGCATCGGAGAGTCGCCTACAGTTATATTCATTGCCTTTGAATTGTTGTCCACCCTTAACAGCTCGTTGTTGAAGTCGTGCAGCTTTGACATGCATCAACGAAGTCTTACAGCCGACTAAATGATACGTGATAGCACACACTTTTTAAATAAAACTGCTGCAACAAGCACTGCAGCAAGAAAACGATGTCGACAGGTGCATGCCGTGCCTTGTTTGGGCGAAATTTGGGCCAGTCGTACATGGAACACCAGCACGCGTACGTGGTTACGAACCTCTGCGTCCCGCGTTTCTGAAGTGAAGAATGCGTGAGTGCTGGCGAAGACTTCAGGAGCGCACATCGGGGACTCACCCATAATTGAGGATCATTGAAGACGTGCATAGTTAGTAAAACTTCGGTATACCGCAATGGCTAATTCATGACCATGACTTCTTGTAGCCATAATGGAGTCGTGCCACTATATGTGAACAAGAAACATCTATGTGAAATGGTGCTATAGCTGCGAAACGCCACTAGAAACTGTACAGACTCTCATATATCACTGCACTACAAGCACTGCTTCTGCGAAGACACGTTTCACTTAGGTGTTGTACCAGTTCTTGTAACAGAAGCATCAGCTATATTTTTTATATATTACTTTTGTATTACTACTTGTAGTCAAGGTTAAAACTAAATACGTGCAGAAGCTTGAATGTAACTATAAATCACATCATAACATCTATTTGGTTATGTCTCAAGCCTTAGGCACGGAGACTTCATAGAGTTGCTACAGGTAAATTCAGGCCTATCTTTAAAAGCGGACTAACAAGGTGATAATGACCATGAACACTATAAATGTATAGCACTCACCCACAAAGGACGATGGATCATGAACCGGGTGGCAAGATGCCTAATGTTATGGACTAAGAACCCAAAAACAAGTTCCGAAATATTTCAAAAAGAACACTTTGAATAAAGAATAGTGCTAATTGAGCATCCGGTCGGACCACCTAAATTTCTGATACAAATAACAATGAATGACGAATGAAGAATAGCAATAAAGGTAAACTAACACAGTGTTTTTTCTTCCTTTATTGTATTCGAACATAGTGGAGCAGACATCCCTCGGTAAGTAACGTAATGAAGGGCCGCCGAGTGATAATGATACTGAAACATTCTCTACTAGTCCCAACTTCATCAAGGGGACTTTAAGAAATCTCTTGCTTTGAAAGGAATGGCGACGTAATAAAAAAAATGTTAGATTGCTTATATCTCGCTTCGAAAATGCACAACGGTGACGCCTTGAGTCCTGTCTTATTTAGGTAATTATTCACTAGTGAAATTCAACAACCTAATCTGGTGCAAGTAACTTCCCATTGTTGAGATACACAAAATTTTTTACCATGTGCGAAGCAGCTCTTCGGCTCACGTGGGTAAAGCCGTACGTGCGTGCGTCCGTACGAAGGCGCCGCAACGCGTTACTGTCGCTGCAGGTTTTGGAGCGGTGCCAAGTGAGTCACGCCACAATGCGCGTTGTCGTCACACTTCCTTCCCAGGCTTCTCTTGCAAGTGCGCAATGGCATTCTTTCTGCCTGACCGAGAGCACGCTCACCGCAGCACCCACCGATATTATTTTTTATTATTTTCATTATTATCTCAAATGCGCGAGCTTGAGGTTTTACATGAGGGATGGGCTGTTATGTAGTGACAATGACGCGATGTACATATTGAAGGCTTGCGGGTTGGATTGGAGCACAGCATCTCTGGGTAGACGGTTCCAATCTCTCGCTGTGTGACAAAGAAGTAGCCTAGATGCGCGGCGGTCTGTGCCAGTGGTGGGTAAACTGTTATGGTATGATCTGTGCGGCAGGATGGACGATGCGCAGGCATGAATAATGAAGTGCTAGGAGAAGAATGATAGTATTTGTGAAAAAAGGCACAATCTAGACCTAAAGTACCTGAGTTATTATTTATTTATTATTTATTTATTTACTACATACTGCGAACCATAAATGGTCCAAGCAGGAAGGGCACATCACAAAAAAACAGACATAACAAACATCACATAACATACACCATACATAATGCAATTCACTCTACTTAATTCACAATAAATGTGTATCACATAATTTGTTCCAATCAGACACTGTCCGTGGAAAGAAAGAATACATAAAGACATCAGTTTTCGCGAAATATGGGGTAAGCAAATTGGGATGGTGATGTCGGGTCTGTCTAGTTGATAGGAAAGATAGATACGGTGATGGATTAATGGCGAGTTTATATTTAAGTAACAAGAAAAGGAAATCAAGCTGTTGTTTGAGTCTGCGCGAAGCAAGTTTCTGAATGTCATTTGCAGTCATTAGTGCAGAGGGTGAATCAGATGGTAAGTATTTGTTGTATATAAAACGAACTGCTTTCCTTTGAACCCGCTCAATTTTATCAATAAGAAACTTAGTTTTAGGATCCCATACTGCGCTGGCGTATTCTAATTTATGTCTTACAAAATGAAAATAACTAAGAAGCTTTACATTTGGAGGGCAGTTACGCAGTTTATGTCTTAAAAAGCTGAGTTTTCGGAGGGCAGCTGAACATACGTTGTCTATGTGGACGGTCAAAGATAAATTGTTAGTTATGGTCAAGCCCAAATATATATAGCTAGTGACCTCTCTCAGGGATGACAGCCCTTGTTTGTAGATATAGTCTAGCAGATTTTTTTGACGTGTCAGACTCATACAGACACTTTTGTCTACGTTGAGGGTCATTCCCCGTTCATTATACCACTGATCTATATTGGAAAGATTTGTGTTAAGTTCGTTTCGATCATGAACAGAGTAAATATCACGAAACAAAACACAATCATCGGCAAATAATCTAATTTTTACTGTAGGTGTTATGACATTGACAATATTGTTGATATAAATGAGAAAAAGCAATAGCCCCAGAACACTTCCCTGGGGCACACCTGATGAGACATGAAGAGATGGTGAACGGTGGTCATTAATGGCAACAAACTGTGACCGGTTAGTAAGATATTCGGCAATCCAGTTTACGAGAATGTCTGGAAGGCCAATTCGCTTAAGTTTTTGAATCAGCTTATTGTGAGATACTCTTTCAAACGCTTTACTGAAATCTAAGAAAGTTATGTCAGTTTGCCTATTGTTATCAAGATTTAGTGCAAATGAGTGGATTACTGTAACCAATTGCGTTACTGTTGAACATCCCTTTCTAAACCCGTGTTGAAATTGTGTCAAAATAAAATGTTGGTCCAAAAAATTTACTATTTGGGTGGCAATAATACGTTCAATTAATTTACAGCAGGATAGCGTTAGAGATATAGGACGATAACTTTGAGGAGAAAGATGGTTCCCTTTTTTTAATACGGGACTAATGCGAGCGGCCTTCCAGTCACCTGGTAGCTTTGATGACAACAATGAAACACAAAAAATTTTATGAAGGAATTTTACGACATGTTCAGCATACCTTTTTAGAAACATATTTGGCAGATCATCCGGTCCACACGATGTTTTGGACTTAAGGTTTAAAAGCATCGCGAATACGCCAGAGTAAGACACAAAAGATGCTTCAGATGGATCGAAAATATTACCGCTTGGTACGTATGTACTAGAACCAGAAAACACACTTTGAGAATACGTATTGCCCCGCCACGGTGGTCTAGTGGCTAAGGTACTCGGCTGCTGACCCGCAGGTCGCGGGATCAAATCCCGGCTGTGGCGGCTGCATTTCCGATGGAGGCGGAAAAGTTGTAGGCCCGTGTACTCAGATTTGGGTGCACGTTAAAGAACCCCAGGTGGTCGAAATTTCTGGAGCCCTCCACTACGGTGTATCTCATAATCATGTAGTGGTTTTGGGACGTTAAACCCCACAGATCAATCAATCAAAATATGTATTAAAATGTTCAGCCACCGCTTTCTGGTCAGTAACAATCACGCTCTCAATTGCTATTTCTGTCACGGGTTTCTTTTTGTCGGCAATATAATTCCAGAATTCACATGGGTTCTTTTTTATGAAATTGGGCAGCAGTGTCATAAAGTAGCAATCTTTAGAGGAGCGTAAGGCCCGTGCAAGGCTCACCTTGAGGGTTGAAAGAGCACTAGTCTGCGCTTGCTTTTTCCTTAATCGCTTTATTTTTCACTTTAAACGAATATTATCGCGCGTAATCCAAGGAGATTGTTTGTGAATCTTCTTACGTTCATTCGGAATAAAGTTTTCTATGCAATGTTGACACATTGCTTTAAATTGGTTCCACACTGTTCCGACATCTTCAGCATCAAATACAGCAAAACACGTTTCCATGTAGTCTATCACAGATACGTCATCTGCTCGTGAGTAATCTTTGAAACAACAAACCGATGATTTTTTTATCGCTCGTTCATCTGGTAAGGGAACGGATACACTAACCAAGTTGTGATCAGACAGGCCCTGTTCCACGGAAACAGTGTCCTGCTCTAGTTCCCGGCCTATAAATACCAAATCAAGAATAGAACTATTGGACCCATGCACATGGGTTGGCTCTTTCACAACTTCCATCAGGTTATTAGTAAGCATGACGTCGAACAAAGCCTCCGCCTCTTTTTTGTTCAAGGGCCCCGTCGTAAAGCGTTCCCAGTCAACAGAAGGTAGGTTAAAATCACCAGCTAATAAAATTTTCTGGTTGCGAAACTGGGACATATGTTCACGTAATTTTGCCATGCATTCAAACGTAGCCTCAGGGGGTCAGTATATGGCATAGAAAATAAAGCTATGGCTCCAACAAGACAGTCTGATGCATACACACTCTAGTTCATCGACACTCGCGATAATTGTAGCCTGTATTGTGTCTTTCACAAGGACGGCTAATCCACCACCCCTTGTAGCTCTGTCTTTTTTAAATACTTTATACGAGGGTGGAAATACGTCATCATCAGCTATTCCTGGGCGCAACCATGTCTCAGATACAATCACTACATGAGGGTCGTATTCAAGTAAGGCGATTTCAATGAGTTCAGTCTTGTTGCTTACGCTTCGGACATTCACATTTACCAATCGGAGACACTTTTGTTCTGAGCGCTTCACGCGAATATCCGAACGCTTTCCTTTTGTTGACCGAATCTACGAAGAATTCGTAGAATGTCCTGTTAGGTCTTGATAAGTGACTGGGCATATCCTCCGGTTATTGGACGATTGCTGCTTCCGTCGTATTTTTAGAGCGGTATTCTTTCTCCATTTTCACAGTCAAAGACGTATGCTCGGTTATTTATGTACAGCTTGTCAAAGGCCAAGTTTACTCTTTCGTTATTGTCTCGGTTTGCTTTGGCACTTGTCCAAAGCTTTTTTCTAATGTCTCGTATTCTTGGGGACAAGTCTTCACCAATAGCCAATGTTGTGTTTTAAGGTTATATTCTTTAGTATTTTAGCCTTGTCTCGCCAATCAAACGACTTAAAAATTACAGGCCTAACTTTGCCGGCTTCAGGTGTACCTATGCGATAAATGCGCTCTATATTGACAGGTCCTAGCTCCATGATGTCACCTAAAATGCCTTTGTTGACGGCGTTTTCAAGAGTTTCGTTGTTTTCATTTATCGTCTTAGGAAGACCATAAACAATTAAATTGGATCGCCGACAATGATTTTCTAGGTGCTCAATTTTCGTTTCCAGAACATTAGTTGTTTGTGTCAAAGTCGACAACTGGTTCTGACACGTATTTACCTTTTTTTCGAGCCCAGATAAATTAACTAGCTTCTTCTCAGTTTCTGACAGTCGCTTTTCCTTAATTTCTTTAACATCGATCGCAATAGCTTACAGCATTTTAACAATTTGCTCCAGGTCAGGGCACGGGTTCATCTCAATATCACCACAGCGTAACACTAACTTCCTAAGCTCAATTTCAGCGTGGCACAACAAACAGCACAACCATGGGCACAGCAGCACCAGCAAAAATGGATCGTCAGAGCGGACACATTTCCCATATTGTTTTCTCATCTGGAGAAGAAACACGAATGGATTACGGACGGTCCTCATGCAGGTACAGCCGCCGCGCCCAATGGTCGAGATGGCCGCTGGACGTGAACTTATAGTTGAGTTGCAGGGTGCTGCCGCCTGCCAGTCATCCACGGCACAGGCAGTCGCTTCGCCGACGCAGGCTGCCGCAGGTCATTGATACTCGCCGATCAGGCACGCGCCAGATAGGAGCATCGCAGACATGCGCAGATGTCGTTTCGCAGCACCCTGAGCACCCGGCACGAACTGGCGGCAGAAGGTTGATGACGTGGAGAAGAAACACGAATGGGTTACGGACAGTCCTCATGCTGGTACAGCCGCCGCGCCGCGCCCAATGGTCGAGATGGCCGCTGTACGTGAACTTATAGTTGAGTTGCATGGCGCTGCCGCCTGCCAGTCATCCACGGCACAGGCAGTCGCTTGGCCACGACGCAGGCTGTCCCAGGGCGTTGATACTCGCAGATCAGGCACGCGCCAGATAGGAGCATCGCAGGCATGCGCAGATGTCGTTTCGCAGCTCCCTGAGCACCCGGCACGAACTGGCGGCAGAAGGTTGATGATCTGGAGAAGAAACACGAATGGATTACGGACGGT
Organism: Rhipicephalus microplus; assembly: GCF_013339725.1. NCBI lineage: Eukaryota > Metazoa > Arthropoda > Arachnida > Ixodida > Ixodidae > Rhipicephalus > Rhipicephalus microplus. The sequence goes on along the minus strand of NC_051173.1, from coordinate 76,242,732 downwards.
CCTCATGCTGGTATAGCCGCCGCGCCCAATGCAAATTATCACGATGTTCTTTCGATTTCGGTTTTGTAACACTACTGTGGAAAGAATAATTCGAATAGATGTAGCTATAACGGCGTGGTTTCATACTGCTTCAGGCGTTTTATTAAGATTAGTTTCATGTGGTTTCCAAGTGGAGGATGCGTATTCTTGGGCTGTACGCCTATTTGGCTGTACTTGGGATGTACGCCTATTTGATAAGCTAACAGTTTGACCGATGGGAGAGCATGACGCAAGTTCTGTCGAAAGTATCCCAATGTGCGGTTACTTTCGTTAATGATGCTTGTGATGTGGGAGGACCAGGAAAAATCGCCACAGATAGTGACGCCGAGGTATTTGCACGAGTTGACAGGAGAAATCGCACTGTTGCACAGGACATACTGTGTTGGAGGGAGATTCCTTCTGTGCGTTAAAGAAAGTAGCACTGTTTTAGTAGTGTTTAGCGACATGAGCCATTCACTACACCAAGCGGTGATTTTATCCAGGTACTCTTGAAGTGATCGGGAGCCATGAACGCTATGAATAGGGCGATAAACGACACAATCGTATGTGAACAGGAGTATGTTAGATGAGATGTTGGTGGGAAGATCGTTGTTGTATATCAAAGAAAGGAGTGGGCCCAAGAGGGTTCCTTGGGGTACTCCAGTTCAAACAGGGCTTCTGCTTGAAGAATGATTGTTAGCATGAACAAACTGCTCCATTAGTTAAGAATACACGAATCCAGTGGAAAACAAGAGGAGGAAGGTTTAGGTGAGAAAATTTTCAAAAGTAGCAGCTGATATGGCACCTTGTCGAAAGCCTTTTCAAAATCTGAAAACAGAGCATCAACTTGAACGTTTAGATCAAATTTAGAGCTAATGTCATGAACGAAATAATGTTAGTTGTGTGTCGCAAGAAAAACCTTTACGAAATCCATGTAGATTAGGAGTGAAAAAGTTAACAGCTAACAAAAACCTAACTGTGTGTGAGTATATTAGGTGTTTCGTTAGTTTAGAACAAACATTGGTTAGTGAGATAGGGCGGTAACTGCGGCAGGAAGACAGTGAACCTTTTTGTAGGTACTGGGGCAACCTTGCCTACTTTTCAGTCATGCGGCACCTCCCCCAGTGATAACGACTGTTGAAAGATATGGCATAACAAGTCACTGATGGCGTGTTTAGTTCATTTTATAATTTCGGGGTCGATGCCATCAATGCCTGCCGATGAAGAGAGCTTTATAGAGTCGATTAAGTTTGTAACGCCAGCCGGATTGAAGGTGATATCATCCGTAGTGTTATGAGCACAGGGCAGAGAATCGGGTAGGTTATCAACAGGTTCGTCAGTAACAACGGAAGAAAATGTGCGGTTGAGTGCTTCCGCAGCTTCACAATCAGGTATGGGCTGGTGTTGAGCATCGTGCCGAGACAGTGGTTGCGAGTGATTAAGATTAGGAATCTTCCAGAACTGCTTGGGGTTATCATGAAAAATGTTCGGGAGTGTGGACGAAAAAAAAAAGGCACGCTTGGTTCTGCTGGAAGGTCATTCGAATGCCTTTTCTGCTTAGCGATAATTCTGCCATGCGTACTCTGTGTTGGAACGCTTAGCAGCACGGAATAGTCTTCTATTTTTGTTGTTCAAGCGTTTTAGTGTTGAGTTGAACCAAGCTGATGACTTTCTTTCTGTCAAAAATTTTGTAGCCAAATGTGTGTTTATCAAGTCGTGCTTGTTGTTTCTAAACAGGAGCCAGTTTGCTTTGACAGAGCTTTCAAAAAAGCCGGAAAGAAAGTTTGTGGAAAAATTCTCTGGGTGATGTTCATAGATGCGTAGTTTTCTTTAACGCAGAGAGTTAGTTTTTTTTTTGTTTTTGTGTGGAATGAAGCAATTTCAAAATTATTTGAAGCATGAAGTACAGAACGATCGCTAAGACCGGAAATGTAAGTGACTGATGAGAGTTTGTCAGGATGCGAAGTAAGCACGATGTCAAGTATGTTAGATGAATTTAGGCAATGACTTGTTGGCCTGTTAACAAGTTGTGTCAATCCGAACATCTGACAGGTGTTGACGACGTCGCTTTCAGCAGCGTTTACAGACAATTGTGCATCGGGGTGGAATCACCAGTCACCTATACCAATCTATAGAGGAAACATTGAAGTCGCCTAACGCAATGATAGGTGACTGGTGATTCCGGGTTATAACAGAGTGAAGTGCCTCATGAAAATCAGCCACAAACTTCATGTCAGAAACCGGCGGGCGATAGCAACTACCAATTATGACTGGTGAGTAAAAGGCATTACTTGCAACAAACACGATTTCTGAAGGTGTGCCTACTTCAATTTGGACACATTTAAGGCACTCATGAGCCCCTATTATTCGATTGATATGTGGGGTTAAACGTACCAAAACCACCATATGATTATGAGAGACGCCGTAGTGGAGAGCTTCAGAAATTTCGACCACCTGTGGTTCTTTAACGTGCACCCAAATCTGAGCACACGGGCCTACAACGCATGAGCCTCTATTAGACCCTCGCCTTTTCTATTAGGTTGAACATGTCGAAATATGCTATTATTGGGAAATACTGGCAGAATCTCAGAGTTGTTAATCAACGGGTTGATCTATGTTTCGGTAAGAATAGGAAGGTTTGAATCTGTAGTGCTGTACAAGTTACCGAGTGCATCATGTTTCGGTGGAATGCTTCTTATGTTGGTGTAAAGAAACGAAATATGCCAGTTTTGGCTAACATTAGATTGAATTATTTGCTAGGAAGACGGACTAGAGACAACAGTAACCACGTTTATGTCGAATGCATGAAACCGGTTGTCGATGAACAGTACACTGTGCCGAAATCTGTACGGCTCCTGTTGGTACTTAGCGAATTGAATGAGATACACTCTTGCCTCAAGCGTATTGCGGAAGTAGTCTTCAGACATTCTGTAATTGATGCCCTTCATCATTTTAACACTCGAGAGAATTTGTTGTCGTGCTTTGAAGTGCGCAAACTTCACAATGATTGGTCGGTTCTTGCCAGGCATGAATCGGCCTAATCTGCGCGCCTTTTCTACATGACAGTGTTAAGCTTCGTGACAGTGTTAAGCTTTTCCGTGACAGTGTTAAGCTTCGTGCTGCAATGTTTCATAATTAAAGCTTTCATTATTAACGCCGGCTGCTCTGCCCGCTCGCACCACATTTCTCTCCCGTTTCACCCGCCCCACTTCCGCAACGCTCGACCAAAACGTCAAGTCTTTTATCTGCAAAGAAACTGACAATAAACCTAACATACCTCGCGTGTTGTTGCGTTTCAAAAAAACGTTCACTCGGTGAACGCTACACCAAGTTTCGCTTCAAACCATCCTTCCAGCACCTGCGCTAATAACACCCGTTTGAACCACGTCAACGCCGTGTGCACCGCTGCTGCTTTGCATCCCATCAGAGTTTTCTTCCGGGAGATGTTCGATAATTTTCCAGCAATGCCATTTGTGTCACAAACCTTTAAATTTATACGCTAATCTTTTTTTTATTCTTACGAAATGAAGTTGATGGTTTTTCTTCTTCTGTTTTCTCTGTTCTCGCGTTCCGTTTATGTTTATTTTTCGCTTTATCCGCCACTTCACTCGGGCTACCACCACGAGCAAGCTGAACAAGTCATCATTTCAAAATGTGGTACCACTAACAAGGCACGCCCCTGAGAGAACACTCGCTGTGTGGCCGCCAGCCTCGTACGACTTGTTTACATATGATCCCAGAGTGCTCGGAACTGGTTGGCCACACGAAACCAAAGTCGACCGAACGGGTTTAGACACTCCGCAATTCACTACCACCTTCGGAGCCCCGTCATCTTTCTGCCAGCATTAACCCGGGAGCCAGGACTGCAGCCTCCAATGGATCATTCTGTGCCCAGTTTCCGCGGCTGCCACTCCAGCTACACCCCGATGGCGCTCTCGGCAACGATTGCGCCTACTGCAAAGCATGGCGTGATGCCTTCGAAGCTCCCAGAATTCCGCGAAAAATCCAGCTAAAAGCTACCTCACACGAGCAGCTGGCGTCACTCTGCCTTCCAACGCTGTGCCTGCAGTTGCTGTTTTCCGGTGACCACGTGGACTGTTGGCACGGCTTCTGATGGCATGTGTGCGTACTGCGCGCCCCATTCGTGTTGTTGCGCCGTTGTGTAGGACAGCTGTACCACGGGTCTCACAGTATTATCACTGACGAAGTGCCGTGCTCTAGTCCTGCTAGCACGAGTTGGCCACGTCTTTTCTTAGTCCTGTGATTATAGAATTAATTTACCTAGAGTCATGGCCGCCTAACAAAACAATGCTTGAAGAAAATCATTCAAAATGAGCAAAATAAACATTTACTCACATCACGTGTCGTGTTCCTAGTTCTTTTAAAAGCAGCGGTTGCCCTGTGGTTGTAGGGCGCGACTGATGACCCAAAGGTCCCGGAATTGCATCCCAGCCATGGGGACCACATTTTGATTGAATCGAAATGCTACGATCTTGTGTACTCATATCTAAGTGCACGTCATAGAACCGCAGGGGTGAACATCCAGAGCCACTATTCCCAGAACTCTCGTAATCTGAATCCGTTTTTGTACACGAGACCTCAACAAATCATACATTTCCGGTTCATTTGTGGATATCTCTGTGGGGAGGCGATGCACATTAGTATCGAACAGTGTCAACCTCCGTCATGCATTTTCTGCTTTTTATGCAGAAAGGGTGCATAAAAACTGATATTTCAAGAAAGCAGAAATTCTGAATTCATGCAATGTTTCAGCCCGTCTAGGCTGCCTCCAATCTTTCCGGTAGTTGACTTGTCAAGCCTTCAGCTTTTAATAGTGAGCTCAAGGGTACCCCAATAATACTGCTTGAAACCATGTACCCTCATTGTATTCCAACCCCGTACAAGATCCACTTTCTCGTTTGAGCACGTACTATTGCTTTTCAAGTTTTCGTTTGTAACACTACGCGAAACATTTCATAACCTTTGTTCGACGTAGCATGACATACATGTGGCCCTGTCATTCCCGTCCCTCCATGTGATCCCCGCCAAGCATGGTCTTCCATACCTTGTCAGTTCCTTGTTACACCATTGTTCGCTAAATTTGGCTGGCATTATGTTCTCATAGTACAAGTGCGTACTTTTGACTTCATCTTTCTTTTTTTACCATGGCGTTTGCTGACCTTTTGAACCACCCACGTGTTGCGAATAAAGAATGGTGTGACGCCTGGAACCCTTCTACACTTCTCGCACGCCATGTCACACTCCTGAATGTCACTCCTCAACGGACCCGACTCCTGTATAAGCTCTTTTGCCACAAAGAAGTCAAGCGCTGGCGTGCCTCTGTGATTGAACGCCTGGATCCCACGCGGAGCGCCTGGGTTCAAATACTGTTTTAAATATGGGGCATTTCCTATAGAGTCAACCATTGGATTATTAGGAGCATGTTGTAGAGTGTCATCCACTGGACTTCCGGCACTATATTTTTTCTCCAAGCAGAGCACTGAACTGTCATTGCTTCACAAGCTTGTGCATGGTATCATATCCTGCCCTGTACTGCTTAACAGTCTCAAAATTTCCGAATTCGTGGCTCCGCACGCCAAGAGCCACGAGCGCTCGTCATTTTTTCGTTATTCGGCTGGCTGCCACAAGCGCTACGCTACATGCAATTTCTCTTTTGTTTTAAAAAGTTCTCGGTACACGAGGGTAGGGTAACCCATGCTCAAGTGGGCTGCCATGAGTGAGTGTGAGGGAGCCATCGTTCCCAATAGACGATCTCGAAACCATCGCTTGAAAATGTTCATTCTACAAAGCCAGTGGTGCTACCGCATTGCGCGACCAGTTTTTGGCGATGATCAAGCACGAAGAGCGGATGGCCACCCTACTTGGAACTGCACGGGATTGACTTCTACGCTCCACAAACCACGTTCATAATGGGCGCCCTTTGCATTGACTTCCTGGGACAGCGATTCTGCAGCCTTCCAAGGACCTCTTGGAGCACCACTGCTGCCACGGCCAGTACATTCATTCGATCCGTGCCGCATCCTGGCCAATGAATTATTTTCTTCTTGACAGCCCTGCGATGGCTTTTCCCAGCATGTCGCAAGAACAGCGAGCACGATGTGACCTCGGACGAGCAGCTGGCTGCACTCACCATATCAGCAATATGACTACTGCTGTTTATAGCGCTGGGAAACGCGGTGCCTGCAATGCCTTCTGATGTCCGCATGTCTGAGTGCTGCGTGACCCGGTTCGAGGAGTTCTACTTTGCAAAAAACACCCACATGGCTAGGCCAGTAGGCACAACGTGGCGGACATGACACACACGCATGATTTCATTGATTTAAACGAGCACCGCTGCACTTCGCCGACAAGCAAGTGGCAGCGAGTTTGGGGTTTGGAACCACGAGATGTATCGACGATCACATAGCCAATTAGGGTAATTTCGATTAAACGCGTACCATGGTTATGCATCGCCCTTCTTTTTTTAACTATGTGCGCCAAGGAACTGCGTACATTAAGACTATAGAAGCATATTCGTCATGTAGCTTTCACGTTTACCCGAAAGACGAGTGACGCTGTTGGGTGTTTCCGTTGTACTTTTCTCTGTAAATACCTCTAACGCTCTGGCGGTTCGAGTCGAAGCCCAGACAGCTGCAGACACGAGACAGATTTACAAACTTCTGAGACAAACTCACGCTGTGGCCAAGCATTCGCACCTCTCGTAAATCTATGGGTACGTTTGCGTATGGATTCTATTGCTACGGGGTCTTCGGCTTCCCACCGTAATTTCGCGGCACTTCTTCGATCTATCAGTTGTCGCCTTTATTTTTAGGGGACAACTGGAAAGAAGTAGACTTAGCACCCAATAATTGTGGCACATACACGCTTACGACGATGATGTTTTTTAATGCGAAGCATTTATTAGTGAACTTTGGTGACTTTGAGCGAATCTATTGATCAATCTGTCTAGCCGCGTACGTTTGGGTGCTCTCGCGGTCACCCCCTTAACTTGCGGGAACGAAAATTAGTACGGCGGGTAAGATGGTTTGACGAATACGATGCGCTGGAAGACATGAATAATGCCACAGTACCATCGTGTACGTCGTAAAACACTTCCCGTCAGACATTCGCACACACCCACAGGGGGAAGGAGGGGGTGCCGCTAGTATTTGGGTATGTGCCACAGACCATTGACACTCATATCTACCCAGGAAGGACGAGAACAAACAAGAGTAATTTTAACGCGATAGCGTTAAGAAAAGCTGACATCGGCAGTGTTGACCCAATCAATGCAAAAAATAAATTTTAGGGTCCTAGCAAAAATTGCACCCAGTCATTCTGCGTGGCACTCAAGCATTCTACCACAGAGCTACGCCAGGTTTTTTTTTTCTTTAATGCCAGGTCTCGTAACTACTTTTCAAATGGACGCTGATCTTCATGAAACGTGAATAGCAGTTGCAGTGCTGCCTACCCAATTTTATAAACATTACATATGTACTGTTTTGTTGCAGCCGTCACGTCGGGTTAACGTCAATTGTAATTAGTTCTCATGCGCTTAAGTTGATTTATGTGGCAGAGTACAAGGCCAGCATCCTCGCGAGCATTAGCGCTTCATATCAGCTTCTGGTGTCACTAGAACCCAAGTTCCAGTTAGAATCGTTGCAAGTACAAGCAACTAGTAACATCAACGTCTTCAACGCTTCAACGTATATGCGTACGTGCAACATTTGTACTTATAATAAGTGTGATTTCAAGACTTGTCGTTCAATAAAAAAATTGCAAAACAGTCACCCGTTCTTTGCATGCTTCGCATAGCGTCTATTGCCAGGTACGTAGGATCTGCCGAAATTTATCTGGTAGGCCTCGCAAGCAGCGGCTTATTTTTGATAATTCGCACAGTTTCGCAATAAAGAGCGTCTAAGACACCTCTCACTATACGAGAAGTGAGGTGATTTTTGTCGTTCAAACACAAGTCATGACACCAGCAGTTCGTTCACCTAATGTCTGTATGTTATAATAAGTTGTTAGCCACTTTGATTTATGAGCGTTATTTAAGGGTTCAACAGGGCTTTTATAGTGTTGTTGTAGCGCTCTATGTATGTATATTCACACGGTTTGTGCCTAAACTACATGGAAGTGCGTAAATATGCCTATTTTCAGAATGGGTAGCTAAGTGAACTACCATTGAGCTCAAATTATGCTTCTCTAGTGCAGTTTGACACTTTTATTACCAGTCACAGGGTAACACTGACACTTCTAAATTTCATGAGGTTTAAACCAAATCCTCTAGTTTTCGCGACGTCCTTGAAACAACACCTAGCAGCAGTGAAGTGAGACTGCGACGGCCACCATAAGCCATAGCGCTCAAATGGTGCGAGCTTTTCGAGGAGGAGTAGAAGAGAACATGCTGTTTATGGAGTCCTTAATGGGAAGACATCTCGGCGTCTGCAGGGTTATCAGGAGAAAGGAACTAAGATGGGTGAATGAGAGGAAAATGGTTTCCATGGTCGGGGACCGTCAGACTGTAAAACATTTATTGATAAATTGACACATAAGGTGACAAGCACTGCGTGGGCTCCCTCTTAAAAGAGCCCATTGCTGGTGGCGGCCCGGGCACGGTCCAGAGCACGACAATGCGGGTCAGCTGCTGACCCACAGGTCGCGAGATCGAATCTAGGCATTTTCTGTGGAGCCGAAAGTATTATAGCTGGTGTGCACGTTCAAAACCCAGGAGGGGGTCGAAATGTACGGAAACCTTTACTACGCAACTCTCATATTCATTTCATGGTTTTGAGACGTTCAACCACCATATTCTCATACTGGCTTCAAAATTTTTTTAGCAATAGCAATCAAACAGTGCCTTTCTTTAGATAATGGGTTTGTGCCTTTCCTCAAGAAATCATCATCACGATCATCATCAACGCTGTCATCGTCGTCGTTCATTGGATGACAAGCCGCTTTCGCATCTTTATTTTCTTCAAGTGTTCACGGCGCACGAGGGCAAGTAACCCACGTTCACGAGGACTGCCGCAAGCTACCATAAAGACAGAAAAGCTCAGCTGGTTGAAATTTTAGATTTTAATTGCACGGTGCCTCTCGTAATAATTTCGTGGTTTTGAGACGCGAAACCCCTACATTTAAATACTACTTTCGAACATTTGTATTAGCAGTATAGTCAATTAGTGCCTGCATTTATACAGTACATTTATGTCATTTTCTTAAGGAATCATCATCATGATTGAGTGGCATGCGGCTATTGCTTTTTAATTTCTTTCTGACCTGTTCGCCGTGCACGAGGGCAGGTAACCCGTGCTCACAAGGACTGCCACGAGCGATCGTGAGCGAGCCGTCTTTCCAAATCGAGGATCTCGAAAACGTCGCTATAAAACGTTAATTTGACAATAGAAGCGGTGCTACCACAATGCGCGACCGGTGTTTGGCGATGATCAACCACCAAGAGCGGATGGCCACCCAACTTGGAACTGCTCGGGGGGGACTTCTACGCTCCACAAACCACGTCCCTGACCGGCGCCCTAAGCCGTGTCTTGCTGGGACAGCGGTACTGCTGTGTTCAATGGACTTTTTGGACCACCACTGCTGCGAGGGCCAGTACTTTCATTCGATCCGTGCGGTATTCTGGGAAACGATTGATTTTCTTCTCGACAACCATGCAGTGGCTTTAACCAGCTGTCTCAGGAACAACAAGCGCGATGTGACCTCGGAGGAGCAGGTGGCAGCACTCGCCATCTCAGCAGTATGCCTGCTGCTGGTTATGAGCGCTGGGAAGGCGGCGTCTTGAATACCGTCTGATGTCCGCATGCCTGCGTGCAGCGTGACCTGCTTCGCGGCGCTCTACAAAGCGAAAAACACCTACTTGGCGGGGCCACGCAGGCACAACCTGGCGGACATGACAAGCCCACGTGGTTTCAGTGGTTTAAGCGAGCGCCGCTGCACTTCGCGGACATGCAAGTGACTGTGAATGGCAGGCGTGTAACCACCGGATGTACGGACGATTGTGTTGCTAATAAGGGTTATTTCGAATAAGCGCCTATCAGCGGCATGCATTACCTCTCATTTTTCTCACCAAGTACGCCATGAGACTATAGGTACATTGTGACCATAGGAGCATATTCACCATGCATGTTTCACGCATTTAGTCGAAAGTAGGGTTACGCTGTTTGACGTTTGTTTTCTAATTTTTGCTGGAAAAGCTATAATGCATTGGCGGTTCAATTGGAATCTGCAGACAGCCACAGACACGAGATAGATTCACTAAAAGCATGGAAAAGCTCGCGCTGTATCCAAGCGCTAACACTTCTGATATATATCTACCAGCATGCCATCGTTGGCGGAAGCCTTCCATCGTTTCGGGTTCTTCAATTCACCGCCGTCACTTCGCATCCATTCGTAGTAGTAATTGTTGTTTTCCTCTGCACATGGCTCGTACCCTTAAAAGGGGATGGGCCGATTATAAGGTGATTTTGCCTAGTAATTTCTGCATACTTCAGTCCTAAAAAGTTATTTATTTATTATGATTCGAAATGCCAATTGAAAACTTGAAGAAGAAAAAAAAGAAAAGAAGAGTAGTGAGACAACAATTAAGCAAGAAAATTATTTACGGCGCAGTGGTGTATTCCTGTAGCGGCGAACAAAGCATCCTGGTGGCTGTAACCCAGTGTAGAGGCTCCATATGAAAGAAGTTCACGTTCTGATAATTGCAAGCCCAGTTTTGTAAAGAAGTGGTGCTCGTATGCTTTGCCCGAATAAATGAAAACGGCGACAAGTATAATGAAAAAGAGACTATTCGTTTATTTGTGTACTACAGTAAATGCAGCGAATTCAATAAACCTCAATCGATGCTAGTAAAAAATTGAGGGAGGTAACACGGCAATGAAATTTTGTGATGACAATTTCCATCATTCTTGAATAAGATAGTTAACTGTGCCAGTAAATTAAGAAGTGGTTGTACTTCAGAGAAGCCGTTATTGCAGGGTCTGATATGATTTGCCTGATTTTAAGTGTGCGAAATATCGGAATGATGGGTGTCCAAAGCGATGCATTCGCAAGCGAATCAGCTATTTTGTTTAACAACAAACATCTGTGTCCTGGTACCTAGAATAAATGAATACTTCGGAGATGACAGGGAACCAATGATTTAAAAAGTTTCAGTTTGGGTGAGCAACCAGACGTGGACAGAGAAAAGCACACTGATAATGTATCAGGCATGATTGTTACGACAGGAATCGGGGTTTTGCAAAGCTAACATTATTGCCATAAGTTCAGCGAGAAAGACAGGAAGAAAAGCTTGTGAGTGAAGTGTAAATAACCAAACAAGTACATGACAATATATTGCTACATGCATGTATACTGATATTCTAGGGGGCGACGCGCGTGTGTGCCTGACGAGGAAGACGAAGGGTTGTCTCCGCTCGATCGCTGGTGAACCGGGCACGCCATTACCGCTGGTTTGGAATATATCTAATCCCCAGCCTCGTCGTTACGGCGTCTCTTCTTTTCCGTAACATATTTGGTGGAGGTGGAACGTTCCCCGTCTTCACCACGAAGCTTCGCAGTGGCCGCACCATTCAGTCTCCGGCCATGGCTACCAATGACAACAGCCTCTCAGCGTCTCCATCTGTAGCTCCAGCCGCTACATACCTGACGATGCCCACCCCCGTGATCCAGGTACATTCTCCGCACAACCTGGGCTCGACGTCGACTACTGGCTCCGTATGTACGAGCGTGTTAGCCACACACACCGATGGGACCCTACCATGATGCTCGCCAACGTAATATTTTACTTGGACGGCACCCCACGGGTCTGGTTTGACGCCCATGAGACCGAGCTAACCAGCTGGGATACCTTCAAGGAGCGACTACGCGACATCTTTGGGGACCCGTCCAGTCGCCAAATGGAAGCGCGAAAAGAACTCGCCACTCGTGTGCAGTCGTCAACAGAGTCGTATGTCTCGTACATACACGATGTGCTCGCGTTGTGCCGAAAAGTCGACGAGCAAATGACAGAGAGTGACAAGGTGGGCCACATACTTAAGAGCATCGCGGATGACGCCTTCAATTTGCTCGTCTACAATAACGTCACGACCGTAGATACGACTATCAAGGAATGCCGTCGCTTCGAAATGGCCAAAAGCCGCCGTGTTCTGCCTCAATTTACGCGGCTACCAAACACGGCTGTTACATCCACTTGCACCGATTTCGGTGCCGCACCACCCATGCAGGACAGCGTGACACGCATAGTTCGACGGGAGCTTGAGGCGTCAAGTCCGGCACCATTTCCTCCACATCCGCTCGATCATGGCGCCGCAGAAACGCCTCCGCCGGTCTCCGTTATTCAAGCCGTCGGGAGGCTGGAAATTGCAAAGCTTGGTTTTCCTGTGGCCTGCTCTGTGTCCGGACCCGTCTCCAGACCAATGACAACAAATGCACTACGCCATGACTTACATTTTATTCCGCGATCCCGCAATCCGGCGGAATGGAGAACTGCCGACGACAAGCCGATCTGCTTCCGCTGCCACCGAGTTGGCCATATCTCCCGCTGCTGCCGCAGCACTTGGACGCCCTCAAACTGGAGCCAATTTTCCTCTAATCGACCTTATGAAGACTCCCGTCGGTATTCGCCCAGTCGTGTGTACCTTTCTTCCGACATCCCCAACAGCCGCTCCACTGCTCGTTCGCCGCCACCTCAACGTCGCCGTTCCCCATCGCCCCAACCACGCCGCTATCCGTCGCCGGTCAACTGTGGATCCTCTCGGACGGAAAACTAGATCATGCAGCTCCGGGAGGTAGTGCTGCATCGCTTGCGAATGATCCAAATTCTCCATTGACGCTCCCCACTGATACGAACTTTATTGAGGTGTATGTGGACGGTATTTCCTTGACGGCGTTAGTCGATACCGGAGCTCAAGTGTCTATAATGAGTGCTCATCTGTATCGCCTGCTCAAAAAAGTCCTCACGCCTGCAGCAACTAAAGCCCTCCGTGTCGCTGATGGTGGAACTGTGGCCATCACTGGAATGTGTACCGCTCGTGTTAGTATTGCCGGCCGCCATGTTCCCGTTTTATTTACGGTCCTTGAAAATGGCCCCCACGACCTAATCTTCGGCATGGACTTCCTATCGACGCATTCTGCCCTCATCGATTGTGCCGCCGGTACTCTCTGCCTAGAACTTCCTCTTCTCCCGGATTCTGACCCTGAACCCCCGAACAGCTTGTGCACCAATGACTTCTTCCGGATACCACCTAAAGCTCTCACATTCATCGAATTGGCCACACCCTCTCCCGTGCTTGACGGTGATTATATCGTGACGCCGATTACTGATGTTCTCCTGGCGCGTGACATTACTGTCCCACACTCTGTCGTAAGCATGGCCTCTAACCGAACATATTTACCCGTTATCAATTTTGGTTTCATAAAACAAGTGCTACCCCAAGGAATATCGGTCGCCGCACTAAGGCCCTTAATTGACGACCACGTCACCTGTTTTACGGCAGACGCATGTCCCGAGCACCCACATCACTCGCAGGATGTCACGTGCCTCGATGCGACCTTACGCTCCATGATCGCCCCGGACCTCAAACCTGAGAAGTCAACCGCGCTATGCCGCCTCCTGGCTTCATACCGCGACATATTCGACGTCGACCACCGTCCACTCGGCCAGACTTCACTCGTCAAGCACCGCATTAACACAGGTGATTCTCATCCCATTCATCGGCGACCATACCGGGTGTCTGCCACCGAGCGTAAAATAATTCAACAAGAAGTCACCAAGATGTTAGCCAAAGGAATTATTGAACCCTCTTCGAGCCCATGGGCATCCCCCCGTTGTGCTCGTTAAAAAAGAAAGATGGCACCTGGCGCTTCTGCAAGGATTACCGTCATCTGAATAGAATCACGAAAAAGGACGTTTACCCTTTACCCCGCATCGATGACGCTCTCGATTGTCTCCACGGCGCCCGATACTTTTCCACAATAGACCTACGTTCCGGATACTGGCAGATTGCTGTCGACCAAAAAGGCCAAGAGAAGACTGCATTTGTAACTCCAGACGGCCTATATCAGTTCAAGGTTACGCCGTTTGGGCTATGCAACGCCCCAGCCACGTTTGAGCGCATGATGGACTCTCTGCTACAAGGGTCAAATGGTCAACATGTCTTTGTTATCTTGACGATATCGTTGTATATTCCCCAACATTTGAGACCCACCTTCAGCGTTTGTCAACTATTCTCGACATATTCCGCACTGCAGGCCTCCCATTGAACTCGTCGAAGTGCAGCTTCGGACGCCGGCAAATTACAGTGTTGGGCCACCTTGTCGACGCCTCTGGTGTGCAGCCGGACCCCGAGAAAATTCGTGCAGTCACCAGTTTTCCTGTACCCCAGTCAGCCAAAGACGTCTGGAGTTTTGTAGGACTTTGCTCCTATTTTAGAAGGTTTGTGAAAGATTTCGCAACCATCGCTCGACCCCTCACAGACCTTCTAAAGAAAGACGTCACATTTACGTGGGGTACCGACCAAGCTGCTGCTTTTTCTCACCTAATCACGCTACTGACGACTCCACCCATATTGGCTCACTTTGACCCATTCGCTCCGACGGAAGTTCGAACCGACGCTAGTGGTCACGGAATCGGAGCCGTGTTAGCCCAGCGCCAACAGGGACATGACCGAGTTGTCGCCTACGCTAGCCGCCTCCTCACAGCTGCTGAGCGCAACTATTCTATTACGGAGCGTGAATGTCTTGCTCTTGTTTGGGCAGTCTCAAAGCTCCACCCATATCTATATGGCACTAATTTCACTGTGATAACTGACCATCATGCGCTATGTTGGCTTACGTCACTGAAGGATCCTACTGGCCGGCTCGGGCGCTGGGCTCTGCGACTCCAAGAGTATACATTTACGGTGACGTACCAGTCCGGACGCCTACATCAGGACACAGACTGCCTGTCGCGCTACCCGGTCGCTGAGTCGAGCACTATGCATGACACCGACACCGAGCCTTGCGTCTTTTCCCTTTCGCAAGTGACATGCATCGGTGACGAGCAGTGCTATGATGCGTCCTTGCGTGCTATCATTGAGAGCCTCGAATCACCATCTTCCAGTAAGTCCTATCGCTCGTTCGTGCTCCACGATGGTGTATTATACCGCCAAAGTTTTGAGCCGGATGGACCGGCTCTGCTGCTTGTCATTCCGAAACACCTTCGCTCGCAAGTTCTACATGAACTTCATGACCTTCCGACTGCTGGTCACCTTGGTGTGTCACGCACTTACGACCGAATACGCCGACGCTTCTACTGGCCAGGGTTTGCGCGCTCAGTCAGAAGGTACGTTGCGGCTTGTGAGAAATGTCAGTGCCGCAAAACGCCATCGACACTTCCCGCCGGACGCCTTCAACCACTCGATATTCCGTCAGAACCGTTCCTCCGCGTTGGCTTCGACCTACTTGGCCCTTTTCTCTTGTCTTCCTCGGGTAACAAGTGGATAGCCGTGGCCACCGACTACGCCACGCGTTATGCCATCACACGAGCTCTCCCAACAAGCTGCGCCACAGATGTCGCCGACTGCCTCCTCAAGGACGTGATTTTGCAACAAAGAGCCCCACGGCAGCTGCTCACAGATCGTGGCCGCACCTTTTTGTCGAAGGTCATAGCCGACATCTTGCAGTCCTGTAAAACGAGACACAAGCTGACTACGTCATACCACCCGCAAACCAATGGACTCACGGAGCGCCTAAATCGAACTCTTACAGACATGCTCGCTAAGTATGTTTCTACCAACCACACCGACTGGGATCTCGCGTTGCCGTACGTCACATTTGCCTACAATTCTTCGCGCCATGACACTGCCGGTTACTCTCCATTTTTTCTGCTGTTTGGCCGAGAACCAACATTGCCTCTAGACACCGTCATACCGTCTCCGACCAGTGAATATGCCATGGACGCTATCACTCGGGCCGCTCACGCACGCGAAATCACCCGTACTCGCCTTCTGACCTCTCAAGAGAAGCAACGGCGCTTGTATGACCAACGACACCGCGACGTACACTTTCCACCCGGTTCTTTGGTACTGCTCTGGTCTCCGACCCGTCAAGTTGGCTTGTCAGAAAAACTGCTTACTCGCTACACAGGCCCATACCGTGTCCTCCGTGTGCTTACGCCTGTAACATATGAAATTGGTCCTGCCACCCCATTGCCTTCATGTGCCCAACAGGCTACTGATATTGTACATGTTGCGCGCTTGAAGCCCTACAACTCTCCTAGTGACGTTGACATCTAAATGCGCCGAGACGGCGCTTGCGCCGCCGGGGGTTATGCTACATGCATGTATACTGATATTCTAGGGGGCGACGCGCGTGTGTGCCTGACGAGGAAGACGAAGGGTTGTCTCCGCTCGATCGCTGGTGAACCGGGCACGCCATTACCGCTGGTTTGGAATATATCTAATCCCCAGCCTCGTCGTTAGGGCGTCTCTTCTTTTCCGTAACAATATTACAACGCCTGATTTTTTTTGTTGTTGTGGTTGTTCGCCTTAAGTGTGGGGCACACCCGATAGGGGCCATTTAGCAAGAACTGAGTGTTTTTTATGAGGCAGTATAAAGGTTTAAAATACCGAAGGTCATATATATATATATATATATATATATATATATATATATATATATATATATATATATATATATATATATATATATATATATATATATATATATATATATATATATATATATATATATATATATATATATATAAACGAGGCCTTTAGAGTGGCACCCTTTTATCAAACAGGAGAGCAGTCACGACACGTCAAGTGGTAATGGCGGAACGAGTCTGAGTACCCAGCCAACCAAACGTCGCCTTTTTCACCCACTGAGCACTCATCTTCTTCACCACATTTTCCTACCCCCTGGTAAAAAGCCATCCTGGCGACTCATGGGCAGGAGACAATAGAGGGATCATAATACAGTTTTAGGCGGTCTATGTGGACGGTCTCACGTCCACGGCGTCTTTGATCATGGGGCTGCTCTAGCGGCTCGACGATGTATTTGACAGATGAAGTTTGCTTAACCACACGGTAAGGGCCGTCCTACTTGTACGTCTGTTTCGTTGAGACACCAGGGCTGGTGTAAAGGATTTGAAGACAGACAAGGTCATCTGATGCATAAGAAGCCGGAGGCGTCGGGCTATTGTGGTGATGTTTCTGGCGTTGCTGTTCAGCACTTGTGAAGGAGCGGGCAAGCTGACGGCACTCTTCCGCGTATTCAGCAGCCTGTGACATCGTCGTCGACTCAGCAACATCCGGGTGGTAAGGAAGGATGGTGTCTAGCGTGCAAGAGGGTTCGCGACCATAAAGGAAGAAGTTAGAGAGAAACCAGTGGTTGTCTGGACATCAGTATTATGCGCCTATGTTACAAAAGGGAGAATACTGTCCCAGTTGGTGCGATCGGTTGCGACATACATTGACAGCATATCTCCTAATGTACGGTTAAATCGTTCTGTAATGCCATTAGTTTGAGAATACGCGGTGGTGGTGCGATGAATGACTTGGCATTCCTTGAGAACTGATTCGACGGCGTCCGACAAAAACACACGCGCTTGGTCACTCAGGAGTTCGCGTGGTGCACCGTTATGTAAAATGATCTGATGCAATATGAAACGACCGACGTCACTGGCTGACGCAGAAGAGAGTGGTGAAGTTTCTGCGTAGCACGTAAGATGATCGAAGGCGACGATTACCCAGCGATTTCCAGCCGGTGCAATTGGAAGAGGTCCAAAGAGATCGATACAAACACGGTCAAACGGTCGGGCAGGGCAAGGTAAGGGTTGTAGTGGAGCTCGAGAACTTGAAGTGGGATTCTTCCGGCGTTGGCAAGCGAGACAGGAACGAACGTAGCGACGAATGAAGTGATACATTCCATGCCAGTAGTAGCGGTGGGACAGGTGGGTGTAGGTTTTTAACACTCCAGAATGTGCGCATTGTGGGTCGGCGTGAAAGGAGGCGCATATGTCTGAGCGGAGACGACTGGGAATGACAAGGAGCCATTGGCGTCCTTCGGAGAGATAATTCCGTCTGTATAGCAAACCATCTCTGATAACGAAGTGCTCTATTTGTCGGCGCATACCTCTAGGGATATTTTGCGAGGGAGCTCGACTCAACAAGTTGATAAGTGAAGCGATACAAGGATCTTTTCGTTGCTCCTGTAGCATGTCGCTGACACTAAGTGCAGATACGTTGGGGGCAGGCGAAGACAGCGACTTGTCACTACATCGTAGAGCTGATCGGGACAAAGTGTCTGCGTCAGAATATTTTCGGCTAGATCGGTACACGACGTGAATGTCGTTTTCTTGTAGCCGAAGCGCCCAACGGGCGAGCCGGCTGGTGGGACCTTTTAATGAGGAGAGCCAACATAATGCGTGATGATCTGTAACCACGCTGAATGGGCGCCCGTAAAGATAGGGTCTAAACTTGCTTATGGCCCTTATGATGGCTAGACACTCTTTTTCGGTGACTGAATAGTTGGCTCCTGCTTTTCTGAGTGCACGGCTGGCGTATGAGACGACTTACTCATCAAATCCATGTTTACGCTGGGCGAGCACAGCACCGAGGCCAACTCCGCTAGCATCTGTGAGTATTTCCGTCGGGCCAAGAGGATCAAAATGTCGCAGTATAGGAGGTGACGTAAGAAGGTGGCGGAGTGTGGCAAATGCATTATCACAAGCCGACGATCAACTAGAAAGGTCGTTGTTGCCGGCCAGGTCAGTCAAGGGCGATATGATGGAGGCGAAGTTGCGAATAAAATGACGAAAATGTGAACATAAACCATGGAAGCTGCGAAGTTCTTTTAAGGTGTTCGGCTTAGAAAATTTGGCAACGGCACAGAGTTTCGTCAGATCTGGAAGAATGCCATCTCTAGATACAACATGGCCCAAAATAAGGAGTTTTAGAGCGCCGAAGCAGCACTTCTTCAAGTTGAGCTGTAGACCGGTGGAGGCAAGTAAGCACTGTCTCGAGCCGCTGAAGATGCGTTGAAAAGTCGCTTGAATATATCACGACATCGTCTAAATAACACAGACATGTCTGCCATTTCAGGCCACGGTGGATGTTGTCGATCATGCGCTCGAAAGTGGCAGGCGCATTGCAGAGCCCGATTGGCATGACGTTAAATTCGTATAAGCCATCAGGGGTAACAAAAGACGTCTTGGGGCGATCAGCCTCAGCCATGGGAACCTGCCAATAACCTGAACGCAGTTCTAGTGACGAGAAGGACTCCGCGCCTTGTAAGCAGTCAAGGGCATCGTCTATGCGAGGTAGCGGGTAAACATCTTTGCGCGTGATCTTATTCAACCGGCGGTAGTCGATGAAGAATCTTATTGAGCCATCCTTTTCTTTGACTAGAACAACTGGGGATGCCCACGGGCTGTTAGAGGGCTCAATAACACCTCGCTTCAACATGTCGTCAACTTGTTCCGGGATTATGCGACGCTCAGATGCCGATACCCGATATGGACGCTGACGTAAAGAAGCGTGAAGGCCAGTGTTGATTTCGTGAGATACTGTGGAAGCACGGCCTAAAGTGGTCGAAGCTGGCGCGGAAGCGCTCGAGGAGGGCGATGATGTCGGTGCGCTGCTGGGCCGTAAAGTTGGTGTCGATGCAGCGCGAAATTGCGTCGGTGAATGATGGGGAAGAGGATGACGCGCAGCAATCAACAGCGTCAATAGGTAGCGTAGACGAGTGGTCAGGAACTACACGTGCACTCGAGGGATCAATGTCATCGGCAAAGCCCAAGCGCTCTCCGCACAGTAACTTGGAAGGTGAGGGAAACGGATTTGAAACATAAATTGCACTTGATGCATCATGAACATTCAGAACGGCGAAAGGTACCAGGAAGCACTTGCGGCGAACAGCGGTTTTAGAAGGCGTAAAAAAAACAGTTGAGCCACTAGAGACATCACAGGAAAGCGGAACTAGGGCGGATGAGAACGGGGGTATCGAAGTGTCGGCGGCAACGAAAACTTTTGCAGGTGAAAGGGACGAGTCGAATGGAGCAGCGTCGCATAACGGCGCGAACTCCACTTCGGCGCGAGCACAGTCGATGACGGCACGATGAGTGCAGAGAACGTCCCAGCCTAATATAATGTCATGGGAACACTGCGGGAGCACTACAAACTCGACAACATAAATATCCTCAGCAATAGCGACACGTGCTGTGCATGCAGCAAAAGGGCGAATTCGTTGCTCGCTCGCAGTGCTCAAAACGAAGTCGTGCAGAGGCATTGTGAATTTTTTTAGTCGACGGCAAAGTTTTTCAGTCATTACAGGCACTGCGGTGCCAGTATCGACCAATGCAAAAACAGGTATACCTTCAACGGAGACAGCAACGACGTTGGATGGCGAAAAACAAAGTCTTGTGGAGTTCGAAAGATCCGCAGTTCTTGCCCCCGGAACTGCGGCTCTTAGTTTTCCTCAGGCAGCGGGCGAGGTCGACGTAGCATAGGAGAAAGGGAACGGCGTCGAGGTGAAGGCGACCGGTGTCTGTTGAAGTTCGGGCGAGGTGAAAATGTGTCCATGGTCGCAGTCTCGCCAGATAGAGCAGGCTCTGGTCGTTGTGGGAAAATATAATTGTTGGGCCTGACGTCGTCACGCAGGAAAAACTCATGTCGTCGACAAAATCGTGCCACGTTACCCGCAATTCCACAGGCGAAGCATATTGGGCGGTTGTCTTGAGTGCGCCAAGGGTTCGGAAAGCGCGGAGGTGGTGGTCGGGAGAAAGGACGGGCAGCCTGGTACATAGGCTCAGTTGGTGCGACAAAGGGGCGCGTGAACGTAGGCGTTCGCGACAAAGAAACGTGGCCGTTCGCGACAGGCCGACGTCGGGTTTCGTTCAGTGCTTCGGCATAGGTCAATTGAGCAGCCACAGGTGGTGCGTGAGCTGTTGGTAGTGCCTCGGACACTTGCTCCTGAACTACTCGCTGTATTGATGGCGCTAAAGTAGATGGGGCACCTTCGGAGGTATAAGGCACGAGGGACAACTGGCGTGCGACCTCCTCTCGTACAAATTGCTTGATCTCGAGAAGCAAAGTGGTGTGGTCTATAGCAGTGCTTGCCGACGTTAAAGCGGAGATTGTTACACATGGTGCGATGGCACGACGAGTGGTGTCACGCTGTTTCCAGAGCTCATCATAGCTCTGACGAAGTTGGATCACTTCCGCTACCGTTTGCGGGCTTTTGGCGACAAGCATCTGCAATGCGCCGTCAGTCACGCCTTTCAAGATGTGTTTGATCTTCTCGGCTTCTGTCATGGCTGAGTTGACACGCCGGCAAAGGTCGACCACATGTTCGATATAACTGGTGTGATTCTCACCATTCTGCTGAGCCCTAGTATGCAAGCGCTGTTCGGCCCGTAGTTTGCGAAGCGCTGGACGGCCACACAAGTCCGTGAACGCCGTTCGGAAGGCCGACCAGGTGGGGAGGTCTCTCTCGTGATTAAGGTACCACAGAATGGCATCGTCAGTCAAATGAAATTGGACGACAGTAAGCTTGTGTGCATCGTCCCACTTGTTGTGCTTGCTCACCCGGTCGTATTCGTCGAGCCAGTCTTCCACGTCTTTGTCATGGGTTTCTCTGAAGGTAGGCGGATCGCGTTGCCGAAAGGAGCCGAGACAGACAGGAGGTGCAGTAGTTGGAGCCGGCGCGGCCGCCTGCGGATTGTAGCAACTGGACATTGTAGCAACTGGAGGCAACGTACGGTTTCACAATTCCAGGATTAGGCGTTACCCAGCACCTCCACAAATTAAAATGAGGCGTTTTAGAGTGGCACTCTTTTATAAAACAGGAGAGCGGTCACGACACGTCAAGTTGTAATGGCGAAACCAGTCTGAGTAGCCAGCCAACCAAACGTCGTCTTCTTCACCACTTATTATATCTATATATATATATATATATATATATATATATATATATATATATATATATATATATATATATATATATATATATATACATATATATATATATATATATGTGTGTATATATTTTATATATATGTATATATATATATATATATATATAAAGGAATGAAGTGTATACTTAAGGGCTCGTTTTTGCGTGCTTTTACACAGTATAATGAGATCTAACAGACCATAATGCCAAGGAAAGTATAGGGGAAGGTATTGGACCGAACTTTAAGGTAAATATGAAGAAAGAAAACTGGGTGAAAAATAACTTGCCATGCGCAGGGTCCGAACCTGTGACCTTCTGATGACGCGTTCGATGCTCTACCACTGAGCTACCACGGCAGTTATCCCCCCTGCTACTTTATTTGGTTTATAAGTGAATTTAAACGTGCGAGTGTCAGTCAGCGCCACCAGTAGCGAAGGCGGCGAGTGTGGCACACTCTTTTTGAGCCTGTTTGGCGTCAGGTTGCACTTGAACTCCTTAATTCATTACCGAGGGTCTCGTACTGGCAGACTTAGTGCTTTTAGGTTGTATACGAGGGACCTTTGGTCAGCTGCCTGCTCGTAATAAGTTCGCGTGCTACATGACGCCAAACAGGCTCCAAAAGAGTGTGCCCCACTCGCCGCCATGGCTACTGGTGGCGCTGACTCACACTCCCACGTTTAAATGCACATATAAACCCAATAATGTGGCTCGGGGGATAGCTGCCATGGTATCCTAGTGGTAGAGCATCGAACGCGTCATTCGAAGGTCACGGGTTTGGTTCCTGCCCAAGGCAAGTTATCTTTTCACCCACTTTTCCTTCTTCCTATTTACCTTACATTTCGGTATATTATCTTGCCCTATACTTTCCATGGCATTATTGTCTGTTCGATCTCATTAATACTGTGTAAAAACACGCAAGTACGAGCCCTTAAGAATACACTTCTTTCTTTAATTCATCAACGAAAGTCGCGTACTGGCAGACTTGGTGTCATTAGGTTGTATACGAGGGACTATTGCTCAGCTGCCTGCTCGTGATAAGTTAGCGTGCTACGTGACGCCAAACAGGCTGAAAAGAGTATGCCACACTCGCTGCCATGGCTACTGGTGGCGCTGACTGACACTCTCAAGTTTATATTAAATATAAAAACCCAATAAAGTGGCTGGGGGATAGCCGCCGTGGTAGCTCAGTGGTAGAGCATTGAACGCGTCATTCGAAGATCGCAGCTTCGGATCCTGCTTATCTTTCTTGATATTTACCTAACAATTCGGCCTAATATCTTCCCCTATACTTTTCATGGCATTATTGTCTGTTAGATATCATATATATATATATATATATATATATATATATATATATATATATATATATATATATATATATATATATATATAGATTTATTTATAAAATATTCCAAAATACCAAAGAAATAAATATAGTATGCGATCCAACTCATACCTCAAATATAAACAAAAAACAAGAAAGCTCTTTGCCTTATTCGGGCTAACTGTTGCCTGCATAATTTTTAGTGAACAAGTGATGAATAGTGGGAATTATTGAATGTTTTTTTTATATACCCATTTATGTCTGGGATAGTTTTCCTGTAGGCCTATGTGGCCCTTTGCCGTAATAATAAGGCAGACCAGTGAAGAATGGCTGAAACAGCTTCGCTGCTAAAAAACAATTGGCGGATCTACGTACAGTGCGAATCGATGATTTGAAAAGCACGAAAAAGAAAGGTTGATATGCCATTTGAAAATCAGCACACGTTAGGAGGTGGAGGTAAATGATGCCGTACATGACGTCCACATCATGATTATCATGAATGGATCTGTCGTTTACCTTCGTCATTTATTCACGTCACATGATACCAAATTTAGTATATGTAGAGGCAGCGAATCGGCCCAATATTTTGTCATCCATTGACGTCACGTAACAACAAATTTGGCATATTTGGAGCTAGCAAAACGGCCGCGAGCGCATCAAGAAGGGTCCAATATACTCAATGTAGTATTGACGCGTGCGCACGCTGGGCACAGCGACGCTATGTTAGGAATCAAAGAGCACTCTATAGTCTGACGCCAGGTGCGACCAGCGTCCGCCGGTGTGGCCCGGCGGCAACTGGCGCGAAATGCGACATGCTGCATTTCGCGCCGATGCGTTACCCAGAGAACACCGTGTCTTCCTCTTATCGTGATGGAGGGACGCCGGACGCGCTGAAAATGCGTATGCGTCAAAGCAACGCAGCGCGGCGCGTGCCGTCGAGTATATGGCAGGACCGGCGCCTGGCATGGCAATGCTGGCGTGATGCGAAGAAATGACCGCCGGTGAACACGCACACCGCGTCATGTCGAAATGTATTGGCGCTTTGACTGGGGCATGTAGTCATGTTCTCACATGACGCGCATCTCATGATTATCATGTTTGCACCAGTATCATACCTTCGTCATCTATTCACCTCTCGAAATACCAAATTTTGCATATGTGAAGCTCCCTTCCAAAATTTTGGCGCGAAAAGATCGTGAAGCAGTGATTTTCCCATCGGGGTCAATGTCGGTGTGGGCATAGTTGTTCGTCAACGAAAAATCATAATCGTGTTCGTGACCAAATAATCGAGAAAGATGCAAAAAGAAGAAATATTTTAAAAAATGGCCCGTATCTCCATGTAATCTGCAAATGTCGTCAAAAGACGATAGTTTTGCGTGTGGAGAGAGTGAGAAAACAATTATTTGATGTTTTGCGCAAGAAAATCGGTGAATGGTATTCTGGAGGCGCTCGTTAGAATGCCTCGAGCGTGCAGCGGAAGCGAACGAGCGCATAAAGTCACGTCACACGTGAGACATGAGCGCCATCTCGCTGTTTTATTTGAAAAACAAAGCGCGTGGCCCTGACACGGGCGTGGGCGCCAATCTCAGAGGCGGTAAGGTGTAAAACGCAAAGTGACGGGTAGCTGCCACCACCGTGTCGTCTTAGCAAAGCGTTGGAAACACTCGCTCTTTTGTGCAAGCGCTGCATAGTCAGCGCAGCGTGATAAGCGCTACGGTCCTTAGGATTACTTATATATGCCTTTTTCTAGTAAAAGACAAACATGCAAAATATATACGTGTTTTTATGGTGCGTCAGATATCCGCAATAATTGCTTTTTGATTGACAATCACACACGTATGAACGCTGATTCTTGAGCAAAATTGTTGGGCGCCGCGGATGGGGTCGGCTGTTCGGGATATCGGCTGGTGTTGTTTACAGTACCCGGTTCGCAGTAACGGTTGACAAACAGACAAACGTACAGACCCAGTCCGAATGACTCAGTTCGAATGAGAATCAAATTGAGGCCGTCCGCGTGCCGAGCAGGTGTTCTACCACAAAGCCACGAGACTCGTTGAAGCTGCTTTGGCGAGAAACGCATCGTATATTGCATGGCAGAAATGTAGAATCGCTCCAGGCGTCAAAAGATTTGAATTGAGCAATGTTTGGGTGCTTTAGAGGCCCACCCATTATTAGGCGCACATTCATATTTATCCACCGTCAGAAGCAGAACCGTCAAGAAAGTAAACAGCTCCACATAGGTTCGCGTGTCTCCCCACGGACACTTAGGGGGCCTTTCGCCGATTCGTAAAAAGAACCATTACGTCGCTGTGAGCAGTTAACTTTGCTTGCAATAGGCATCCAATGATACTTTGAAACTGTCATTGCTACGGGTGCCATCGCTCATTTCTTTCCGGCGTGGTTGACACTTGCACCAGGAAGAGAAGCAACCTGGCAGCTCAATGGGCATGGCGTAAGAGGCCTAATTGGGCTATCGCGATCTATTCTTGAAGGTGAAACTCAAGCGTCCTTGAATTTACCTATCCTTTATCATTTCGGGTGATACTGAAGTATTCACACGTTTTCAAATTGACCATCCACCAGTTACCCAAGTGAGCCGCTCTAAACATAAACGCCTCTAGATATAAAAATTCTTAAGTACGACCCCGTTACATTTGTGCCGCTCTGGTGAACAGCGTTTACTGCCTATCTCTTGCGCAAGACATTATATAGCCAAGGTCTTCTTGATAATTATGTTTTTCATGAACTGATTTATTTCGCCTCCATCGAAATACGACCATTACGGCCAGGATCAAACCCGCAACCTTTGGGTGAGTAGCCGACCCCCGTAGCCACAATTCCACCGGGTAGCATTGCTGACATCACAAAGATAATGTGCGAAATTTCTGATTTTCCGGAGAACTCGCAGACTGGCAACAATTTTAGACCAGCCTTGTATAAGTATTAGTTTATATTTGCGTATTTTGTGATCCTTTCATATTTTTACTTTTTGTTGTCATGTCCCCTGACTTTTTGTAGTAATGAGACCGTGTTTGAAGCCAATTCCACCAATCTCTTTTCCTGTAATTTTGTTGTTGTTCTTGTTGTTGTTGTCGAGGAACTCTGACTGATACACGTGATTGGGGGTTGGCGACGCAAGAATCTATAACGTAAATATGTGGATAAATCATGTAGAAGCGAATTTAGGCACTAAATAATATAAAAAGAAGCATGGCTAGTATTGCAAATAAACACTATAGGTGGATTTCAGGCAGAAGACAGAGAACAAGATATTTCATAAAATGTTCTCTAATGGTTTCTTTATACTGTTTATCCCTTTGAGTTCAATTACATGTATAAAAAAGTGGCAGATCTCACGTACAGTGGGAATTGATGATATGCTAGGCACGAATGAAGAACGTCAATATGTCCCTTTGAATTCAACTCGACGTTACGAGGCAGACGTAAATTATGCCATGCATGACCTTCATTTTTTGATTATCGTGTGTGTGCGTGTCATTTACCTTCCTCTTCCATTGACGTCACGTGACACAAAATTTTGTATAGGTGGTGCTAACAAAATGACCGTGAGCCCACTATGAGTGTCGCATGCAGTCATGTTTTACATTACACGCATGTCATTATTATCTCGTTTGGACGTGCCATTTACCTTCGTCGTCTATTCCTGGAACGTAAATAGACGATGAAGGTAAATGGTCGACGAAGACGTTCTCGTGCTCTAGCGCGAGCGAGTTGAGCAAGCCGCCATTCCAAATTGTGAAGCGTTCGGAAGAACAAGTCCCTGGAAGAAGACGTGCTGTGTTCCCGCCTGGCTCGTACAAGCTCTCTTCAGCGGACCCGTGTGCGTGGTCCAGATGGCCACACAAGACCGAGCAGGACCGAGCGCGCCTCGGCGCTCTACAACTGGTGAACACCGCAGAGGTCACGTTGACCTACCGCCAACAATACCTCTCAAGACAGGACTGCAGGCCCAAGTAGATCCCACGGTGCGCTGCTCCGCGGCCTGTACTCTCTTTTGATTCTTACTCCACTTGCAACTACAGCTGAGCCTGTTGAGAAACATGGCGTGATACCTCTTAAGCTATCGAGATTCCGCAACAAAATCGAGCGGGAAGCGGCCTCGGACGAGCAGCTCGTGGCACTGTCTCCCAAGGCAGTCGCAAGAACTGCAACTGCTCCAGGATCATCTGGCAGCATCTTGGCGTGCCTTCTGACGACGCATCTGCGTGCTGGGTGACCTCGTTCGAGAAGTTGTTCTGTCGCGTAGGTCACATGACCACGGGGTAACGCAGCGAAGTCACCACTCAAGGACGCTCTCCTGGCTAGTGCAGCAAGATCCACGTGAATCTGAACGTTGTTGCGGTTAGTGAATTAAGCGGTCGTGAACAGGGGCCGGGGAACGGCAACATCGACGTACTATCAACGAATGAGGGATCAATAAACGCTTATTTATGGTATGTGTTGCCTTCTAGTTTCTTTATTGAGTATTGAATTTCGCTTTAGTCCAATATTATCTAACACTGGCATCACATTCCATACGCGAAGTTTATGCCTTTTACGCGAAAATGATGCGCCACAACACTCATCTTATGAAAGCGTTGAAGTTTGACTACTCATGACCTACGAAATTTACGACGCCTCCAAAGCTTCTAGCGGTGTTTTTTCTCCTTCACCGTTTAGAATAGGCAACATTTATTACAATAACACGCCGGGTGTGGAGCCGGTCTCAACAATCGGTTTTGTTGCATATGCTCATAACTGTTTAGGTTTACCATTCCGATATCACCATATGGTTATGAGAGACGCCGCAGTTGAGGGCTGCAGACTTTTCGAGCATCTGAGGTTATTTATTACAGTGCACCGAAATTTGAGCACATGGGCCTACAGCACTTTTGCCTCCATCGAAAATGCAGCCGCCCCAGCCTGGATTCAATGACGCGACCTGCAGGTAAGCAGATGAGTACCTTAGCCTTTAGATCGCGACACCTAGGAAATTAAGCGACCATACAAGGTAATGCATCAAATCAGTGCCATTTTTACTGTGCGATTGTTTCAGTACACCAAGCTGCCAAAATACCTTATGAGAAGGTCACATACGTTTGTTTGATTCTTACGCATTTTTCTTTACCACGAAATTATTTCATGCCGGGGTCTACTAAGACTCCAGTGACATACATCAGTCACGGATGTAACGTTGTCATACTAGCGCTACCAAACGAAAAAGAAACATTCATGAAAATGTCCCTCGTCGGGCGTCGAACACCTGACTCCATGGGATACGACAACATGTACCCGATACCCTGCTGACAGCGCTACTGTGGTCATTGCTTCGTTCTGTTCATTGCGCCTTATATAGATCCATTCCATGTTTGTAAACACAGGTAGGCCGTTGTCGACATTATCGGTAAAATTATAGCGATAGCGACGTCTGCACGTAACTTCCGCTATAAGCACTGGGGGCTCCGATGTGCGCCAACCAAACGACGTTGTGAGACGCCACATGCGTTGTGAAAGCCATAAGCGCTGAGGACAGCGATGTGCGCCAACAAACAAAACTAAGCTGTGAGACGCGATTCACATCCAAACGCGACGCAGCTTATCGGCATACCGTTTTTTTTTTCTCGTTGCTTGACTGAGAACACCAGATTAACCACTGAAAACACAGCAGAAACTGTAGTAGGCAAAGCGTCTTTTGCCTACGAAGACAGCGCCACCACATTTTCTTTACGTAAGTCCAGTGGAATTTCTTTATATTTGACACATTCTGCCTCGCTCCGTGCTCTCAGTTCGTGAATCTGGGCTGTGCCTGCGTGTGTTAGTGTTCAAGAAAAGTAATGCGGCATGGCGCAATTATAGCGTGCAACGCGCCCGAAACAGCGCGCCGCGCTCGGTGTTGTGAGAGGGCTTGGTGAGAGCTTCTTCATAGCAGTGAAAAACTGTGGCCGAGCGAGACGCGGAGAGTCGCTGATGCAGTTATGTTCTTTGCCTTTCAATTCTTGCCCACCCATGACAGCTCGTTGTTGAAATCGTGCAGCTTTGACATGCATCAACGATGTCTTACAGCCGACTACATCATACGTGATAGCACATACTTTTAAAATAAAACTGCTCCAACAAGCACTGCAGCAAGAAAACGATGTCGACAGGCGCATGCCTTGTCTTGGTTGGGCGAAAGTGAGGCCAGTCGGACATGAAACGCCGGCACGTGTATGCGGATACGAACCACTGCGTCGCGCGTTTTTGAAGCGCAGAATGCGTGAGTGCTGGCGAAGACTTCAGGAGCGCACATAGTGGTCTCTACCCTTATATAAGGATCATTCAAGGCGAGCATAGTTAGTAAAACTTCGGTATACCACAATGGCTAAATGATGACCGTGGGTGCTAGTAGCCATGATGGAGTAGTGCTACTATATGTGAACAAGGGTGCATCCATGTGTTGCGGTGATATAGCTGCGAAACGCCACTAGAAACTGTACAGGCTGTCACATATCACTGCGCTACAAGCACTGCTTCTGCGAAGACACGTTTCATATATGTGGTATACCAATTCT
Source organism: Rhipicephalus microplus (assembly GCF_013339725.1). Classification (NCBI taxonomy): domain Eukaryota; kingdom Metazoa; phylum Arthropoda; class Arachnida; order Ixodida; family Ixodidae; genus Rhipicephalus; species Rhipicephalus microplus. The sequence continues at coordinate 76,212,888 of NC_051173.1, read as the reverse complement.
TGTAACAGAAGCATCAGCTATATTTTTATATATTGCTTTTGTAATACTTCTTATGGGGAAGGTTGAAATGAAATACGTGTAAAAGCTTGAATGTAACTGTGAATCCCATCATAACATCTCTTTGGTTATGCCCGAAGCCTTAAGGACGGAGACCTCATAGAGTTGCTGGAGGTAAATTCAGGCCTATCTTTAAAAGCGGACTAACAAGATGACAATGAACATCGACACATTGAATGAATGGTACTCACCCACAAAGGGGGATGGATCATGAACCGGGTGGCAAGATGCTTAATGTAGTGAACTATAAACCCAAAAACAAGTTGCGAAATCATTTCAAAAAGAACACTTTGAATAATTAAAAACGCTAACTGTGCAAGCGGTCGGTCCATCTAACTTTCTGATACAATTAACATTTAGGACGAATGAAAAATAGGAATAAAGGTAAACTAACGCACTATTTTTTTCTTCATTTGATGTATTCGAACACACTAGAGCAGACATCCCTCTGTCAGTAACCTAATAAAGTGCCGCTGAGTGATTATGATACTGGAACATTTTCTACTAATCCCAACTTCCTCAAGGGGACATTAAGAAATCTATTGCTTTGAAAAGAATGGCGAAGTAATTAAAGAATAGTTCGATTGCCTTGATTTCACTTCGAAAATGCACTACGGTGACGCCTTGAGTCCAGTCTTCTTTAGGTAATTATTCACTTGTGGAATTCAACAATCTAATCTGGTGCAAAAAACTTCCCATTGGTGAGATACACATATTTTTTTACTATGTGCGAAACAGCTTTTCGACTCACGTGTGTGAAGCCATACGTGCGTGCGTTTGGACGAACGCGCCGCAACGCGTTACTGTCACAGCAGGTGTTGGAGCGGTGCCAAGTGAGTCACGCCACAATGCGCGCTTTCGTCACACTTCCTTCCCAGGCTTCTCTCGCAAGTGCGCGCTGGCATTCTTTCTCCCTGACCCACTGCACGCTCACCGCAGCGCCCGCCGATATTATTTTTTATTATTTTCATAATCTCAAATGCGCGATCTTGGGGTTTTACTTGAGGGATGGGCTGTTATGTAGTGAGATTGACTCGATGTACATATTGGAGGCTTGCGGGTTGGATTGGAGAACAGCATCTCTGGGTAGACGGTTCCAATCTCTTGCTGTGGTGACAAAGAAGGAGCCTAGATGCGCGGCGGTCTGTGCCAGTGGTGGGTAAACTGCTTTGGTATTATTCGTGCGGCAGGATGGACGATGAGCAGGCATGAATTCTGAAGTGCCAGGAGAGGAACAATAAACTTTGTGAAAAAAGGCACAATCTAGACTTAAGGTGTCTGAGTTCCAAGTTATAAAGATGTGCTTTCGATTTCGGTTTTGTAACACTACTGTGGAAAGAATCATCTGAACAGATGTAGCGAACTACGCGGTTTCGTACTGCTTCAAGCGTTTTATTAGGGTTAGTTTTATGTGGGTCCCAAGGGGAGCATGCGTATTCTACCTTGAGCTGTACGCATATTTGATAAGCTAACCCACGGGGGAGCAAGACGTAAGTTCCTTCGAAGCATCTCAATGTGTGGTTACTTTCGTTAATGATGCTTGTGATGTGAGAGGACCAGGAAAAATTGCCGAAGATAGTGACGCCGAGGTACTTGCATGAGTTGACAGGATAAATTGCAGCGTTGCAGAGGACAGACTGTGTTGGAGGGAGATTCCTTCTGTGGGTGAAAGAAACTAGCACTGTTTTAGTAGTGATTAGCGACATGAGCCATTCACTACGCCAAGCGGTGATCTTATTGAGGTCCTCTTGAAGTAATAGGGAGTTATGAACGCTATGAATAGGGCGATAAACGACACATTCGCCTGCAAACAGAAGTATGTTAGATGAGATGTTGGTGGGGACATCCTTTAAATATATAAAAAAAAGGAGTGGGCCCAAGATGGTTCCTTTGGGTACTCCAGACCAAACAGGGCGTCTACTTGAATAATGGTTGTTAGCATGAACAAACTGCTCGATTAGTTAAGAATGCACGAATCTAGTCGAAAACAAGAGGATGGCGGTTTAGGCGAGAAAGTTTCAAAAGTAGCAGTTGATGTGGCACCGTGTCGAAAGCCTTTTCAAAATCTGAAAACAAAGCATCAACTGGAACGTTTAGCTCAAACTTAGAGCTAATGTCATTAACGAACAATATTAGTTGTGTGTTTCCAGTTATCCGGCACCTCACCCAGTAGTAACGACTGTTGAAAGATATGGCATGACAAGTCAGTAAAGGCGTGCTTAGTTCGTTTTAGAATTTTGGAGTTGATGCCATCAATGCTTGCCGATGAAGAGAGCTTTATAGAGTCGATTATAGAGTCGAAATTTGCAATGCCAGCCGTATTGAAGGTGATATCTGCCATAGTGTTATGAGCACAGGGCGGAAAACCGAGTAGGTTATCAACAGGTTCGTGAGTAAAAACGGAAGAAAATGTGCGGTTGAGTGCTTCCGCAACTTCACAATCGGGTATTGGCTGGTTTTGGTAATCGTTCAGAGACAACGGTCGCAAGTGATTGGGATTAAGGATCTTCCAGAACTGCTTGTGGTTATCGTGTAAATTATTCGGGAGTGTGGACGAAAAAAAGTCACACTTGTTTCTGCTGAAAAATGATTCGAATGCCTTTTCTGCAATGCGATATTTCTGCCAACGTACTCTGAGTTGGAACACTTGGTAGCAAGGAATAGTATTTTGTTTTTGTTGTTCAAGCGTGTTAGTGTTGAGTCGAACGAAGGTGATGAATCTTTTTCTCTCACAATTTTTGTTGGCAGATGTGTGTCTATCAAGTCGTGCATTCTGTTTCTAAACCGGAGCCAGTTTGCTTGGGCAGAGCGTTCTAAAGAGTCGAAAAGAAAACTTGTGGAAAAACTTTCTGGTTTGATGTTCATAACTGCATAGTTTCCTTTATCAAAGAGAGTTATAGTTTTTTTTGAATGTGCAATGCAGCAATTTCAAGATTATTTGAAGCATAAAGTACTGAGTGATCGCTAAGACCGGATATGTAAGTCACTGAAGAAAGTTTGTTAGGATGAGAAGTAAGCACGAGATCAAGTATGTTAAGTGAATTTAGGCACTGACTTGTTGGCCTGTTAACAAGTTGTGTAAATCCGAACATGAGACAGATGTTGACAAAGTCGCTTTCGGCAGCATTTACTGACATTGGTGCATCGGGGTTAGACCAACCTATGTAGGGGAAATTGAAGTTGCCAAACACAATGATAGGTGACTGGCGATACCGGGTTATAACAGAATGAAGTGCCTCATGAAATTCAGACACAAACTTCATGTCAGCAACCGGCGGGCGAGAGAAACTGCCAATTATGACTGGTGGGTAGAAAGCATTACTTGAAACAAACACAATATCTAAAGGCGTGCCTACTTCAATTTGGACACATTGAAGGCACTCATGAATCATTAATAGGACCCCACCACCTTATTTGTTAGGTCGATCAGGTTAAAATATGATAATATTGTGAAATACTGACAGAATCTCAAAGTTGTTAAACGACAGGTTAAGCCATGTTTCAGGAAGAACAAGAATGTTTGAGTCTGTAGTGTTGTACAAGTTACCGAGTGCATTAGGTTCGGTAAGATGCTTCTTATGTTTGTGTAAAGAAACGAAACATACCAGTTTTGGCTAATACTAGAGAGATTTGTTCACTAGGAGGGCGGAGGAGAGACCACAGTTTCCGTGCTTCTGTCGAATGCTTGAAACCGGTTGCCGATGAACAGTTCATCGTGCCGAAGTCTGTACGGCTCCTGTTGGTACTTAGCAAATTGAATAATATGCTTTCTGGCCTCGAGTGGTTTGCGGGAGTAGTCTTCAGGGATTCTGTAATTGGTGCCCTTCAGCATTTTAGCACTCGAGAGAATTTGTTGTCGCGCGCACCCCTCGCGATGACATCGAGGGACGATAATACCGATGGCCATTTTCTTTGTGCAGTCAGTGAATCTGACTTGGCCCAGCAACAGTGGAATGATTCACAGATCCAACAATTTATCAAATACCTTCAAGGTCGCAGCTCGAGTCCACCATCGGCATTCGCACGTTCAGGGTCATTTTGTCTCCGCAATGACATCGTCTACAAAAGGAACTTCGAACCTTATGCGACTGAGTACCTCCTCGTCGTTCCACCAGGGCTACGTGCTGACATTTTATCTGCCTGCCACGACGAGCCTTCCTCCGGCCACCTAGGATTCGCACGTACCCTTGCCCGGATTCGGACTCGCTACAACTGGCCAAAGCTCACCCAGGGTGTCAAGCATTACGTTAAAACGTGCAATCATTGCCAGTGCCGTAAAGCCCCACCTGGGCGCCTTGCTGGTTTATTGCAGCCTGTTGCACCCCCGTCACAACCATTTGAATGAATCGGCATGGACTTGCTTGGGCCCTTCCCGAAGTCACATGATGGCAACCGCTGGATCGTAGTCGCTACTGACTATTTAATGAGGTACTGCGAAACGAAAGCCCTACAACAAGGCACCACCAACGAGGTTGCGTATTTTTTTCATCAACAACATCGTCCTCCGCCATGGAGCGCCAACAGTTCTTATCACTGACCGTGGAACAGCCTTTAGAGCCCAATTGATGCAGGACGTCACGAGACTTAGTGGAACAGCTCACCGCAAAACAACCACATACCATCCACAAACCATTGGTCTGACGGAGAGATTAAACAAGACGCTCGCTGACATGCTATCTATGTACGTCAACCGTGATCACAAAAACTGGGATGCAATTTTGCCATACGTAACGTTCGCTTACAACACTGCGGTTCAAGAGACTACGGGTTTCACTCCCTTCCGGTTGCTTCACGGCCGAGAAGCAATTACGATGCTTGATGCCATGCTGTTGCCTGACACGACCGATATTACTACTGATGCGAACGACTTTATCCGGCTCGCCAACGCGGCCCGCCAGCTTGCACTCGAGCGGATCCGAAAACAACAACAAATCGACTTGCAGAGGTACAACTCCCGTCATCGCCATGTTGTTTATCAACCCGGTGATCTGGTCTGGCTGTGGATCCCCGTTCGCCAAAGAGGCCGCTCGGAAAAGTTACTTCACCGCTACTTCGGTCCCTATAGAGTACTACGGCAGCTCACAGATGTCAACTACGAAATTCTGCTTGAAGACACAGCTCAGCGATCTCGATGTTCCCAGCAGGCCGACATTGTTCATGTGTCACGGATGAAGCCACACTACCCCCGAGCCACCTGACACTGCTTCATCATGCGTCTTTGTGCGTGTACGCGATTACTTTAACTTTATCGGCATTGGTCATCGGGGTGGTACTTTTTTTTCTTGAAGGGGGGGGGTAATGCCACAGGCACGGAACGAGGTTTAGCCATGCCACAGCGAGTACGTGCCATGGTGTGAAAGAAGAAGAGGACGGTTGGTGTGCTCGTGCTCTAACGTTCGGTTCGGCTCGACGTCCAGTGCTTCTCTTGTGAACAGATGTTGTGGTCGTTCTGTAATCACGTGACAATATGAATAACCAACCTGTAGAAATACAGCGTGTAAGCTTCTGGCATCCATGGCGGCGCCAGATCCAGGATCTTCTGTACTCTTATCTAAGTGCACGTCATAGGACCTCATGGGTGAAACTTCCAGAGCCTCTATTCTCATAACCCTTGAAATCGCAATCCATTTTTGAACATAGAACCTGAACAAATGTTACATTACCGATTCATTTATGGAGATCTCTACGGGGAGACGATGCACATTAGTATCGAACACTGTCAACCTCCGTCGTACATATTCTGCTTTTTATGCAGCAAGGGTGCATAAAAACTGATAGTTCAAGAAAACAGAGATGCTGCCGTTCATGCACTGTTTTAGTCAGTCTTGGCTGCCTCCAAATTTTCCGGTAGTTGACTTGTCGGGCCTTCAGCTTTTAATCGTTAACTCAAGTGTAGCCCAATACTACTGCTTGAAAGCATGTACAGACCTGGTATTCTGACCCTGTACAAGATCCCATCTCTCGTTTGAGCACGCAGAATTGCTTTTCAAGTTTTTGTTTGTAATACTACGCGAAACATTTCATAACCTTCGTTCGACGTAGTATGACATATATGTGGCCCTGTCACTCCCGTCCCGCCATGTCATCCCCGCCAAGCACGGTCTTCCATATCTTGTCAGTTCCTTATTACACCATTGTTCGCTAAATTTGGGTGGCATTATGTTCTCATAGTACAAGTGCGTACTTTTTGACTTCATCTCTCTTTTTTAACCATGGTGTTTGCTGACCTTTTGAACCACCCACGTGTTGCGAATAAAGAATGGTGTGACACCTGGAACCATTCTACACTTCTCGCACGCCATGTCACGTATCTGAATGTCACCCTTCGACCAACCCGACTCTTGTATAGGCTCTTTTGCCACAAAGATGTCAAGCGCTGACGTGCCTCTGTGATAGAACGCCTGTATTCCACGAGGAGCGTCTGGGTTCGAATCCTCGTTTTAAATGTGGGGCATTCCGTATAGTGTCAACCATTGGAAGATTAGGAGCATTTCATACGATGTCATCCACTGTACTTCCGGCAATACATTTTCTGCTCCAAGCGGAGCAAGTTCATTCCAATCACAGACGAAAAGTGCTCCCTGTACGTTCTATTGGCAAACTTAGAGCAGCTCAGTCGTGACATCCCGACTACGGAATAACTTTTTCTACTCCGCGAAAATCGGCGCATTCGACCGGAAGCCGCAAACACGCTGTGCCTAGAAACGGTGCCTACTTTGGGCGTGCCGACGGACGCCGGTCGCGGTTGCGCCTCGAGTCGGAGGTCGCATTTTATTAACGTATAGTCGCTACGCGCAGCGTAGCCTTTCATGTAAGAAAAGAGACATGCGTATCACGTTAATTGTGACCCTGTCATTTGCTCCAGAAGGACAGCGCGTGTTCCATTGGTAGATTCCCTTTGGTTGCTGTCCACCAGAGTGGAGTGCTCCGGCGCAGAATTCGTACGCCACTCTGAATCAGCCTGTAGATGACACTATTAGCCGCACGATGTCGCCCTTCAGCGTCAGCGGTGGCACCGTCCACAGCCCTACTGTGCATGCTCGCGTCTTGTGCCAACTGTCAGTCTCCTCCTCCTCTCGCGCCTTGTAAAAACCGACTGCTCGCGCCGCACAACCGTTCGCTGGTAGGTACTGGATTGCCTGCTCGGAATTTAGTGAAGGGCATCTTGCTTTCGTTTGACTTGGCGCTTGGCTTGACTCGAGTAGATGTGATAGAAGCAATAGTACCTTCAACCAGTAGGGGGCACAACCCAACATCAGCGTCCCACCACTCGTTGAAAACAACGCTTCTTCTTCATTCAATAAATAAGCATAATAAAGATGCAATAACAACAACCATTTTCAAACCATGCCCAATTTTGAACCATCCACTCGATACTCACTCTGCAATGCATTTCCTCGAGTTTCCCTCCTGGAGAACATGTGGGTGTATTTTTAGTAGTAGTAGTAGTAGTAGTAGTAGTAGTAGTAGTAGTAGTAGTAGTAGTAGGAATTCACCTCTCTCCTTTAGTCATTGGAATGTCCGCTGGATGGCGGTCCTTCAATCTAATGAATATATTATAGTGAACTAGAATGTACTCTTGTTCGCTATATATATGATGAAAAGACGCGAGATGGCGGTACTTTTAGTGTTTAGTAAAAGAACGGACAGATGCATGGACTGACGAATGCATGGACGCGCACAAGGACGAACGGACAGATGCAGACTGGTGCACGGACGAACGTATAGACAGAAGGACGCATAGACGGATGGATGAACGCACAGACCGACGCATAAAGGGATGGATAAAACCATGGATGCTGGCATAAATGCACAGATGAACACAATGACGAATGCATGGATGGACGGATGGATGGACGTCAAACGCACGGCGCACGCATGAAGGCACGGAGGACGGACGGACAGATGAACGGATGCGTAGACAGACGGACGGAGGTATGCACAGATGGACACACAGATGGACAACGGATGCATAGAAGGACAGACGGACGAATGGACGGACGCACAAACGGACGGAAGCGATAACGAATGAACGGATAGAAGCGCGGATGGACTGGTGGACGCCTCGCTCAACTCATATTCATTTACCCCGTGGATATGCTGCGATTTGTTTTATTTCTAGTTGTACGGTACGTAAATATTTTTTGTAGTACATGCGGTGCTCTTTAACGCCGGCGTCCACGGACGCACCTATAAAATTTTTTGATTTGAGAATTCCAAGCCTGCAAGGATGCCGGAGCACAGTCAGAGAGCAAAGATGAAGGAAGGAATATTTTCTGCAGTGGTAATGTATGAATAACTGATGCAAGTCTTCCTGCGATACGATTGATCATCTTCCATGTCTGCCTTTTCTTTAATCGACATTATCGGTGAAACATTCTGGCCTATTTGATTTACGCACAGTGAAGAGAGTGACGTGAAAATTTTGAAATCCTCCTATAAAGCAGAAGGAGAACCTGGACTGTTATGCCATGACTCAATAAAATCCGTTGGCTTCGTGCACTCACACAGGAAATTTTATGGGGCGTCGCAGAACAATGGCTCATGTGATCGCAACAGTGTCAGCCGAGAAAGAAGTAATCTAAGTGACAATTATACAGTAAGTAAGACACAGTTATCTCTTTTGTGACACTATTAGTAAATATGACAGGTTATGCATTACTAGTTAAAGACGAAAAAGGAAACAAGTAGATTAACTTTGCACCTTTACACTTGCAAAAGCTTACTACTAGTGTTACCTGTGTACTCCAGCACGTGGCGAACATGGGTCATGCCACCTCAAGTTGTCGCATAAGCGATTCAAGTTAGCTCACAATGTTTTATTCACGAGTGACAACAATATAAAATTCTTCAACATTCTGCAGAAATCGGGGAACGGAAGCTTGGCGTGGTCGTGTTTCTGATGAACTGTTTCTTTCTCTCTTTTCTTTTTCTTTCTTTCTCTCTTTCTTTTTCTTTATAACGTTCTACCATTCCCTCATTCTTTTTTCTCTGTTTTTCATTGTTTCTTCTCTTCCTTCTGGCTTTCTTAACCAGGGTACGGCCATAGCCACCGTGCCCTGAATGTTGTTTTTAGGCGGAATCAGAAGGGCTTCTTTTATGTTCTTTCGAGAGTTTCTCAGCCTTTAGAATTCCCCAACATTATGGCGCCTATGAAAACTCCAGTCCAGTCGATGACCAGCAATTCAAGTTGATGACTGCCATCGACTGGAATAATCTTTGCTCAGACAACGTTCTTCACATCAACCATCCTCACTTCAAGAACTTCGTTGAGTCAGTTAGTAAATATTACCTATCCTGTTAGGGGCGAAGCTTCTTAAGCTTTGGGTTTGAGCATTCTTACCTCAGACAACGTTCTTCACATCAACCATGCTTATTACAAGAACTTCATTGAGTCACAGTTTGTGAATATTGACTATCTTGTTAAGAGCGAAGCTTTTTAAGCTTTGGGTCTGTACATGCATGCCTCTCTTGGTACGCGACCACCTAGAGTTCTCTAATTTACTCAGCATGTGCGGACACACACACACACACGCACGCACGCACGCACGCACACGCACACACACACACACACTCACATACAGAGAGAGAGAGAGAGAGGCAGACAGACAAGCAGGCAGGCAGGCAGAAGCGGTCAGTGGGCAGTCTATTAACGCTTTACCAATAAAACCCTCTGAAGCTTTGCCCTACCGATCGTCATTCACTCCATGGGTATTGTTTGATTTTTTGACACCCCCCGCTGCCTATGTCGGAGCGTGTAGGCACCCGACCGTGGACCAGAGGGTGCGGCGAAGCCTTTTGGGCCACCTCAGCATTGTTGGTACCGACCGCCAGGGATAACAAGAAAATGAAATTCTCACTGAACACATTGAGACGCTTATGTGTCAATGCGCTTTTTGACGCGTTTTGAAAGAACGCTTTCCGAGCGCTTCCATAATCAGGTCACTCACAACTGAAAAAAATTGCCCGCAGCTTCCCTCGGGGGAACACTGAGGAGGATGCGGAGCATATAATTGGTTAACGGGGTGTTAAAGTGCGACTTACTTGGGTCGATGGCTAAAACGTGGTTGTGAAATGGGGTGTTAAATTGCGACTTACTTGGGTCGATGGCTAAATTGGTTAACGTGGTTGTAGGAGGGCGTGTTAAATGAGTGAACACGTACACACGTATGCGAAAGGGCGGCGCTGGTCGAAGGGACGTCGATCATTGTGTTTGTGGATTCGTTGGAATTCATTTCACCGCGACCTTGGACGTCGACGCGCCCTACAAACCAACCGACGAGCGGCAACTGAGCGAGCGAGCGCCGACCTTGAGTATATATACAGCGCGACGGCGCATGCACTGTCAGCTGTCGAATGTTCGAGAAGGGGGAGAAGCGCAACGGCGCATGCGCGCGCGTCAGCTGCCGATGTTCTCGAAGCGCGACGGCGCATGCGCGCGCGTCAGCTGCCGATGTTCTCGAAGCGTGACGGCGCATGCGCGCTACATTATACAGCTAGCGAATGTTCGTGAAGAGGAGAAGCGCACGCGGTGTGTAGAGGAGGAAGGGTGCACAGATGGTGGAGGAGTGAAGCGCGCGCGGTGTGTAGAGGAGAAAGGGATGCACAGATGGTGGAAGAAGGAGGAGGAAGCTTGCGGACGGCGCCGCACTACAAGCCTCGAGTATTAGATGCTCCGCATCTAAAATAAAATAATATGCACGGAGAAGTCCGGTTTTGCTGCGTCTACTCGCTAGGCTACGCATTGGGAGACTCAGTCTTGCTGCGCCTACTCGCCAGGCTGTGTGTTCTGGCGCTACCATCATTTCTCGTAAACTTCTTGCCGGGTGCCTATAAAACGACGGGGTTTACGTTTAGAGTTGAAGACGCTTTATAGCATGATACGCGCACAATAAGAGAGTGCCATAAGCTGGCCTAGTTCTGCACGTGAGGCATTTCGTCAGAAAGCGTATGCTCACCCTGAAGCATCCGCTTTCTACAGTGACCGGAATTCTCCTGCTGCCAAAACGCAGCGACATTGGCAGTAGACGCGCCCCATGCCACTGAGTATGCCATCTACCACGGCACTAACGCGGGGTGAACGCGCTGTCACCCGGTTGTTGTGGCCCCTCGCAAACGCCACAACCCTATCCGGTGGTTCAGTTTCAACCATTCTCGTACGCAGGCAGCAAGAAGCCATACTGCTTACTGTGCTGGCGAGTCGATGTCTTGTAATGCATGAAGAGCACAAAAAACCACGGACGCCAGCGGCGTTGGTGGGTTCGTCTTGCTCTTCGAGACCGCGACAAGCTCGGTCACCTCTTTAACGAAATAGGGTCGTGAATTCAAGTTGGTTACAACATTCAGTTACGTTCACTGCGACATGACAAGTGAGTAGGGCTTGCCCGCCATTTTTCGAAATTTCTTGGCTACTGCTCCTTTCGGTCCGCGGGAACTAATTTGGTGGCAGACACCGCGAAAATCGGACCGAGAGTGATTGGCGCGCAGAGAACCCTTTTGGCAGATCTCGCCGCCGCCGAATCAAGTTCAGAGCACTTTCGGCAGCCGGAAAGTCCGGTGTGAGTGCGCCTTGAAAGAAGAGGTCAATTTCGGTATTGCACGTTGGCGATACGCGTATGTGCATGAATTCAAAATTGGACGGGGAACACCTAAAGGCGAAGTCACTGACGTAGTCATCCACGATGTCTGCCGCTTGCTGCAGATTGGTATCCACGTCTCGATCTTGCCTAACCGCTTGACATCCAAATGGCGATGTCGTCAGCATACAGCGCATGTTGTATGCCTTCGGCTTTAGCCAGCTGAGCGCGCGGTCTTAGCATTGTCAGATTTGATAATAGGAGGGGCGAGAGAATGGCTCCTCACGGAGTCTCTTTCCGGCCTAATTAGTGAGGGCTATGTTCAGTGCCTTCAATCCGACTGTATGAGCGTCTATCAGTGAGAGATTGATCATTATATTTCACGTTGTTTTGGCTGAAAGGTACCTGTTAAAGTATGTAAGGATAAGGTACACAATAAGGAAAAACTACCCGAAAAAGAAGTAACGGAGCCCAATGGGCTCGCGCGATGAACGGATAGACCATTGAGGAGCAACCGCAGAGGGAAGCGTGCCGCGTGCAAACCACTTAGTCTCCAAACACGCTCCAAAGGAATGAACCGCCCGGGAAATGCAGGCAGTGTGAAAAGCGTTGCAAGGGTCGCTAGCCATCTTCCCCTCCTGGCTTAGTCTTTCCTCATATTTTGCTGACAATGGTTCGCGTTGCGTCGCGCTTGGAGTGCTCGATCACGGCCGCCTGAATTCGACGATCTAGGAGTTACGACGTGTTGCTCGTGTCTACGTATGGATGAGCGTGCGCTGCTTCTTTTGCGTTCAGACGCACCCATGATGTCGGGAACAGGTTTAGACACGTCACCACACCAAGCTGTATATCTCTGGCTTCAAGATAGTCACGACCAACACACGACAGCAACAGTTGGGAAGGCAAAAATGGCGGCTGAGAAGACAGCAGGCCTATCGGATACATTAGTTCAATCTGACTAAAGGCAGATATCAGCGCCACGTTCTTTTGCAAAGGTTATCATTTTTTTACTTTACTTGTCACGTGTACGATACGGACCGCGCTTGCCAGCAACGGGCTCGGTCATGTTGTATATCGCACGAACTGAATGCACCGCGAAGGTCAGCTTGGGCGTCCGCAGTTCGCCTGTGCTTTGAGACTGCCTGTAAATTGGCCGCCATTGCCGTCGGCGTCCCGAACGCTTGCTCATGAGTGCTCGCCTGTCTTCACCGTTGCGAAGAGCTCCGGGCTCATGATATTAGGCTGAGACCTCGTCGCTGTGTTGGGAGGCGTCGAAAACACGTTACGGGTTCCCGTAACGAGCTCGGTTGTATGTCGCACGCTGTAAGTGCACCAGCACGGGCTGGTGAGGCTTTCCCTAGCATCATAACTTGGTGAACATTGGTCGCCATTACAGTTGCCTTCCCCGTCAGTCTGTCGCAAGCAGCTCGGCACCGTCTGTTGGCCGTAGTGGCGGACTCGCGTTTCCGCGCTGCACTCGCTCGAGTTTGTGGTAAGGGCCGCATGACCGTCGATTTCTTCGGTGCTAGCTCCAAACCAGCTCGGCGCTGTTCGTGGCTGTGGCCAAGCGTACACCCGCTTTCCTGTTCGAAGTTCCCTGGCGGCAGACACTTCGCGTGGATCGGCGTGTTTGGTCTCGCATTCACTTGCTCGAGCTCAACGACGTCTCTTGCTTAGAACTCGCCTACTTGTTGGCGGCGCGGTGGTTCGCGGAGTTGTGGCAGCGGCCGCCACTCCTAAGCTGTTGCACTACAGGGTTCGAAATGAGTCTTTGACGATGTTTGTGTAACATTGTGGGGAAATTATTAGCATGTCATAAGTCACGCATGTTTTTATTTGACCTTGCACGTATTTCTCACATGCATTCGTAGTCATCCTCTGTAGCCTGTGACTCACAAGTTTACACACTTGTTGTGCAGCCTTGGGCACACACCGTGCTGCGATGCCTGTCATCCATCTCTATCGTCAGAGCAGCTTCAGAAGGACTGTACGAGATGTGAAGGTAAAGTTATTTGTGTGTCATATTTTACACGCATGTTTTTGTATTAACCTGCACGTACTTGTCATACGCGTGCGTCTTCATCTTCTGTCACGTGTGTCTAACTATTTTTACTATACTATTGTACGTACATTCATGGGAAAACAACAGACAGAAGGACTGCGTGCGCTGGCGTCTGCAATGCCTGTCATCTATCGCTTCCGTCGAAGGAGCTCCACAAAGAGTGAACAAGATGTGGCAACGAGACTGGACATGTACACTTCACCATGAATTCACTTAAAAGAATGGAGAAACTTCATGTGTATGTAAAAAAATAAAAGACCTCGATCTCTCACTTTTGTATTTCGTTGTTGCCCTTCACTGCGAAAGCAGTTACACATAGGTGACTAACTACTTTTTTGTGTGTTCTTTTCTGCGCTATTTGTTGGTCACTGCGCAGAAAAACAGGCGAAAAAAGTATTAGGCCTGGCTGAAAACAATCACAAAACAATGTTTTAACTGGGGACAAAAAGTTCATCCGATCGGAGAACTTGAGAAGATCAACCATTCTTCCGGCAAGGTGCAACTGTGAGGACTAACGGCTGCCCAGTAAGGTGTAAATGTGGAGAATAACAGCTGCCCTAGAAGGTGCAAGTGTGAGGACTAAGTGTTAGTCCTTTGGGGTGAACTGTGGGACTAACGATTACTAACTGAGGTGTAAATGTGAGGACTAAATGTTAGTCCCGTGAGCTCGCCTGCAGGGACCAACTGTTAGACCCGGTGTTGTTAGTCTTTAAAGGGATTAATGGTTGTGGCAGCCTCAGTAGTCCCCAAAAGGACGAACCACACGCCCGTTTAACACTATTTTGCCTTTGAGTGCAATGGGTCACGTAATCACAGCTCTTTTTGTTCCAAAGCGATAAAAACTTCGTGATTCTAGAAATACCAGATGGAATCAAGAATCTCACGATAGAGCTGAACCAAGACATCCCATGTGGACCAGAGAGTGCAAAACCCAAAGGCGGTGTTGGCATATACATTTTCGGTATAAGAAACTCGGACAATCTGTCGTGCACCATCGTCTACAATTATTTTCGCTCGCAAGAAGAGAGAGATAAAATTATTCGATGAATTGGTCTGTTAGATAATGTTTGCCATTTTTTATTTTGTTAATAAATCACTCACACGGTACCCATTGCTCTGCAGTGCGCAATATTTTAATTGTTTTATGACCCCTTTCAAAAATGTTGTTAAAACGCAGATACCACAGTCACATTTTTGACAGAGGCCGGAATGGTGGAGGCCTATGTACTTCAATTTGGTGCACGTTAAAACCCAGGTTGTCAAAGCTTTAAGAGCTTTCCACTGTACGGCACCTCTCACAATCGTTTCATGGTTTTGAGACGGTAAACTCTAATATACAAATATTACTTTCGAACATTTGTTCTAGCAATGGCAGTCAATTAGTTCCTTCATTTATATAATGAATTTTTGCCATTCCTTGAGGAAGCATTATCACGATCATCATCAACGCTGTCATCGTCGCTCTCGTCGTCGTTTATCTAGTTGGACGCCACTACCGCGTATTAAATTCTTTTTAACTTCTTCACTGTGCACGAGGGCCGGTAACCCGTGCTCACCAGGACTGCCATGAGCGATGGTGAGCAAGCCGTCGTTCAAAATGGAGGATCTCAAAACCGTTGCTTGAAAGCGTTGATTCGACAAGAACAGCGGTACCAAATTGAGCAAGCTGTCTTTGACGATCACCAAGCCCCAAAAGCGGGTGGCCACCAAACTTGGAACTGCACCGACTGGAACCCACGTCCATGATCGGCACCCTCTTCCGTGGCTAGCTAGGATCGCACCCTTCGATGGACCTCTTGAAGCACAACCGCTGCTAGGCAAAGTACGTTCATTTGGTCCGTATTCCAGGCAATTATGAATTTTCTTCTAAACAACCATGCGGGGGCTTTTCCCAGTGTGTCGCAAGAACACCGAGCAGGATGTGACCTCGGAAGAGCAGCTGGCTGCACTTGCAATCTCCGCAGCTTGACTGCTGCTGCTTATGAGCGCTGGGAAGGCGGCGCCTTGAATGCTGTCTGATGTTCACATGTCTGCGTGCTGCGTGCCCGGTTCGAAGGATTGTACACAGTGAAGAACACCTACATAGCGAGGCCACGCTGCCACAACCTGATCGACATGACACGCCTGCGTGGTTTCAGTGGTCGATGCGAGCACCGCTGCAGTTCCCCGACATGCAAGTGGCAGTTAAATGTGGACGTGAAACCAAGGGGTGTGCGGACCATAGTATAGCCAATAAGGATTATTTCCGATAAACGCCTACCAGCGTTATGAGCTGCCTCTCATTGTCCTCACCAAGCGCGCCTTGAGACTGGGTACATTGCGACCATAGAAGCATTGTCAATCGTCATGCACGTTTCGCGCGTTTAATCAAAAGCTTGGTGTTTACGTTGTACACTTTGCATGAAATAGCTATAAGGCAAGGGCGGTTCGAGTTGAAGCTCAGAGCAGTTCACGAATGCTTAACGGTATTATATTCGACGTGATACATTGGTTGGCGTTATCTACAGCTATTCATGAAGTGTATTTATCTATGGAGCTCCTAATAGGCCGGTTCTCAGTTAAGGTCTTACTTTAAACCTCTGTAGAGTTTTGTCGCAATCCCGCAACAATTCAAAACAATATACGCTTAGTAATCGGTGAATCATCAGATCTCTACAGTTTATATCAATTTGTTGTGTGCTATATCCTCGTTTAGAAAGGCGAACTACGCCTTTATTGTTTGTTCTGATGTAAGAGAGTTCTTCTACACGACCTTCCTTCAAGTTTCGCAAATAAAACAAAGTGTATTGCCAGCACCCATTCTCATTTGACAAACTATACTGTATAGATGTCACATGTGAGGAGCAGCAGCCGCACATTGCTCATTTAACTTTGTGCTATCGCATAAAATAATTTTATTTCAGTGTTGCATCATTTGCACATTGTGACGCCCTTGCTTGCGCTCTATGCGTCTGTATACGTGACACTTTGGTACTCGCTAAAAGGGTTCACCGCGACCTGATCGTATTGAGCAGAATGAGAAATCAGTTGCTTACACAAAAGTGCTTGCCCACCACGCTATGAAGAAAAAATTCGGCAGACGCCACGTACTATGCGAATCAATGATATGCAAAGCACGCAATAAGAAGGTGACTGTGGTGTCGTTTTATCTATCTATCTATCTATCTATCTATCTATCTATCTACCTATCTATCTATCTATCTATATCTGGTTTCTCTCGCGATAGCCTCTTTACCATGGTGTTGACCAAAATTGGCATGGCAGGGTAAACGAGCTTGAAGAACACGACTCTGTAACAATGACACGAATAAAGTAAACGATTTGCCACGCATGTCGTTAACCCTTCTCCTCCAGATACATGTGGCCCGTACCCTAATATCTCGGGCCACGGTACGCAGACATGCGCCTTACAGGATTGACAGTTTACGTTTATGACGTAAAGGTGAAGACGGACATCAGTAACTTGAGTGTGAGAGTGGTAAGAAAAACTACCATTTGCAGCGTAGATCCAATGAACGCAATGATAAAGAAATACGGATCTCAGTGGGATCAAACCTAAGCTTTTGCGTGGTAATCAGCCATTCGACCACATAGCCTCGCCAGGAGTTAATGAATATATCCAGGCTGGCAGGAAGCTCGGCATTTTCCTCTGCTTTGGGTGCCTCGTCCTCATCATCTGTAGACATCTTGAAACAAGGGAGGAAAACTTCCAGTGGAAAAGTACCAGTAAAAGCAAAAGCCAAAGGTAAAATCAGATCAGATCAACGCAGGTTATCGCTTAGCGGTGACTGAATTCCAGCTCACGCTTCCCCACCTTCACATACGCACTCTTTTTCAAAAAATCCCCTATATGGGGCGTAACTATTTTTTAAACCCTTCACCTTATTTTCACCAATGAGTGCTTCAGATCGAAATACCGAAAAAAGAGGCAGGGCTACGCCAGTCTACATCATAGCCACCCTCTTTCAAGCACACATTCGATTACTCTTTGGAGCGATACTGTCTGACAACTACAGCGCTGTTCCATGGCCCTTCAATCGTTTACGACTTGCTTCTAATTCCATGTAGTTGGCCTAGTGCGGCGACAACTCTCGTTTGTTCTTTAGCTGGCTAGGGTGTTGGCAACTTCGAGTAAGTTAACAAGCTCTTCGCCCCACGGAAATTCATCTGGAGATCTCTCCTCAATGTTGTCCTTTTGAAGCCATAGATGCGTGCCGCTGAGGGGTCACCCTTGTCGGTAGTCGGGCCTCCCCTACTTGAGCGATGCCACCCGTCACTTTAACGCCTGTCTAACCCCGGCGAAAGGAGAATTCTCTCGTTCAACGCTTTATATGAAACTGGGCCGGCGTGGTAACATTCGTCGCAAAACCGCAAATTGCCCCAGAAGGTCTCTCTGAATACATAAAAACTTTGCCTTCCATGCCACGCCAGCTGTGGGCAACGTCTGTTGTATCTTCTCGAAGTCACAAACGACGGGCGCTTTCGGGGAGGCCCTTTGTACATACGTGTACCCCTCACGATGCACACATACGAGGGCACGACTGTGCGTCCTTCGAAAGAATATTTCTTTTATCACGATGCAATGGAACCATTGCAGCAAGTGGGTATTGGCGCCGAATCAAGTGTGACGCAACCATAAAATGGTCCAAACACGTGTTCTATGGGTTTAAGGGTTCGACATGAAAGGAGGGGGGGGGGTGATTTTATATGAAAAGACAAAAGTGAGCCCTGTAACTGTCTCACAGGTGGTGGGGGACACCTCAGCAGTAGCTCACGAGGGGTGAGGGTAAGTATACATTAAAGGAATAGGATTATAAGGTATAGAGATAGAGGGAGAGGAGGGAGGGAGTGAGGCGCAGGGACAGGCACGTATGGAAGTATAGATAGCAAAGATGGACACGGTCGCAGTTCAGCTCGAGGGTTTGGTTCAGTGTTGGTAACCTAAGGTACTGAAACTGCTTTGGAAATATACACTCTGCAGGCGTAATATGGGTGCAACTTCTGGTGTGGTTGCATGCTAGCTATATAACTTTATAAAAAAGCTTTAAATATTACATGTGTAAACCCTATTGCGGATCCCACCGCTGTTCGACGCGTAGTCGATTTGAATCCCACTGCTGCCACCAGTTGTGGTGGATCCCGGTGCCCACCGCTGCCACCATTTGTTATGGCTCTTGGTGCTGTTCCCCAGTAGTCGCTCCGAATCCCAGCGCTGATCACCATTTGTTGCCGACCGGGGTCTACCCGGTCTTTTGTGGTAGCGTGGCGTAACTTCGGGTTGAGGAAACGAACGCTCACAAGATGGGGATACGAAAAACACAAACAGGTTATTGGCATATTTACAATTATTTACAGCATGAGGCTAGGAGCTCACAAACCACGAGCGTTGTGGTTGAACAGTTACACAGTTCAGAGCAACGTCCAGCACTCTGCGTAGCCCTTATAAGCCCTGTCGGGCTCCTCCTTCTTGAGTGGAACACCAATCACACACACAACAGGCGAGGGGTACGACCATGCACGGCCCACGTGAACATCCAATATTGAGTCGTGATCACTGCACTGCAAGGTGGCGCCAGCAGGGCTCTTCCTCGTCGTGTGTGTGCCGCTGGTCGAGGGGTCCCAAGCTCCTGACAGCATACATCAAACGGTCCGCCGATGTTTTCGCTCAATTAGCAGGGCAATTTGTGGCGGCGGCCGCGGTTTCTTCCAAGGAAGATGCTGTCTTTGTTGTCCTCTCTGGAACGGCTCACGGCGTCGTGGCGATACGACGTCTCATCATCCGGCTAGCAGGGACAATACCTGGCGGGCAGAGGCAGCCGGCCAGTCAGCTACTTGTTTGAGGATTTAAAGAGCGCCGCTCCAACGCAAGCTCTGGACGCTGGTTCCGAGAGAACTGGGGTTCAGGGCGTGGGAGCGCTACTCGGCTACGCTTCTCAGCGACAGCATGGCGCCTACTGACGACGGTCATAACAGCTTCCACCTCGCCAGATGAGTCACGGAGGGCAGCAGTCACCGCTGCTGCTAGCAGGGACGACAAAAGGGTCCGTAGTTGAATACCAGCAACTGGCCTTCGCGTGTGGCATGGTCTGGGTGATTGCCGAAATCTTCGACAGCATCTCTGAAACTCGACCACATGCACAAGCAAGCACTCGGCCCCCTTTGAACAAACCAAGCCAAAAGAGGGATGGCAAACCAATGTTCTTCACTGAATTTAACAAAAAGCTCACACTCGGAACTCTCAGTACTTACTTCTGCTGAGAAACCAGACGTGCTACCTCACACAATTCACATAATAAGATGCACGAAAAAAACTAAAACATCAATTGTTATACATCAAGAGCACCCCAGAATGGCTTAGAAAGAGCGGCTGAGCGCGTCAGCGTTTCCATTCAAATTGCCCTTCTTTCACCTAATGTCAAAATGATATTTTTGAAGAATCAAGCTCCGCCTCACAAGGCGACTGTTCTTTGATGTCACAGTTTGCAGCCAAGAGGACAATGGTCTGTCTCTATTCTAAATTTAGCACCTCCGAGATAACACTGCAACTGATGAATGGCCTACACATTGCAAGTGTACTCCTTTCCTGAAGCGCAGTGCGTCATCTCTCGAGAGCCCAATTTCTTGCTCAAGTAAAGCGCAGCTTTGCTTCTTACCACTGTCGTCCTGACAGTATGGCCACCTCACTCTTTCAATTGCTGACTACTTTCATCGGTTCTGTCCCGCTGAGAGCATCAGTCCGGAACTCGGAATTAGTGAGCGCTAAATTTGTCCTAACGTCCCTCTTTGTTTATGGCCACCAACAACCGTCCACTACTGAGACATTAAGCTATCTAGCTTTCCTGAAACTTTGGCCTATGCTGTGGCCAAAATGCTCTTCGTTTGCTCAACATTAGAAAAAGCTTACTGTTACGCTCTTATGATTACTTGATCAATCGTCTTCAAAGAAAACCAACAACACATACGAAACAATCACTGCCTTCTCGCAGGTTCGTTCGGTGAAAGCAAACTGCCTATGCTAATATCTTCCCTGAAATGGTCATTCACTCCACATTAACATGGCAGTGAAGGCATACGATACGACACTAAATCTTTGGAAAAACTAGAAAAATTACACATTTTCTCAGTTTTTACCTTGTGCAAATTTCCGCACTCATGAATAAACTAACTTCAATTTCAGCCTTTAGTTCGGCGGTTTTCCATTTGAAAAATTTAACACCGCGCCACGAAACTTACAAAATTAAACTGGCTGAAATCCGCATCTCCAATGTAACAATGAGTAAACATATTTAACACGCCTGTGCAAAAGTTACTCGAACTGACCGTTCCCCCTTTCTCAACTAAATTCTTTTGAATCGCACCCGATTCGGTCACGGTCCCGGCGGTTTTTGAGCATGCCAGAGGCTACAAAATGCCCAAACACTACGCTGTGTCCTGCTGTCATGCCACATTCTGCACTTCGGCCGGCTCCCTCAGGAATTTGAAAAGGACGCCAGAAACAGGGTTGAGTCAGGGGACATTGTATCTTTGTGCTCGCCCCGACGCGGTTTTTAGCCATTGTGCTTTTTCGACGTTCACCCTCCGGACAAGGTCGCTTTCCCGAAGTTGTCGAACTGAATAGCGCCTCTCGGTGGGATGACGCATAATGTTTCCCCCCTCCACACCTGTCTCGCCGCTGGCGCCTCCTTGGACGCCACCATGGACGTTTCCTGAAACGGATTAACGGGCTAACTCTACGCCTTTCTCGTGACAAGGTGGAACCTGTCGTAGGCTTACGCAGTGACGAACGATTCCGCTTCTTTCTTTTTCTGCGATGTTCGCAAATTACCTCGATAATAGGGCTGCACTGCTGAAGAATAGCGTTCTTGCTTTCATCGGCCACTGCGCTATCCATGCCTACATTTGACGATGTCGAAACGTCCTCTTGAGGCATGAAAAAGGTTTTCAGCTCCTTACTGAGCCCATTAGGGCTGCTGAAACTCCCCTCATCCACACACGGAGCGTCTTCCGACATCGTCCCTACCTCCAGACCAGCCAAGGCCTCGTTCTCTACATGCTCTACCTTGATGCATTCAAGAATATGCGGGCCCTTTTCTAGCGTGATCTTTGGTTCTAGCGCTTCCTGACGCGCCTCAACCTCCGCCGCTTTGCGAAGCGCCTCGCTTTCAGACTCTTGTCTTTCTGCTTCGCGCTCTCTCTCAGACTCTTGTCTGAGCTGCTCTTCTTTTCTCCAGACGGAAGTTCCGAATATCCGGAACCTCTCCGCCTTAACTACCTCGTAGTTGTTCGCGTCCTGCTCACTGAGTCGCGCAACAGCATCATCTGCCTCGCAGGGCAGAACCGTGAGTAGCCTTTGATACCATGTGTCTCACTCAAATGACAGTTCCTCGCACTTCCGCTCAAATATCATAAAGTACAAACCATTATCCTCTGAATCTGTATATGGCTGCATGTACCTAGACATCCAGAACTCGGCCTTCAAGTTGCGATAAGGTACCACTTGCTGGGGACTACTGCCCGACCTATTCCTCAATTTGAGTTCTCGTTTGCGGATCGCAATCTCGTGCGCTAGTCTTTCTATTTCACGCTCGCTTTCTAAGTGGCTTTTCTCTTTTTCGCGCTCACGCCTCTCCTCCTCTTCTTTCTGCTGTCTCTTTCTTTGACTGATGAGGTCCCATGCTTCACTGAGCTCCTCATCATCAGCCCCCAAATCAATATTCACTTGAATGATTATGGGTTTTCGTGCCAAACCCTTTGTATTGATCCCCAATTCTTCACACAACAGCAACATGTCTGACTTCTGCAGCTCCCGTAAGTCCATGATCGTACTGAGTGCTCGCTACTTCCACAAATAACTTCCCGAAACGACTAAACTGAGTCTTTCGGCAAAGTTAACCACCAGTTCTAAAATTTAATCCTCTTTGAAACCTGGTTCACTCAAAGGAAAAGCCAAGCACTCACCAATACGTGATTCATGTCTCGAGCCAGCTGCTTCCCTTAGGCCGACTGTTGTTGTCACTTGTAGCTTCGTATGCGACCGCTGCCAACCAGTTGTTGCGGATCCCACCGCTGACACCAGTTGTTGTGGCTCTCGGCGCTGTTCACCAGTAGTCGCTCCGAATCCCAGCACTGATCACCAATTGTTGCTGACCGGGGTCTGCCCAGCCTTTGTGGTAGCGTAGCGTTACTTCAGGTGGAGGAAACGAACGCTCACAAAATGGGGATAAGAAAAACGAACAGGTTTATGGCACTATTTACACTTATTTACACCATAAAGAGGTTGAGAGTTTCCAAACCACGAGCGTGGTGGTTGAACTGTTACACAGTTCAGAGCGACGTCCAGCACTCTGCGGCGTCCTTATAAGCCCTGTCTGGCTCCTCCTTCTTGAGTGGAACACCAATCACACACACACACAACAGGCGAGGGGTACGAGCATGCACGGCCCACGTGAACACCCAATATTGAGTCGTGATCACTGCACTGCAAGGTGGCGCCAGCAGGGCTCTTCCTCGTCGTGTGTGTGCCGCTGGTCGAGGGGTCCCAAGCTCTTGACAGTACTCATCAAACGCTCCGCCGATCTTTTCGCTCAATTACAGGGCAATTTGGGGCGGCGTCCACGGTTTCTTCCAAGGAAGATGCTGTCTTTGTTGTCCCCTCTGGAACGGCTTACGGCGTCGTGGCGACACGACGTCTCATCCTCCGGCTAGTAGGGACAGTACCTGGTAGGCATAGGCAGCCGGCCAGTCGGCTACTTGTTTGAGGATTAGAAGAGCGCCGCTCCCCCGTAAGCTCTGAACGCTGGTTCCGAGAGAACTGGGGTTCCAGGCGTGGGAGCGCTGCCCAGCTACGCTTCTCTGCGACAGCATGGCGCCTACTGACGACGATCATAACAACCCATTAGACAGATGTCACGGCCGGTCGCATTGAGTTACGCTTCGAATGTTAACTGAACTAGTACAGCAACCTAATCGGTGAGTTACTGAGAACATTATTTTTGTCAAAAAGCGGCAGAAACTGAATGGTACCAGAGGCCCGGTAAGCTCAGCCATGTGACGCCATAGAAGATGGCGCGGGTAGCTGGAGCCTCCCGAAGATGTCCAAGGCCCTGCGGATTACAAGAAGTTGGTTGTTCAGTGCGTAAAAGCATCGAAGGAGGTTTGTTTGGTGGTTCTGACCCCTAGTTAAAATGACAGAAGCATGGCACTAAAACATTACATGTATATTCCTCTCATTCAGCAAGCTTAATTCAAGCGTCGCTGAACCTGCCCTCCCAAGTTACGTGCGATGCTAACATAGTCACACCTTGAAGCGCTCTTTGTTTCGATAATACTGACGCCTCTGCTCTCAGGTAAGTGCTGTTGTTACTTTAGACCACAATTTACCCAGTGTGGTAATTAGTAAACGCCAGCGTAGTAAACATTCCTTGTAGACCAATTATTTGCACACCACTGCACTTCCCATGTATCAAACTCTAAGTGCGACATAGCAAATGTTTTGATGCATCATACGCATATTATTGGCTCTCATAGTTGGTAGAAACTGCTGAATTTTCGCATGATTACGTTTTACTTAATCTGCCCTGTGGTGAGAGAACACTGTTTAAGCTGAAAGAGTTTGCAGAAGGTAACCACTGATCTCGAAATGTGGCGGATCGGGACACCCGCATTTTGTATTGTAAGATGGCAACACAAAACTGGGGCAAAGCTATTATTGCACAGAAGTAAATCGTGAGAGCACTTATGCTCCAGCAATGTTTGTGGACAATTCACCAGAGTTGAAGGCTTTTCTGATAGGGACGTTTGTAGTCAAGTTTAGTCGAGTTTAGTCGAAATATCACTAGAGCCTTTGATGACTCAGGTGAGAAGAGAGAGAGCTACAGAGAAATAGAGAAGAAAGGCTAGGAGGTTAACCAAGCTTGGCTCAGTTGGCTACACTACTATTGGCGTGGTAAAAAAGGGAAATATTAGAAAGGACAGAGAGAAATAAAGCCACAGCTTTGGCGCAAAAGCGAAGCAATAAACGCAATAGCAACAAATTGGAAGGTGACGCGCAGAATGGCAAGCATATAGATACATGCCCCCAGTTTTCACGCACAAATGACGCGCGGAATGTACCCACAGGTACAGATGAACGCGAATAATCGCCTTAGTTGTTACTTCAGTGTGTCTAAAAAGCGCCAACTTTTCGCGAATGGAGGCTGTGCAATAATTGCAGTGACCTTTGTGTGCCCCGTAACTACAACAGGATCGTTCAAGTGGAAGCTCAGTGTCAGCCAAGACGTATGATCCTCCCCAACGGGACATTAGGGTGCGCGATAAATCATCCACTCACCTCCTCTCTGCGGGCCAAAGTACGCATGAGAGATAAAAGCCGCCACGCGCTCATTGCGCCATCTTGCTGAGAATGCTGAAAACATGAAAATCCTCCCCCTTCTAGGCACCTACCAACAGCGGTAAGTAGTAGATATGGTAACGCGCTAAAAGCTCGAAGAAACATACAAGGAGACGCGACTGGCAGAATCTCAGACACGAAGAAGGACGTCTTTACTGGGACGGGTTGCTCATCTTCGTCTTGTTCGTTCTCCTGGCACAGAACTGGCTTACTGTTCACTGGCACAGAACACCAGGTGGCAGTACTCCTCCTCTCAAGAGAGCATCAACCCGATGCTCAAACAAAAGTATGCACAGCAGTGGGTCGAAGTAGGCAACACAAACAAACATTGAACAAACTTGCACACGAGAGAAAATGCGTCCTGGGCCCGGCAATCGGAAATAAACGGCATTCACTGTTCACAAGAAAAGTTCACTGGCACACGAAGAAATTCGCACCACCGTGTAAAATATGATTTTATGCAGACGACGTGTACAGTCTCTGGGCGTGGTATTCTGCATGCGCTGGTATGATGTTGAGCCTCCGTCTGGAACCACTTCGTAGTTCACGTCGCTCACACGTCTGAGTACTTTGTAAGGTCTAAAGTACTTCCTCAAGAGTTTCTTACTAAGACCTCGCTGCCTAATGGGTGTCGAAACCCAAATTTAGTCACCAGGTTCATAATTAACTTCTCGATGGTGGATGTTGCACCATCGTGTATCTGCACACTGTTGAGTTCTGATGTTCACACGGACCAGTTTAGGTGCTTCCTCAGCACGCTGAAATACTCATTGATGCCAGTGACTAATTGGTCGAGCTTATCGATGTGTTCATACGGAATCTAAGCGTCTAGCATAGTTCGGACATCTCGACCATAAACGAGCCAAATGGGTGTGAAGCGTGTAGTTTCCTGCGTTGCAGTATTGTACGCAAATGTTACGTATGGCAGGACGTCGTCCCACGTTTTGTGCTTCACATCCACGTACATAGATATCATGTCAGCTAGCGTTTTGTTTCGCCTATCTGTTAAACCATTACTCTGAGGTTGATATGCTGTAGTCTTTCGATGGGTTGTGAAACTCAACCTGGAGATATCATCTAAGAGCTTCGCTGTGAATGATGTCTCTTAATCAGTGATGACATATGACGGGGCGCCATGTCGTAGCATATTTTGATGCATAAAAAAACTGGCAACTTCAGATATGGTCCCTCATTGCAATGCCTTCGTCTCAGCGTAACGCGTCAAGTAATCTGTTGCGAGAATAATTCATCTGTTTCCGGAAGAAGACAAAGAAAACGAGCCTAGGAGTTCCATTCTCACTTGATCAAACGGTATACATGGTATATCGATCGGTTGTAGATGGCCTGCAGGCTTTAAGCGTGGGGTCTTGTGACGCTGGCATTCACGGCATCCCTTCACGTAGCGTTTGACACAGGCAGACATTTTAGGCCAGTAGTAGAGATGTCGCACCCGATTGATAGTTCTCGAGTAGCCCAGATGGCCGGATGTGGGTTCATCGTGGCAAGCTAATAAGACGTCATCGCGGAGGACTTCAGGCACGACGAGAAGTTGAGATCTGTCACCAGACCGGTGTTCCTTTTGTATAGGACGCGATTTCATAGGCAAAATGATGGCGAAATTCGCGACATCGGACGAGGAATGGGCACGGTGCCACCTTCTAAGTGATCTCTAATCATTCTTAGATCGGTGTCATTTTGTTGATGAGACATCAGATCCGGCTCGCTGAGAGTTGCCACGAAGACACCGTCTTCTTCTGCGCTTGTACTGGTGGATTGAAGAGGTACCCGTGATAGCGTGTCGGCATCTTCGTGCTTTTAGCCTGACTTGTACACGATGGTGACATCAAATTCCTGTAGGCGCAGACTGCATCGTGCTAATCGTCCTGAAGGGTCTCGTAGATTGGTCAACCGGCACAAAGCATGGTGATCAGTCACCACTTTGAATGGTTTTCAATTGAGATATGGCCTAAACTTTGTAATTGCCCAAATGACCGCGAGACATTATTTCTCTGATATGGAATAGTTAGACTCTGCGCGAGACAGTGTGCGACTTCGCTAGGCTATTACCCGTTCCATGCCGCCTTGTCTTTGTACCAGAATAGCTCCAATACCAATATTGCTGGCATCAGTGCGTACGTCTGTGTCAGCATTTTAATCGAAGTGCCCGAGCACGGAAGGGAAAGAGAGCCGGTGCTGTAGTTCTGCAAAAGCAGTCTGCTTTTCGTCAGCCCAGACAAATGATGCGCCATCACGCGTGAGGCGTAATAATGGCTCAGTAATCTTGGAGAAATTTTCAATAAAACGCCGGTAATACGCGCACAGACCCAAAATTCATCGAAGACTTTTCTTGTCAGTTGGAGCTGGAAAAGCAGCGATGGCAGCACTCTTGTCAGAATCAGGCCGAACATCAACGGCACTCACGACATGACCAAGAAACAATAATTCTTCGTAGCCGAAATGACATTTCTCAGGCTTGAGTGTGAGATCGGTCGATCTAATGGCTTCGAGCACATTCCGAAGGCGACGAAGATGCTCGTCAAACGTTTCTGAGAACACAACGACATCATCGAGGTAGACGAGACAGCTTTTCCACTTGAGGTCTGCCAGGACGGTGTCCATCATTCACTGGAATGCGGCTGGAGCGGAACAGAAGCCGAAAGGGAGCACTTTGCATTCATAAAGACCATCCGTAGTTACAAAAGCGGTCGTTTCCCGGTCACGTTCATCGACCTCAATTTCCCAATAACAACTCATCAAGTCGACGGACGAAAAATACTTCGCGCGCCACAGCCTGTCCAGAGAATAATCGACTGTGGGCAACGGGTACAGGTCTTTCTTTGGGACATTGTTCAACATCCTGTAGCCTACACAAAAGCGAAGCGTGCCATCTTTCTTTTTACACAAGAACAAATGGGCATGACCAAGGGCTGCTTGATGGTTGTATCACGCCATCCTGAAGCATTTCCTTAACACGCGTTTGAATTGCGTGCTGTACGGTTGACGAAACACAGTAAGGCTGCTGCCGTATGGAATGCGCATCATCGTAGGGGATTATACAACGTTTTGTTATCGGTGTTTGACGTATTTTTGAAGAACATGCGAAGCATGTGTGGAATTACAGCAACAGCTCACTCCAACGCTGCTTGTTCGCTTCAGAAAGCGTTGGACTGATGTCCACGCTGCGGAAAGGCGCTTCAGCAGTGCCGATGGCCTCAGAAGCAAAACACTCGGGGACATTGGCGACTGGGTTGGCGTAGACGAGTACAGTTCCTGGAAAAAGGTGCCGGTGCTCGTAGCTGAAATTTTGGGACAAAAACGTCACGGTGATCATCTCGAAGGTCAACAAGGCTTCTCGCTACGCAGACACCCTGTGACAGCAGAAGCGAGTGATAGCTTTCCACGACTGCTTCACCGTGCATCACTCCGTCCCACGCCACCTGAACTAACACAGTTGCACGGGGTTGTAATGTGACAGCGTCGTCGATGACGCGACGAGACACTCGGGAGTGGCTGGGGTCCGCGTTAGTTGTTGTGGCGTTTGTGGCCGCGAAAGTAACTAAACGTCGTCGAATGTCAATTATAGCAGCATGCTCTCTGAGAAAGTCCATGCCATTAATCATGTCTCGAGAACACTGCCGGAGAACATTCAAACTGGCAACAAAAGTACAAGCGCGGACTTGCAATCTTGCCGTGCACATACCGAAGGGCGTGACGATATGTGCACCAGCTGTACGAATTGGCGTTCGGTTCCAAGGCCCCGTTACTTTCTTCAGAAAGGTGGCCAGGTTTTCGCTAATTATGGAATAGTCCGCACCATTGTCCACTAAAGCGCTGACTTCGCGACCATCTAGCAGAACAGGACTATCTAAGGAAACTCTTCCGCAATCAGCTGGGGATGTCGTTGTCGATGTATCGTCTGTATCTTCAGTCCACGGTGATAGGGGGCCTTTAGCATGACCAGCCTGAGCGGCCTTGCCCCCGAAGGTCACTGTGGCTAGTTTCTCCGACGCGGGCTAGGTGACCGGCCCTGCACCACGCCCGAATAGGTGCGATGATTCGGCGAGAACCGCCGCGGTGATCGAGAACCTGAGTGGTACCAAGATGTCGATCCGCGCTACTCGGCGACGTAGTCCGCAGTTTCCGGAGGCCGCTGGCCGAACCTTGGAGGTGGAGAGTTGGCCGAAAAACTACAAAGTCCCAGCTCTCGATAAGTGCACTATCGGTAGATCTGGCCAGGTCCGCCACAGTGGTAGCAAAAAGGACGTCGATCGGGGGCCCGCCACACGTCTGATTTTCGCGGAATCGGTCGGTGGTCGCTGAGGTACGGGCCCGCTTAGACTGCATGAAGCATGGCTGGGGCCGTGGTATGAAGCCGAGTGAAGTGTGGTGCAGGTTGGCGCAAAGTTTAGTCGGCCAGAAGCATTGCAAGGGTTGCGATGGAAAGCGGAGCCAAAAGTGGTGCTGGCTGGAGCTGAGTTTGTGCATACGACATGCGAGGGAAGTCATTTAGGGGCCGCGACTCTGTCTGAAAGGACGGTTCTCGTAGTGCCTGCTAAACTTTATCTCGGACGATGCTGCACAAAGAACTGACAGAGGGCACCGAAGATACTGATAACTTCTGCAGTTCTTCGCGGATTTCAGAGCGTATGTGCTCTCGGAAGAAGTCGACGTGGCCCCCAAGATTGCCCATGTAGTCCATAGTAGAGTCAAAGTTTACCTGTCGCTCGTACGTCTGGGTCCGTTGCCGAAGTGTGCTTTCAATTAGGACGGCCTGTGCAAGAAACTCTGACGTAGTCTTTGGTGGGCTGCGTACAAGACCACCGAACAACTGCTCCTTCACTCCACGCATCAGGCAGCGAACATTCTCTTCCGGCATGTGAGAGTCGGCTCGTCTAAAAAGACGCGTCATGTCCTCAACATACATTGCGACACCTTTATTTGGTATTCGCATACGGCACTGGAGTTCACGTTCACCTCGCTCTCGGCGATCGGGACTTGCATACATTTCGAGAAGCTGGCGTTTGAAGTCTACCCTTGACGTGAACACACCTGCCCAGTTTTCGTACCAAACACGTGCCCCGTAATTCAAACTGAAGTAAACATGTCGGAGCTGGTCTGTGTCATCCCAATGTTATGAACGGCAACAAAGTCAGAGTGGACTAGGCAACCCTCAACATCTTCATGGACAGTACCATGAAACGGATTCGGCGTTCGTAGTTTGAACAGCGTATAGTGCATAGGCGTCGCGCCTTCCATATCTGCTTGGTTAGAGGCGCTTGAGACGGCGCTGCCTGGGATAGTTGGGGTCGTCATCCTCTCTGGGAGAAGTACAAACTCAGGGTCCAGTCCACGGATCCTTGGGCTAGCATGCTGAACAGGCATAACCACTGGTATGGGGCTGGAGCTTCTTGTACTGGGAGGGGTTTGGTACATAGGGTACCCCGCACCTCCACCAGTTGTCACGCGCTAGGAGCTCGAAGAAATGTACAAAGAGACGCGACTGTCAAAACTTCAGACACGAAGACGGACGTCTTCACTGGCACGGGTTGCTCGTTTTCGTCTTGTTCGTTCTCTTGGCACCGAACTGCCTTACAGTTCACTGGCACAGAACACCAGGTGGCAATATTAATAGCTTGCCGTTTTAACGTTAAAAAAAGGTACCTTCGGTGGCTCAGTGTTTACCTAGTTAGTTCCATGCATTCACGACGCGGAGGTCCCACCTTCATTCCGCACGCTGGAGTCTTTTTTCTGGATCTTTTTTTTCTTCTTTTGCGTTTATATATACTGCCGAATTGAATATGCAGTACCAAGAGAACAACAGAGAGCATGCGCAGCGAGAGAGAACGACGAGGTTCTCATCCAATCAGTTGGACAGATTCTGCAAGGCCGTCACCATTGCCTGGCTTACCGTTCGCTTGCTCTCGGGGTGTGGCCAAGAATTAAGTAGCTGTTGTTGGTTAATTGTTCTATCATCGTTTCTTATACTGCAATAGTTGTTTGATAAGTGTTTTTTGCGCAGTTCGCACCAGACAAGATGCCCTTTTCTTCGCCAGGGCCAGAGACTTTTCTTTGGTCTGCTTCTATGGATTCGAAGGAGGTGCCAGTGAATCTTTTCTTGCGCAATGGAATATCATCGGTTCCAGTGGCTCTAGTCCCGAACAATGACGTCATCGTTCGGATGAAAAACCCAAAATTCAATCAGGCGGAATTACGGTCAGTGATGGCCAATTTACAGTCCATAACAGAGGTCCGTCAGTTCGGCAGAGGAGGCATACTGTGCTTTTCGCCAGACCAGTCCTGTGTCCTACATCTTCTGAAGTGCTCGATGTTTGCATACCAGCCAGTGAGCGCGTTCATACCTTGACATTTAGCATGTACCCGAGGCCTAGTGCGTGGCGTCGATGCCAACATGCCACCCTCCGAAGTACTAGTGCTGTTTTCGCCAGCAGGTGCTATTTCATATCGGTGTAGACGAGTGGGTGATAAGAACAAAACACCAACTGAGTCTGCAATTGTGGCTTTTGCGGGATCAGTCCCACCATCAGAAATTAAGGCTTGGCCTTTCATTTACAGAGTAGAACCGCTCTCTTCTCGTCCGCTTCTATGCATAAAGTGTTAGCGTTATGGTCCCACAATGAAAGGCTGTAGGTCAGCGGTCAGGTGTAAAGTGTGCTGGGAAGGTCACAATTCTAGCGACTGTCAGAGTAATAAAAAAAGTGTTGCCTATGTAACGAATCTCATGCTGCCGATAGCGCTAGTTGTTCGGCAAAGGTACTAGAACGAAGGCGGTGTTCACGGAAAAAAGCAGCACTTTAAATACAAGCACGAACACAAGGCTATGCTGGTGTTACAGCTCGTAATAGGCCAACAATGGAAGCTCTCTCTGTCCCTATTGTAGAAGCAAATGAGTAGGCAGTGAAGAAGGCAATGGAGTGCATCGCTGGGAATTTTTGTGAGTACTTCGTTCAGACTCTATTGAAACAGATGGCTCAAATGTTGGGTGCAGCGGACAACAATTTCAGTGCACCACCTAACAATAATGACTCCTTAGAGTTCGCGAGTGAGTATGGCTCTGATACGCCACAGCAGGCTACGGAAGCCCTTCACATTTGTGACTCCCCTGAAATTTCAAAGGAGTATGGCTCCTATACGCCACAGCAACCTACGGTAGCTGTAGATTCATTAGAGAAAGGTAGCGTATCTCAATGCGAGTTTACCAGGAAAGTGGAGGACTCAGATGAAATGGAGACGGATCCCCGATAGCTAAAGCGCTCGATATCTCCTTTGTACAAAAAAGGCATCGCACCTGTAAATACAAAAACTAAAAAGCACCAGAAGAACAACCTGTTTAAAGCTGGTTTTCTTAAAGAAAATATTCTAAACAAGGCCATCACTGAGGCTATTTTAGAGCAACAGTAGGGTCACCTAAATTCCTTCATCGGAATCGCGGATCGATTCACTCTGCAGCAACTGATATAATATATTTGGCATCGAAAGTTTCTCCAGATATTATTGCACACAAGAAACTTGGGTTTCGATGCATCAGTCTTTTCAATTAAATGGATTCAGATCTTTCCGTCAATACCGTCCATCGATAGGTGGAGGTTTGGCATTTATAATAACAATAGAATAGGTGGTCTCAAGCCGAAAATTGCGTATAAGCTCATGTCACCTGACAGTGAAATTTTCGCCTTTGAAATAACCTTACCAGGCTGTATGCCTTTTAGGTGGTAAATTCATACTTTCCTAAAGGTGTAATAGATACTCGATGTTTAGACGCTGCAGTGACTTCTCGTTATCAAAATAAAATTCTAATCGGCGACTTCAATGCTCATCATACGTGCTGGGGTTTCCGAACTGATCGATGCGGTAAGAGATTGTGGGAGTGGACAGCGGATAACAACTTGTGTCGCCTGAATTCAAGAACACCCACTTTTCTGAGTTTTCTGAGTGCATCATTCTCTAGTTTGTCGTGGAGTGCGTGTGATTGTGAAACTAACAGCGATAAGTTTCCTATAATATTCGAAATTGCTTGCCAAGTTATAATGTCAGGCTCTCAGACTCGAGTATTTATTTATTACACCAAATTTACTTTGACAACTCATTTTGAAGAGCAAGAAGACGAAAGCCATGAGACTAAGTGCAGTGATCAAAAGAACATATAAAAAGGCAGAATTCGTTGTGGAATGCTCAAAGAGCACAACCCTTAGTCCATGGTGGAACTCAGACTGTGCCCGGGATTTCCGACGAAGAAAGGCAGCTTGGAAAAAACTAATGTATAACCAGTGCCCACAAAACTGGTCTGCACACGCAGATTTAGAAAGCCGCATTCAGCTTGCTCGCAAAAGAAGACAACATGCAGAACTAGTGACATTGGATATAGCTAAGGCTTATGATAGTGTAGAATATTCAGTTTCATTAGACATGTTAGAGAACCACAATCTCTCAAAACATATAATGGCGTGGGTGATGAATTTTTTGAGAGGAAGAGAGTTCTATTGTTCTAAGGATGGGTGCACATCGTCAAGGTGCAAATAAACTTGCGGTGTCCCCCCAAGGTGCTGTATTATCGCCAGTTCTATTTAAGATCTAATGAGCACTATCCCGCATTGCCAGGACGTGAAGGTGTTTGTATATGCTGATGATATTGCATTTTTCACGGCACCTAGTGACATATATTCTTTATATAACAATCTACAGAGATATGTGAATATGCTGGAGAGATGGCTACATGCAGTCTGTATGACCTTAAGTGTAAATAAGAGTGCAGTATTGATATTGCCGTTATCGAATCCCATCTCAATTTCAATACGTTATAAACACGATCCCATTCTGCAGGTGGAGTCTCCTAAATGTTTGGGAGTCATTTATAATGCCAACCTAAACTGAACTCCCAACATAGAAAGAATGGCATCTAAGAAACAACGCGCCTTAGGAATTCTTCGTAGACTGAGCAGCCGTCGATATCGTCTACGCAGAAGTACAATGGCGATGATATATAAATTGTATATGCAACCAATGCTAAAATTGTTCTCAGGTGGCCCTGCTTACAAAATAAAGCCTCTGGTTTTGCTTGAACGAGAAGTCTTGAGATTGTGTTCAGGATTTCTTAGGTTTGTAACAAACAATTTTTTGTATTAGGAAGCCCGATTACCTGCATTGCCTTGCCTTTTTATTATCCTAACGGTTCAGACGTTTCTCAAATTTTATAGCTCTGCGCCAAGACGATCTGAATATGCTTTTATAAATGACCCAGACCTTTTTTCTTGCCCATTGGCCACGGTTTCGAACACCTGAGATTGCCTTTGTCCAGAAACAACTAGATAAAATAAATGTAGAAATTCGAGATGTGATTGCGGCGCGGGTTACAAATCAAAATCTTAAGATAGAATTCAACGAGATTTACCCTAAAGCGCAAATTACAATCCTATGGCGTCTTAAATAGCCGCTTGCCAGATTATCTTTGACACGCAGAAACGAATAATAATATAGCCACAGATGCTTCAGTAAGTGCAAAAAGACGGGTGTAGGTATATACTCCTATTTGCTTGACTGGTCTTTTTTATTAGGATTAGCGGATTGCACCCCAGTTTTTGAAGCTGAACTGATGGCAATAGTTCTAGCGCTGCAAAAGCTACCTTTGAATGCCGATAACGTGATCATAATCATGAATTCTCTGTCAGTACGTACGTCGATTACGTCGTCAACAACATCGATGGCCTTAAAGACGCTCCTTATGCTAGTCCCTCCTCAGGTGCAGCTACTAAAATTAGTAGGGGTACCTGGTCATTGCGGCTTAGAAGTAAATGAAATCGCCGACTCTCTAGCACAACCGGCATTGGAAGGTCCCGTCCTATCAGTCCTTCCCGAAGTGGCCACTATTACTGCGACAAGATACAGAAAACTTGCGCTTCGTGCAGAGGCTATAGAAGGAATAATGTCTACACCAGAATTTAATCACTTAAGATTTCCGTGGAAAATTCATTGGTGTCCTACAACACAGTTGGAAACCATAATAACCAGATTCATATGTCGTGTCCCCCCGTTAAAATTCTATTTACATTGAGCTGGTCTGGTGATATCACCGCTATGCAACTTTTGTTCAGAATCAGAAACAATAGAGCACTATTTTTTATCATGTCGCCGATACAAATTGCGCAGAAAAACACTCTTAGTCCTCCCATTCGCTACCCTGTGGCTGATCTTCACAATAGAAAATCTACTTTCCTTTGGTGCTTCCAATCAGGGCTTCAGACACTAGAACGTTTTCTATGCAGTTTGCAAGTACCTTAATGAAAGTAAAAGAATTAAGCTTTTAATTGCGGGATTATTATTGCTGCGAAATATCCCACATAAACAGGAGCTTTGTTTATTCATGCTGATTCCTGTTCAGGGTAATGAATGATTGTCTGATCGAAACGAGTGTCAAACAACTATTGCACTCCTTTCATTCTGCCTCCTTTCATTCTCCTTTCATTCTGTCTTTTCTTTTTCTTCCTTTTTTCTCCAGTGCATGGTTTCGATACTGGATTAAAAAAACGGCAGCATATCCACGGAGTGAATGATGGAGAGTGGGGCGAAGAATTCGTCCGTCCATTCGTTCTTGCTTCCGTCCGTCCATGCGTCCGTCAGTGTGACCGTCCATGCGTCCATCAGCCCGTACACGCGTGCGTCTGTTCGTGCGTCCGTCCCTGCGTTCGTCCATGCAGCCGCCCCTTCGTCCGTTCATGCGTCCATCCATGCATCTGTCTATGTGTCCGTTCGTCCATCTATTCAACATTCCAAGTACCGCCATCTCACATGTTTTCATTATATATTCCCCATATAGAAACACCGCCATCCAGCGGACATTCCAAGGACTAAACGAGAGATGGCACACGCACACTTTCTTACGGCTTGCGCTTCGGGTCCACTTCCCACCTTTAACCACCTCGAGTTCATGGTATATACTAGTTCACTGTATTCATGGCACTGCGGCCCCGCCGCGGTGGTCTAGTGGCTAAGGTACTCGGCTGCTGACCCGCCGGTCGCGGGTTCAAATCCCGGCTGCGGCGGCTGCATTTCCGATGGAGGCGGAAATGTAGGCCCGTGTGCTCAGATTTGGGCGCACGTTAAAGAACCCCAGGTGATCGAAATTTCCGGAGCCCTCCACTACGGCGTCTCTCATAATCATATGGTGGTTTTGGGACGTTAAACCCCACATATCAATCAATCATGGCACTGCGGCCGAACGCTCGCTAAACCTTTCGAAAACCAAGGTGGTTACGCCCGGCGAGTAGGACGTAGCAAACTTTTTCAGTCAGATAGTGCTCAATGTACATGCCAATGGCTGCTAATGGGAAATGAGAGACAGGAGGATTCAGCTTTTAATTTCTTACGGCTTGTGCTTCGTATCTGCTTCCCCCCTTTAACTACCTCGAATTATTTCATGATATATACTAGTTCATTGTATTCAGGGCCCTGCGACACAACGCTCGCTAAACCTTTCTAAAGCTAAGGAGGTTACACCCAGCGAGTTTAATGTAGCAACCCTTTCTTGTCAGATGATGCTCAATATACATGCCAATGGCTGCTAATGGTGATCACAGCCTGCGCAATAACTAAAAGCCGAATGCTCTTGTCTCTCATTCCCCATTAGCAGCCATTGACATGTACATTGAGCACTATTTTTTATTGTTCAACAACGCACAGAAGAAGTCTTTCACCGGCACCACCTTGGAGGTCAAAATGTTATACCTGTTACAGACTATGAGAGACGCACTGCATTGTGACACTGGTGGAGGAGCTGCATTTTCTGCATTGTGACACTGGTGGAGGAGCTGGGTACATGTTCAGGACGCCTGACAACAGCCCCGAATCTAGTCCAGAAAGACTTCCACGCATCAACATCCTCATTCACCACAGCAGCCACCGTCTTTTAGGCCTCAACCCGGAGTTCAGTCTATTGCCGGAAAGCGTGACCGTGCCAGAAAGCATGACTGCGCCTGGAAGCACTGGTCCCAACATGTCCAGCCCAAGCAGAACACAGGTGACTGTTTTGAACCCTCGACTTTCGGTTGACTTCCACGGAAACACATATGAGGAAGCACATGACTGGCTCGAGGAATTCGAGCACACAGCGAATGTTAACGGGTGGAACACCACACAGAAGTTGGGCTAATGTATTATCCCCTTCAATGCGGAGCCCAAACATGGTTTACGAATCGCGTGTGGTCGTCTTGGAACGAGTTTCGGCAAAAGCTCCTCGATACGTTCGCGAGCACCGAAAGACAAGAAAACGCACAGCGTCTCCTTGAGGCACGGTTTAGAAACCAAATGAATCCGTTACGATGTTTGTTGAGAACATGACGCGGCTGTTTCGTCGAGCAGATCCTAATATGCCCGAAGCCAAAAAGATTAGCCACCTCTTGCGCGGCGTTAAGGAGCTGCTGTTCGCTGGTCTCGTACGATACCCGCCTACAAGTTTTGATGAATTCTCCAAGGAGGCGACATCCATTGAACGTGCACTGCATCTACGCTACCGGCAGTATGACCACCCATCCCACAGTGCACCAATCAATCAGTGCGGCAGCCCTGACCCCAGCAACGACACCCGACGAAGGTTCTTTGCGCTAACTGATACGAGAAATCGTACAAGAAAAGGTCAAGAAGCTCGTCGCCAAACCGAATGACTGCTAAATTGCCTCAGTAACAGATGTTGTGCGCCAGGAGATCAAGCAAGCGCTCTCGCTTCCTGAGCCGAGCACGAGCACACCCAGGGCAAGCTATGCAGACATAGTCCGCCGACAGCCAGCGAATGTGCCGACACCGCATCAGTACCACCAGCAACATTCGACGACAGCGCCTTGGTACTACAGAGAAACTTCGATGGATACGCGGCCACCACTTCGCAAAACTGACATCTGGCGTACCCCTGACCATAGGCTCCTGTGCTTTCATTGTGGGAAAGCAGGCCACAACGTTTGGTATTGCCAGTATCGCGTCGCAGTGTGGCAAGGGTTTCCTTCCAGAATAGCTCGACGCCATTTCAACAAAACACCTGACGTCGACACGAGTGTCATGACCCCGCGGGATGTTCCTCTTAGGTTTCGGTCACGCTCACCCTCTCCTGGGCGTTATTCTCCATCCTCTAGACGGAGCACCACTGACATGCCAAGAGGAAGATCTCCTAGTCCACGCCGGGTAAACTAAAAGCAGCGAGTCAGGGGGGAAGGCCGCGAATCATCGAAGTGCTGAAAATCCTCCAATACTGCCGAGTGACGAGAGACACATTTTGAATGAATGGACGAAAGATGGGGTTGTTACTGCCAATGTTGCAATTACGGTTGACGGACATGACGTCATGGCATTGGTCGACACTGGCGCTGACTTCTCAATATAGAGTGAGAGTCTGGCAGAGAATCTCCGGAAGGTTAGAATGGAATGGACAGGACCGCAGATTAGAGGAGCTGGAGGGTAGCTACTCACACCTACCGGAAAGTGCAGTGCAAGAATGAAGATAGGGGATGCATCCTTCGTCGCAACTTTCATTATTCTTTACGAGTGTTGCAAAAAGGAAATCCTAGGGATGTATTTCGTGCGTGAATATGGTGCCATCATCAATATACCGGTTGGTGTACTGACCTTTTCAGCGGGTCAAAGCGCAGCGCTACACCGAAAATCCCTGCGAGTCATTGACTATGTGACCATACCTCCGTTATCGTGCCGCCTTGTTCAGGTCACATGCAGCACGCAGCATACTAGAAAAGGAATCGCTGAACAAGTATTGACGCTTCTACTCTCTCGCGGTGTTGCAATTGCCAGAAGTATCGCCCATGTTGTGTGCGGTGAAGCGGAGGTTCTGTTCACGAATTTTACCAACGACCGACGACACATTACACAAGGTCTCTACAGTTGCCTACTTCGGCGAGATCACCGATATCCGCGAGTGCTTTGTTGTGAAACAGGGCGAGCCGCAAGCCACGTCAGCCCCACTACCTATTGACGTAAGCACGGATTTAACTTCAGCACAGAGACAGCGTCTAGTACATATTCTTCACCAGTTCAAAGGCTGTTTTTCATCGGCCTCGAAGGTCAGTCAAACGCAACTGAAGAAGCACCGGAATATAACGGAGGAGATGGCAAGGCCACTACTACAGAACCCATACCACGTAGCACCTAAAGAGCGTGAAGCAATCCAGGTAACAAGTGAAGAAAATGCTCAATAATGACGTCATCCACCCGTCAAAAGCCCTTGGGCATCGCCGGTAGTGCTGGTTAAAAAGACGGAAGCTTGCAATTTTGTGTCGACTACCGCAAGCTGAACCATGTGACAAAGAAAGACGTGTACCCATTACCGCACATTGATGATTCACTCGACAGGCTGAGGTATTCACGCTACTTCTCGTCAGTGGACCTCCACAGTGGGTATTGGGAAATCGTGGTCGATGAGCGAGATATAGAAAAAACGGCTTTTGTAACGCCTGACGGGCTTTATGAATTTAAAGTCTTGCCCTTCGGATTGCGTTCAGCCCTTGCAACATTTCAGGGACTAATGGATATCGTTCTGTCAGGCCTTAAGTGTCAGACATGTCTGGTCTAGCTGGACGACGTCATTGTTTTTTTTTCAGAAACATTTGAGGAACACCTGAATAGGCTGCAATCGGTATTCAGCGCAATAAGGCCTGCCGGCTTGACACTCAAACCCGAGAAATGTCATTTCGGTTTGAAGGAGCTCCAATTTATAGGCCATGTGGTGAGCCATGAAGGTGTTCGACCTGAGCCCGATAAGACAGCGGCCGTCAGAACATTTCCGATCCGAACAGATAAGAAAGCAGTCAGGCGTTTCCTTGGTCTATACGCATACTACCGAAGGTTTATTGCCAATTTCTCCCACATAGCCTTGCCGTTGACACGACTCACAAGAGAGGACGTTTCGTTCACATGGGGCGATGATCACCAGGCCGCATTTGACGATCTCCGACAACGCCTGCAGACTCCGCTTGTGCTAGCTCACTTTGATGAGGATGCTCCAACAATGGTCCACACAGATGCCAGCAACGTGGGTTTCAGCACTGTACTCGTCCAGTGGCAAGACTCAGCCGAGCGTGTGATCACATATGCTAGTAGGACGCTTGCCCACGCCGAGTCCAACTACTCCACAACGGAAATAAGAGTGTCTTGCTGTCGTATGGGCTGTTATGAAGTTTCGTCCGTACTTCTGCAGTCGTTCCTTTCACGTAGTAAGCGACCATCATTCCCTCGGCTGGCTGACAAACTTGAAAGACCCATCTTGTCGGCTCGCACGGTGAAGCTTACGCCTTCGAGAGTTTGATATGACGGTCCTGTATAAGTCCGGACGGCAGCAAGCCGACGCCGATCACTTATCAAGATCACCCATAAAGCGCGACGATTATACAGAAGATGACAACATGGCGTTTGTAGGAGTGATCGACACCTCTACGATTTCGTGCAAGCAGAAGGAAGACAGCGAGTTGCTTCCCCTTATTGAATTTTTGAATGGCCGGACAACAACTGTTCCTAGAACAGTTGCAAGGAGCCTGCCGTCATTCTGCTTACGTAGTGGTGTTTTCTATAAGAACTTTTCTCCTAGAGGAAGCACCCACCTACATGCCGTTCCGACGTCAGTTCCGCGAGGAGATACTTAGTGCTTGCCACGATGAGCCAACGTCCACTCATCTCGGATACACACGCACATTGGCCAGAATCCAACAGAAATACTACTAGCCAAGACTTTCAGCTATTGTGAAACACCACGTGAGCACGTGCCTAGATTGCCAATGACGAAAATCACCACCATTAAAACCAGGTGGACTATAACAACTAATTGAAGTGCCCACGGTACCTTTTGCCCAAATTTAAATGGATCTCCTCAGACCATATCCGACTTCCGATGCTGGCAACAAGTGGGTAATAGTCGCTACTGATTACCTTACGCGCTACGCGGAAACAAAGGCTTTGTCAAGGTGCACCGCCGTTGAAACCGCACGATTCTTCATAGAAAATATCGTCCTGAGGCACGTTGCGCCGACAATCATAACAACGAATCGAGGTACCGCTTTCACGGCCACGCTCCTGAAGACAGCACTAGAGCTCAGTGGAACAGCCCATCGGAAAACCACTTCCTATCATCCACAAACCAATGGCTTAACAGAACGCCTCAACAAGACTAATGCCGACATGTTGTATATGTACGTTGACGTGGATAACAAGAACTGGGACGACATTCGACCGTACATCACGTTCGCCTCAAATACAGCGCAGCAAGAAACTACACGAAGAACACCGTTCAGTCTCCTTCATGGCCGTGAAGTGACAACGATGCTTGACGCCATGTTACGGCACGACTGCAATGACATCGATTTAGACGTTGCATCTTTTACCGAACGAGCAGAAGAAGCGAGGCAGCTTGCACGCGTCCGAGTCAACCAGCAGCAACATTACAGCGCCCAACGTTATAATCTGCGATACCGACATGTCGTCTATCGGCCCGGTGAAAAAGTTTGAGTATGGAGTCTTATCCGCCGCCGGGGACTGTCTGAAAAAATGCTGGAGAGGTGTTTTGGCCCCTACACAATTTTACAACGCCCGAGTGACGTTAATTACGTGGTCGTTCCTGACAGCCCCTCGACAACTCGCCAGCAAAAACACAAATTGTGCACGTTGTGTGAATGAAGCCCTATTTTCGGACTGATTTGCACCATACATTCACTGCACCGTCTTTTGTAGAAGAGCATCGGGACCCTGTTCTCTGGAGGGGGGCAAATGGTGCATTGAATGTGCAGCACCAGAAGAACGACAAAGAGCACACGCAGCGAGAGAGAAAGAGGAGGTTCTCATGCGATAAGTTTGGCAGTGTTCTGGTACAATTAAAGCGAGTTGTCCCATATTCAACTGCTGAAATTTCTGCATTGTGACAATATATAGATACGTATACATATACGGTGCATGACATCGACGCCATCGCCCACCCCGACGATGGCAGCAAAATCGAGCTGAGAGTCTCCAAATAACTGCTATCGAATAAACAGAAAAGTAAGAAAGAGATGGAGAAATAGTCAGCTCGAGAGTACATGGTATTCACGCTGTTCTTTCGGAAGTGCTCGTGAAGTCCGGTGGTCCTTAAGAAGCGCAAGAGAGTTTTTGTGGCTGTGCGCGTATGTGAAACCACCGCCCAAGGTCCCAGGATTTTCATTCTGAATGGTCTCGAATCCAGTTGACAGAGCTCGGTTTCCATAACACGTCGTTCAGACTGGTATGCTGGACAGTCGCATAAAATGTACTCAAGCGTCTCCTCGCAGGCACAACTGTGACATGCCGAACTGCTCGCCATTTCAAGAAGAAAAGAATACACATTCGTGAATGCCACGCCCAACCTCAGGCGACACACCAAAGTTTCAGTGCGTTGTGGGAGCCCGGATGGCAAACTAAGTTGCAAGTTTGGGTCGATATAATTAAGGCGCAGGTTGGGTAAACCCTGCGTATTTTATTGTAGAAGAGCTATATGGCGAGCAAGTGATTGTAGGCGCCTTGCAGCGTTAGTTCTCAAGAATCGTATGGACGTCCGCAGGTCTTGGTCATGAGCTGATCGAGCAGCTTCATCAGAGCGGTCACTCATAATTCCCCAATGTTTCGGCAACCAATAAAATACAATATCGTGGCCGTCCTTGAGCGCTTTGTGGTAGTCTTGCCCTATATGATGTACTATTTGTTCGAGTAGTCATGAAGCAGAGCGTTCCGTAGCGTATGTAAGGCTTACCTCTGGTCGAAAAAGATTGGCCATTGATTACGTTGCTGCTAAAGACTGTACTTGACCGAACGTTTAAGCGCTGTGAGCTCTGCTGCTATCATCGTCACTACGTGAGAGAACTTGTATTGCAGCAATACACGACCAGGTGGAACAACCACTGTTCCTGTAGAGCTGTTTGAATTGGAGCCATCGGTGTAAACATGCATGTGGTTAATTGCGTTTCGTGCAACAGGCTCAAAGTCAATTGCTTCAGAGCTAGCGGTGATATGCGTGCCTTAATAACGACAGTAGAAACCGATAAACGCACGTCAGGTTTACGGAGACTTCTTAACGCAAATGTCGGACACATCACAGGCTTGAAGCTTGGCGGTAATATGTCCACAAGTTTTGTCACAAGACCACAGTGCGAAGAATGGGGCCTCCGTGCTGTCAAGCACGTTAATTTATTTATTTATTTATTTTCAAATACTGCAGCCCCATTATGGGGCTATCGCAGGAGTGGGTACACAGCAAGAAATCATAAAAAGTACAAAACAAAACAGCTGAATACACAAGTATATTGGCAGATCATAGAAATACAAAAATTTTACAAACAGAGTTATACAAACAATGAAAGGTTTACAGCACACCGTCTTTTAATGCCTTCAAAAATTCATCTTTCTACAAAGACCGAATGTGACCTGGTATGAGGTTCCACATTTCAATACATCGAGGAAAAAAGGTTTATTTAAGAAATCAGTACGAGGATGAAACACAGATACATTAAGTGCGTGGCTGTTTCTGGTGGATGATGGTTTGGCAGGTGTTATGTAGTTGTTGTGTAGTGAATATTGCGGTGAATTAAATAAAGAGTGAAAAAGTTTCAGAGACTTGATGTCTCGTCTTTTAGAAAGTGATGATAGACCAAGCTGCGCTAGATGGCATGATGGTGAATAATTACAATCATAGCGTCTGTAAATGAAACGAATAGCTTTTTTCTGGATGGATTCAACGCGTTTTATGTCAGTGATTTTATAAAGGTACCATACAGTGGCTCCATACTCAAGGATCGGTCGTACGAGGGTTTTGTATGTAAGCAGTTTTGTTTCCCTTGGGGCTAAACGTAGTGAGCGGTTAAGGTATCGAAGTTTCTTCAGAGCCTTCCCTACTGAAAAATCCTATACAGATAGGACCCGTATCATACGATGTTATTGGATACAGGTGATACAGGGATTACGGGCCATGTGGGGGCATACAGGGATTACGGGCCATATGGGGGATACAGGGCTTATGGGGCATATGGGGTATATGGGCCATACAGGAGTTCTAGGGTTCGTGGGTAATATAGATGATAGGGGTCCGAGGAGTTTTCCGGTTCCTGCTGAAAATCATAATATAGTGCAAAAAAGAGAGAACAGTCACACAAAACCACACACCATATAATTTTAAGCAAGCATAAACTAGCCCAAAAACAAGTCCTTCAGCAGAAAAACCCCGGTTACTTTAGGCAAGTAGTAAGGGTCATAAGTAATGTTTGCCTAAGCATGGTAATAAGGCTATGCCAGTTTATAAAGTGTAAAAAATATCAATATGCCACAATGGGCAATTTAATGGTGCTTCGAAAGTGCAGTAGAGTAAAGGGGTGGAAGTGTTGTATGTAGTGTAGTGTCGGGACATTTGAGAAAAACAAGACAAATATTTTTGCATCCTCGAATTTATTTATATGATTAAACATTTTGCAAGGAAGTGTGTTTATCTTTCTCAGCCTGCTAGGTGCATGCATATCTGCTGGCTGATTCACAAATTTTGCAAAACCATTTGCACAGTACTGGGCAAATACATGTAGCACTTACTAAATACTTTACTTATTTGTTTAACTGTAAGTTAAAACATAAAGCAAAATACCATAAAGAGTACTGACACAAAATTTTGTGGCTAATATAGCCTGCGACATCGATTCCTTGAACATGCGT
Organism: Rhipicephalus microplus; assembly: GCF_013339725.1. Classification (NCBI taxonomy): domain Eukaryota; kingdom Metazoa; phylum Arthropoda; class Arachnida; order Ixodida; family Ixodidae; genus Rhipicephalus; species Rhipicephalus microplus. Next base: position 76,168,103 of record NC_051173.1, on the reverse strand, counting down.
ATATCTACAAATTGGATGAACAATTATAGCTCATACAGCCAATTATATGAATATTAAAGTTTGCGTGCCTGAACCAGTGCTATATGCCGCATCTCGCATCATTGAATCACTGAAAGTGACCTGAAGCTGAGTCCCAACTTCCAGGTGCCACCATTATTGCCGAGCTCAGAGTTGGCACAGCTACATTATTGACATCATAGTGGTTGTTGCCTTTTGGCCACACTTGTGCTAGCAGGCTACTATTCAGTGACTGCTGTGTCCATGCCTAATGCAAACATGTGGAACGTGAGGATGCCCCAAGAAAATCTTTGCACCCAAACGAGAACGATCAACTTTACGATGACATTGTGCTGCATATGCAGCAGCAAAACAATGTGAGCACATAACGCAGGCAGCACGAAAGTGCGTCAGTATTCTGTGTGTAAGGAGGAAGAAGAACAATACGCCATGGTGGGCCATCTCTTAAGCCAGAAGCGCCGAGCGGGAGCTGTTTGCCCCAGCGCCTTGATTACTGTGTTGGTTGTTACCGCCCACTTTCACTATTGATAGACCTGCTATGCAAGTGCTTACACCTGGAAGCCCCGTTTTATGTGTACCATTTAGCACACTAGCTGGCATTTGTTGCATTCCGTGGCTCGTGTTCTCAGAGCTGTGCCAAGATAAAACTAGTCTGTAATAAACGGACAGCAATCATCCACCTGTACTATGCTGCAGCAAGCGATCCGCCACATTGTGACTAATAGGCTGTCAACAATGTTAATATTGCAAGACAAAAATTTGCGTCAGTACCTCTTTAAGCAATAATCGCAAGCCACAACCTCCAAATTTCTCACTATCAGGGCCCCGTTCAGGGGCACCTGTTTTTCCTCTTGATGCACAAATACTCCAACACGGGGCTACTATGAGGCTCTTGTCCTGAAGCTGAAGGACACTCCACAGGAGCTTTGTAGCCTCCTTGCATCACGACCACAGCCAAGCCCACTGCTCCTTCTTCTGCCTCTCAAATGCACCTGCAGGGGAAAAATGTCTCTGTGATCCTTTTTTCTTGTGTGTGAATTAACATCGTTACACTCACTCTCATATTATTGCTTTAACACTTAAAACTTACTAGCATAACTACTTCAAAGAATAAAGTTTCAATAGTGAAAATTGATCCAAGAGGTTCCACAATTTTGAATTCAAACAGGTAAATAGAAGGTCTCACAGAAGAATATGCGTGGAGCTCTAAGCACGTGCAGGAGTTGTGATCTGTGGCCTTAGCACAGCATTTAGAAGGGCACATGTCTTTTCTACAGAGAACGAAAAATGGGGTGAAAAATGTGAAGTAAACAATAAGTAGGGGTACGCAAATATTCATATTTTTTAATATCTTTTGAATAATGTTTGCTATTCGGCTCAATTCGTACTGCAAATTTTGCTATTTGAACTATTATAACTTACTAGAGACAAAAAATAGGGTCAATGTCTGACTGAAAGGGACCCTCCAAATTTTTAATATGTTTCACCTCATCACACTCGTATTGCGTGAAAGCTGCCTTTCTGGCTCTGCTACGGACACATATGTACTGACTCTAGAAAAGGCTGATTCTAACAAGGAGATGATAGGTGTGGCAGAGGCAAGGACTTATTTATAGTGGTTTTTGACCTGAAATTTGATCAACTCTTCGGCTGCATGAAATCGTGCATATAAACACATTCGAGCATACATAAATTCGATCGTGCATTGCCTTATTCTTTATAAGGCAACTACGAAACGCCACCCTACCAACACTTATCAATTTTACCAAAAGGAAGACTTTCATCTCATAAGAATAAACTTTGGAAGCCTCTCCAACTTTTTTCTAGAATTTCACATGAAGTATTTGAAAAAAATTCTAGAAGTATTCGAGAAACTTCAGAAAAATATTCAATTTGCACACACACTTCAATATTAGAATTCACTTTGGCACACATACTATAACCTTAAAGTTCAAGAGAAGTGGGAAAACCAGAAATAGTTGAGCATTTTATCGCACACTCGTGCCACAGAGAAATATTCTTCTTGTTCTTCAAGCACTTTGATGATGTTGAAGGAGGCAAGACCATATAAAGCATAGCCAATTAAGGGCACACTTGCACCAGAGAGACCTTTTCCTCCTGTTTTTCGAGTGCCTTGACGGTAACATTTAATGTGCAGCAATTTAAGGGCCTCAATCATCTACTGTCATCACTTAAATTGTTTTCAAATTGTTCTTATAAAGTGTAGCAGATGGCAGATATACAGGAATTAGGCATGCTAAAATGGGCATTTCTTTTACAAATTCAGTATAGTATACACAACACTCTCCATGAAGCAATTTAAGTGGCGCAGCAACCCTTTTCGAGCATGGTCAGAAAATGCTGCCGAGGGTACTCGAGGCACCTGAGAGCATGCGAGACAGACATATTAGGGCAACACGCAGCCTGTCATTCATAATTTATTATAAGTCACCTGAAAAATGCTGTTTCCTCTGAACAAATAAGGCTCCAAATTCAACTGACTGCGCTTCAAGTGCAATGTCTACAACCGAAACCGGAGGCTGGCACATGCCCGTGCACCTGTTCGTGATTACACTGAGAAGAAGCCCCATGTTTGAAAAAAAAGAGGGGGGGGGGAATAAAAATAAAAGAGCTCAAGTTCAGAACGCACGTTGATAAATAGGCATAGCTTCTTGTCCCTCAGTCATCCCCTCCTGCGTGGCTTTGAGTGAGCTCACTCGAACGAAAGGTGAAAGAAAGCACGTAAAGCATGTGACGAATTCCTGTAGCTCCGCTAGTACTTCGCAGATTGCAAAATTTTTTCCAATGGTCGATTTGGGATGAATAAGTTTTTCTAATGAAGACATTTGATAATTACTTGGAAAGGCTTTTCAGGGCTTCTTCATTACAAGGCAATGCGAACATGTGCCTGTAACATGAAGGTAGGAACTCTTCAACCTGATATGGTTTTGTTATGGCACAACGTAGTCGTCACAATTCCAGCTTCCAGTTTTAAATTTAGTCGACCTGTTCCAAAACTTTACCCACTGTACAAACCACACCTTTAAATCAGTAAATTATCCAAAAATGAAGAAAATGCAATTATTATGTGAGCAAATACAGTACATGGATATAAAAAGATAAGTGCAAGCAGCAGGAGTGTAAATGGCATATTCAGGCTGCATGAGGAATGTCGTGGAACTGGTAGAGATGAGTATTAATGCATCAACAGCAAACAAAAATTTTCAAAAGAAAGCACAGCTGCCTACTTTGTTATTTATGAAGGCCAGAACTGTAAGGGGCAGTCCTCCCACTGGGTGCTGCCCCCCGAAAAGCAAAAAAATCTGATAGTTAAGTCAGCCATAAAATAAGGTGATTCCACACAAGCATGCAACCACAGCTGACACAAATGAGCACTTAAACAGCATTAAAAAAGAAGTGCCCAAGCACAGCCCCTAATGAGCCCTTTGCAGCTACACGAGCTATCAATAGCTGTTTCTCTGAAGCATGCATGCTCCTGCACCCTCCTCTGAAAGAAGGCACCGCGCAATAGCCAGCATGCTTCACACCAATGCTGGTGCAAAAGCCCCCCAAAAAAAGAGAACTCCGGACACAATGTCATGTGGAAGCCGCTACAGTGCTATGAGAAAAGCATGCAAGAAACTTATTCATTTCAAGGCTTTGCCTTTGTTTTGCTATGCATGAATGAGTCATGTCAATATTCCTCGAACCAGGGTGCAAATGGCAACTATTGGCACCCTTGTTCAAGAATTATAGCAACTGAGAATCGATATTAGCAGTTACCTCTTTTGGATTCTATCTCACTTAACTCTACAAAACAAAACGCTGGTTAAAGCAAATGTGAGTGCTCCCAAGAGTGAAGGGTTTTTGTGTTGTTAGTGACCAATGACGAAGTCTGGTGAGTCAACTTACGAGTCCGTTAAAATATGATTATTTTTTTCACCTATAGTTTCAGTGCTCCATAAAAGCAATATATTGCATAATAGGTTCTCCAGCTGGCACCTTGCAGTGTCTCGTGGCAGTGTAACGGCCTCCCTCCACATGGAATTGCGCCTTGAGCTCTCAATTTTCACAGCTCACACATATCTCAATGCACAAGCATTTGTGCACCGACTCAATATTTATAGCTGAGAGGCCAGAACTACAAGGAGGGGGGGGGGGAGTCGCGCTTCTTTGACATGCCCTCCTGTGGATTTCTTCTTGGGACATTCTCATAAAATATCTGAGGCGCCATCTCTTTGAATAGAGATTACCTTACTGGGTTGCAGTCACTATATAAAGGTTTGAAATTGAAAGGTTGTAACTGGAGCACCAATTATGCAACACATTGCTGTTAAGGGGCATTAAAACCATGTGTGGAAAAGATCATCAACTGGAGCACCAATTATACAACATATTGCTATTAAGGAGCACTGAAACCATGTGTGGAAAAGATCATCATATTTTAACGGGCTCGGAAGTCGACTCACCAGACTTGTCAGACTTGCATTGAGCCGCGAGTCTGAGTGTACTAGTAAGGCCTAAGGAAAAAATATATTTTATGAGTGAGTGTGAATGATTCACAGATTTCTTTTTAACCTATGCAGGGTGCTGCTCAATATAAGCACGCAGAGACAGGGTAAATGCAGAAGTGGTTCAGTTGGTAAGGCATTGTGTTATGATATAGAAGAGTTCTTCGGTTGTCCAGAGAAGTGTTACATTATTAAGTAGTACCATCGATCATCTTACATCGCTGCCGAGAAAAACACTGGCCAGAAAAAATTTGAAACAATGCAGTGTGATGTTTTGCATACCAAACAGCTCCTAATAGCACCTTATTAGGGCATCAGTCAGTCAGTCTATGATGATGATTTTATAGATGATGCTGTGCAGTCACTGAGGAGGTGTTTTGAAAGAGAGTCTCACACAATGACACTGAGGAGTAACAAGTATTCACCGACTGCAGCAGGGGAGCCCCTGGTCAATACTGCAGTCTACATGGAGGGACTAGTCGGGCTGGTGATGAAATCATTGCTTGAAGGATTGAATATTCTGGAGTGCCTGAGTTTCATGCTTGTGATGAGCAATACTTGATTGTTTCACAATCATTGTTAAACCCATTTGAGTTATCCAGTGATTTAACTAGCCATTCATTTAGAATAAAATATTGCAATGGCAATTATATGGACACTTTCAACAGCTGCTACCATTGAACATAAGGGCGCAGTTACGAGTGCTGGTGCGTGCTATTTGGATAAATATCACTACATGGCTTATTTACGTGGTGTGCTCTCAGCACTTTCTATTCGTTGAGACTACCGACAGCACAAAAACCCACTCACTCTCAGCAGCACTGACATTGACTTTAACCAGTGTTTCGTTTTGTGAAATTGAATCTGAAGAGTTAAGTGCTAATCTTTGTATAGCATTCCCATTTGCTCCTATTTTCTTCATTGCTTCATGCTTGTAACAAAACTCTGAGCTCAGACTTTATCTTTGGACCCCAACTGGCATTTGCTGGCGTGCTAAAACAGGGGTGCAGCAGCCGAAATACCATTTGGAGCAATTTTTGGAGCAGCAAAATGTTACTTTTAGAGCACTAAATTCCAAGTTCGGAGCTGGTTATGGAAAAAAAGAACATGCATTTTTATCATGACATAGCGAATTTGGAGCACTATAAAAAAAGGTGGCTTACATTTAGAGAAAAAACATGTATAAACAATTCAACATAACCTAAATTATGTAGTGTGAGCATAGTATTTACTACTATTTCAATGAAGGTAGTATTTTGAACCATCTCGCTAAGGAACCAATGTTAAAGTCCATATTAGCGTTTACTGCACCTGTTAAATCAATTTACAAACTCTGAGAATTTCAATATCAATCTGCCAATATTGTGAGCTTGAAATTTGGAAGATTAGTAAAAACGAGAACTAGAGGTGGTGAAAAAAAAATTGGCACACATTTTAGTTTATTTCTGTAGAGAAGCATAAATGTCACACACTGCTTCAAATGATTGCCAGTAGCTTATTTATACGTCGGTAATTATACTGGTACTCAGAATTTAACGGTGTACAAACGCATGAGTAACTGAGCAAAATGTGAAGTGTCCCAGTATCGCGAACAGCCCTTTGTAAATCTCAACACGCTTTTTCGCGGGCACCGGTCTAGCGCGACAAAGGTGACTCAAGCAGCTTCAGAACCAAAGTCAACAAATTTTCTAACCATTCACCACCCCCCTCCAACCCACCCTTTTCAGCATGGGGCTATGTGCCACTTCGGCTACCTTGCAAGACGAGTTTGACCAGATAAAGTAACAACGGCGCACGCCCGTTGCCCCGGCGACGGTACTAGATATCTATTGCCAAGACCGTGGCAAGGACTCAGCTTCCAGCCAAAATTTGTTATGTGCCACTGCTAAGGTAATCAACGCCGGCATTTGCAGCACGTCGAGCTTGTTCGAGCCTTAATAAGCCATAGCCGCGTTTCTGGCAAGAGAACTTACATTTTCCGCGAAGGGTTGGTGGCTACACCAACACATTTTTGTTTTAAAGTCCTGCCGTCCCGCCGATACGTATCTGTTGTGGTCAGCGGACCAATAGGCATGCAGTGTTGTTACTTTATCTGGTCGATCACGTCTCAACAGCATAGGGTGGGTGGCTAGATTATTTTAGGTATATTCTAGGCACTTTACTTCGGGTCTGCGCGCTTTGACTGATGGCGCAAAGCTGCAGGTGGCCGACATGGCCTGCATTGCTCACCGCAATTAGTACACCTGAAAAAAAAATTGAGGCTGGCTGGGCATTTTGGCGCAGCGTGGTGCAATTTTAACAATTTCACGGGTTCGGCGCAGCTCGGTGCAGCAATCGGGAATTGTATCAAATTGGCGCGATTGGCGCAGCTGTTGCACCCCTGCTAAAAGGACCTGATGTTAAACTGTTCAAGCTTTAGCAGTGCATTTTGGGGGCTGTTAAGTCAGCCATTGAAGTCTACCCGGTTACTGCCTCCAATTAAGGGGTAGCAACAATAACTTTTCTGCACCATGTATCTACTTTGCCATTATTGAATAAGACAGCTCTGCGGGTGTATGTAAACACTGCCTTATTTCAGAGCACTGTGTCGATTAGAGAAGACCGGCAAGTCCCAGACTTCCACGTATTTTTTACCCTATTGTCATCATTTTTAAGCATGTAATAAGGATAGCAACCAGAAGTTTATACTAATTTGTTCATAGCCTTGTGTTCTATTGACCGAACCAAAGAATGGTTTATTTTATTTAAAAAATTGCATTTTATGCTCCTGTACATGATTTTGGACATTTTGCACACTTTCTTTAAGATCAAATAAAAGTTATTCTAAAGGATCAAGTTCAGTTCAGTACACCACCATGAGTTGCTTGAGTATGTGCACAAACAATCAGCATGACATCTTTTGCCATTTCAAAATTATCATACTGACATAACGAAAAATGCCATTTCGAGAAGATGGAGCTCTACTTACGCAATGAAAATTGCAGTTTTTTCTGTGCTGACCTATTGTTTTACTGTGCCACCTTATCTATTTCACTGTGTCTGACTTCGGTAAATGCGTAAACATTACTAGTTGGACAGCTTTTTCTTTTTGCTAAAAAATGCTAAACTTCAGGCTTTTCGTCAATTTACAAAGAAAATAAGCTACAAATATACCATATGTAAAAGGGCCATTTGCTTTCAGGTCACTTTTTTCAGTTGATTAAAAAAAGATACGCAGGATGAGGAGAATACTGTAATATCTCAAGCAAGTGCCCCCACCTAAGCGAGTTCCATCCTCTCTCTTTCAAGATATTTAAAAGATGCATGAACAACTGAGCAAGCACTCCCCCCTCCCCACCTTCCTGCCATTCCTGCAGTTTCCTTCACTTTCTTTATTTAGAAGCACAACGAGGTTGCAGAATCATAGTGAATTCATGCATATTTATTAAAGTGTATCAGTTTCGTTGGAAGCACATGCGCCTTTTTCACCACAATCTTGATTTTTGATGCAAGACCGAGCAAGAACCCCCCCCCCCTCCAATTCTCGTCACCTTCACCATAGTTGGGAGCACTTGCTCAGGATTGCACGGTACATGAAAATTGTGGAAAAAGAATCTGCTTTCATATCTAGTAAACAATTAAAAAGTATTTTCTTTTAATTTTTGCTTGCCCTGCTTCCTTCATACACAAAATAATAACATGACCCTTACAAATATTATTCAGTTCTGCACAACATTTCGCAATGGAATATGCTGCCCGCTGATATTGTGAACTCCTCTTCTGTCAAATTTATGAACAGAATTCAAAACTTATATGAACACCTTGCTTACTGTACAATGTGCATATTTATTGCTCTTACTTGCTTTGTACATAAGGTCTATTTATTTTCCTCACATTTTTGTGTTTTCAAGTTCAACCCATTCCTGCATGGGCCCGAGAAGGGGCCTGCAGTATTGTAAAATAAAATAAAAATAAGCTACTTTGAAATTCACATAAACTTGGTTCCCTACACTGACAGACACACGTAGGTTCAACCCTGTTCAAGAAGCATGAAGTTGGCAGACTTGTCAATTAATCTGCCCATTGAAAACATCAATGCTATTGAAAGCTCAATTTCTTAACAGTACACACTTGCCTGATTGCTTTCTTTGGAAGCATGTGAAGCCCTGTCAAGGTGAGGCATCATTGGGAAGGACTCTGGTAGCGGCTCAGAAGTTGTAATACTGGTTGTGATGCAGCAATGGCTGAAGTGAAATATAGGCCGTGGTGGTGGTAGCAGCAACTGCAGTGTTTGTGCCGAAGGAGCCTGACCTGGAGGATATGACTGAAACCCAAGGGGTGACAGATAATAGGTATTAAGAAATCATGAAAACGAATGTTCACTACATTATAGAAATTTGCAACTTAGAGTGATGGACAGCTGAGCTTGTTGGTAGAGATTTATGATGGACTTCTGTGAACATAATAAGCGAGAAGCGTAGCATGTAACGGGTGTGTCGTGGGTAGTCCTTACATTCACAACATAGCTCAGGGGCTAAAGAAAGCGATAAATAGACACAACATCAATGCATTATGGCCACCAATAGACTAGAAACTAGGCGAGATATAATGTCATGCTGAAAAACAATGAGAGGGGACAAGAAGCTGGACTCACAATTGTTTCGTAAACACACCAAAAATTTTGTTGATTACCATACAGGCGTAAAGTAAAATGTTCCTTTTAGCTTCGGCCATACCTACATAGGGCATATGGGCCAGTGTTAACTATAGATGAATGAAAAAAGATGAGAGCGCGAACTACAGGCTCACCAGAAATTCTATCTTTAAATTGTTGAAGGTGTGTTGAAAGCACAGGCCGACCAAACAAAATGTGAAGCTCACTCAATCACAAAATGTATTTGCACATATGGCTCATTCAGATTCTCATTTATGGCCATATCCGAGTTTGAGTGACTCGGCTTGTGAGGGAGTTTGCCGACCTATGGCTGAGAGGGGTTCTGAAGTCTGCCATTCCTTTCCTCCAAAGCCTCTATTTGTTGCTCAATCCACTCGTTCCATTGTAAAAATTTTCTGAAGGAGGCTCAATCAAACAAGCTTCTAATTGCCAGAGCCATCTTACAGGACTCTTTTTCTTTCTTGAATCGCTGCCTTCTGCGACTTTTTTTTTGAGGGGTGGGGTGGGGGGGGGGGGTCTTAGGAGTGTATATTTAAACCCAAAATATTACCACTCAGTAGAGATGCTCTAAGTGCCATAAAATCCAGAGTAAGCACTCCTAACAGAGCAAGCACCTCCCTACTTTCTTCAAGAGGTGCTGAATAAGTAGCCTCTTCTCCTCTACCACCATCTTCACTGTTTCTATTTGCCGAGTGAATGCGAAATAAAGCCGTGCAGGCATGGGCATTTAAGAAAGTGCTTAAGTAGACGCTCAGATGTGCATTTTTTATTCTCAGTGATTCTTCCACTTCCACGTTGAATATTGACCGATGACTGAGCAAGGGCCTACTCTTCAAACCTTGTCGAATTATCATTCACTCTCCAGGAGCACTTGCTGAGAATTTTTCGATAAACACAACATACTAAGAAGTCTGTACTTTCCAGTAACATGTACCTCAAAACTAGAGTGGCAGTAACTACCTTACTAAGTCATATATTACTTCATAGGTAGCCGTGAATATTCACTTGAATATCATACTGTCTGCTGTGTTGCTGACCGCAACAGCTGCATGTGCTCCTTAATTTATAACTATGCAATAGTTGCACATCATATTTGCAGACTGATGTTTATGCAGTGATTTAGCCACATGAATTTATGCAAATTATTACAAAATTAACTGCTTCATGAACGTAACAAACATACAGTCAGCATGAGAATAACTTGAGAAGCTTGCTTTGGCATGTTGACACTCCAGAGATACATTTTTAGCTCATAAAATACAATGCCGATATTGTTCAAAGTCAAAATGGCCCCCGAATAAAAAGCAATTGAAATTTCATGATGCAACGCATATGTGTTGTACGATTTCTTTAGTGTGCCTGTCTATCTATGAGGTCACAGCTTTCAGTTCTTGACGCAAAGCACCCATGTAAGCATGCCTCGGATAAGTGTGAAGTGTGAGCTAGAATTCCATTTCAGGGTGCTGAGCAGTGCAAATTCATCGAATATTCAGCAATGTGTACAGCCCCACTTTCAATACATGACAGCAAGGCACTGCAATAGTGTAGGAAATGAGAAGCATGATGCACAATATTTACAATGCAGACTGACTGGGAATGAAGCAAGTGTAAAACAATAATTTTGTTGACTGAATGGATCAGATAATTCGGGAAAATCATTGGGTCAGAATTTTTGGGCTGAGTAATTCATTTCCCAAAATATTGCAGTCAGCTCAATACAGCACAGATGGTATACCATGGTTGGACACAGAGTGAGACTCTAGTGCTGCAAACTGCGTGCAGTCAGTTCCTAAAATGCTAACTGGTCATGAAAACAAAACGATAAACGGGTGCCATTTCGACATTTCTCTGGCACTACCATGATGTGCTCCAGAACTAAAGGTGCAATACAAACAGTGGAAGCATTCCGATGAGCGCAAAAAATTCAAGTGAACCTCTTCCAAGAAGTAGTGCATGGCTGCTGTGTTTGGGGAGATAAATGGTGGTGTTTCCTTGATAAAAATAGGTGAGGCATAAACCCACGAAGACTCGTGAGATTTGCCATCTGTATCGGCTCCTAGTTAAAGATATCCGTGGCACGCTGTTTCGCTGGCCGCGCTTTTGAAGACGTAGACAAGGCTTTTCTTTCAATTGTTGTTGTTGTTGTTGTTTTAACTGTTTTGCTGTGGAGAGGTTGAGGAGCCTATTGCCTCGGCTACTCCATATCACAGAGTTCTGCAGCGAAAAATAAAATAATAATACAGAACGGTACCCAAAAATTAACAATACGGAAAAGGAGAAAAAAAAACATAATAGCACACTGAAACCAGTTCAAATAACCTGTCAATACACAGTTTTCTTCACGCAGTTCACTCAGTCATAAACCACTTTCACGCACACCTTAGTACTATAATGCCAGTATATACATGACCACACTTTACATAATACTCATTTCTGGCTGTCAGTCATAGGCGCTTGTCCAGTCCGGTCTCCACTAAAAAGTCTGTCAGGAAGATTATTGCCTTTTTCTGAAGATGCATCTCAGGCCATGGCCCAAGTAGTTTCTTTATTGTGAGGGGCCGTCTGTCCAAACTTGCTAATTTGTTCTTTAATTTTTCTCTTTCTTTCGCGTATTTAATGCACTCCAAAAGAATATGGCGAACATTTTCTTCTGCATGACCACAATGGCATTCCGGTGAGTTGGATCGATGTATCTTGTGCAGGAAGCTGTTTGTGTATGCTACTTCCAATCTAAGTCGGTGGATCAATGTCTCTAGGTGTCGTGGAAGGTCTGTCGCTATGGAAAATTTTCTGTGTGGATCAACTTCATAAAGTACCGTTTCCTTTGATTTAGGGCTCTCAAACCACTTCTCCATCGAACAATGGTTAGCCCCTTGCGATATAAAATGTCGAATATCCGTCCCAGATATAGGGATTGTGCAATCCCGTCCTTCCTTCAATGCTTTCTTCGCGAGACTATCAGCATCTCATTTCCCTTTATTCCAATGTGGCTGGGTATCCATTGGAATACGATGTTGTGACCCTGCGATGAGGCATATTCCCACAGTTTCGCGATACATTGTGGTATTTCACCATTTCTGTAAGTTGATCTCACATTCTATTAGCTGAAGAGCTAGCTGAAGAGCAGGTTTGCTATCAGTGCATATCACCCAATTTCGTGGATCTGGATTCTCGCAGATAAGCTTAACTGCTTCAAAGATAGCCACCAATTCTGCTGTCGTCGATGAAGATTTGTGCGATAATTTGTACATCTTCTTTTCCTGAATTTCGGGTATAAAGACCGCGCAGGCTGACGCTTCTTCTGTGCATGATCCATCTGTATATATCTTCGTTTTTTCATTATGCATTACATGAAGCTGATGAAGTACCAACTGTGCCGCTACTAGAGGTGCCATGGCTGCTTTCTTCTCTATGCCGTCTATTTCACGGATAACGTTGAGAAGTGGCAGCGTCCAAGGTGGTTTTGAAGGTTTCCATTGTTTAAATTCTGGTACTACTGCTTGAAATGATGATATAGTATCCTGTAGTCTCGTTGCCGTTCTTTGTGTTAGTGCACCAGATAAAAAATGACTTTCATGTTGCGTGAAAATTCTAAATAAATTTCGAGATGTTTCTTTAGTTCGCAGTACTGCCAAAGTACACTTTCAATTGTGTTGAAATCTAGTCATTTGCACAATCATAGTCGGCTGTGCAGCTGTCGAAAATAGTGCCAAGCGGGAAAAAATGTTCAGATTTCCTTGGAACAAAGATATAAAGTTGAAGTGGATTTTGTGGAGAGATATGGTGAGTGGTATGCCTTTGGATGCCTAGCGTAAGGTGAGTAACATTTATCGACAATCCTGCATGGATGGTTTCGTTTGACACATTCGGTATTTATGTACAGGCGCTCCAAGAAAAGATTCATGGCAGGTTGACTACGTGCCGTCAACATATTGGCACGTCGAAAGAGAATCTAAGGCGCCAAGACTGAAGTACAAAAGTCGTTTGGATGTGTAGTTTTCATCATCACAACCACAATCACTATCTACACAGCTACGGCAAGCATACAGCATTTGCTTTAAAATGCACGGCCGCTATGCAACGTGCAGCCAGCTCTGAGCTTGATACAGAAAATAGCAAGACAGAGCAGCCAACAGCCACACGATATCATGCCAGGGGTGACACCGTGGAATCCACGGCACCTATTGCAGTGATGTATACACAATTAGTAGTGGTTATGAAGGCGACGACTTCGTACCAGTCGGAAAAAATGATGTGTCAGTAATGCTATCTAGACAAGAAAGGGCGCTCCACTATTCTATTTATAGAACAGGTATACAATGTGTTGCTAGTGATTTCAACTGTTCCTCCAAGGATTCATTCCGTAGTAGTCAATTTATTCATACCTGATCTGGTGCACATGCGAGCAGGACAGGTAACAAGGCTTAACAAACACGGTGCCTGACTGTGAGGTGAGCATCACCTAGACCAGCTTGTTCACCAAAACGATGCAATGCCGAAACGCCTAAGAAGCTCGACTTTACTAAATAAAAGTCGCTGTCATTCATGCACATTTGAACATTTTACCAGGCCGTCACCGCTGCACGTAGTTTTAGTAACATATGATACTCATTGCACATGGTGAACGTTGATACAAGATACTATATATCCAACAATCTGAGACAGCGACAGAGTGTTTCAATTGCAAATGCAAAAACAGCTGAGCGCCCTCACTAAAGCAAACACGTAAAAATAAGCACATTAGTCGGTGATGTGCATTATTATGCAAGTGTAAAATTAGTTCAAAGCCGTGACAACCAAGGCCACGCCACTTAAAAGAAAACACATAATTGTGATAGCACATACAGTCGGTTGTTTGCCACTTCAAATGAAAATATTATTTGGCAATCACAGCACATGCTTCTCTTTTGTGGTCAGTCGTAGGTCGGCCGTGCTATTGTGTGCTAGAAATTTGCAGCATATGCGTTGCGTTACCATGAAGAAAGCGAGTGACATGGATAAACGCCAATACTCAAGGAGTGATGCAGCACACGGAGAGCCACTGAAATGGTAGCTGGTGCAGACTGCATGCATCCCATGAGCCTTTGCAAGTTTATGCCTCACTTATTCATGGGACATGGCATGACCCTCACTGCAGTATTGTAGGTCTAACTCTCATATGTCTACAGAGCGCAATTAAGAATAAGCAAAGAGAGATGTCATAAGTGACACTGTCTTTCTTTTTTTTTTCATGACAACATGGGACCACAGAGGAAGCAGCGGGAAGTTCACTCGCCCAACACCATTCTGATCAACGTATCATTGAAAGCAATACGTGGAAACTCAAAATGAAAAATTGAGCCCCTTATGTTGGCAAGACATGACAGACCTAACTTAGCTATCTCTGATTGCCATATTTTTGCTAACATGAAATGCTGGCTAGGAGGCCTGTGCTTTCACCTAGTCCTGTTCTTTGCTCTGCTGCTTGATGCAGACTCGCTTACTGAACTTCTAGGTGGCGAGTAAAGGAAGTTGCAAGGCAGACAGTTCTGATGAAGCCCTTGATCAACATTTGTTGGGCTGAATACTAAATCACTGAGAATCTTACATTACTAAGTCAAAGTGTGGTTGCTAACTACTAGTGCTGTTCTTTTTCTTTGTAAGAATCATCCTGGCAAAACTGACCTATTTACATGTGGTGCCAGTATTGTTATTATTTCTGTACCATTCTCCTTTCTTGTAATTCCACTGCAGCTTGGGCTATGCTAGGCTGCAGTATTGTGAATAAATGAATTAATGAGTTGGTGCTACACACTGACAAATGGCAAATATGTACAGATGTAGCTGGTATATGTACCTAAACGTTTCAAATGAAGCAGTCTTCATTTTCGCTCTGGTTACTACTTCCCGACCGAACAGAACTTGAAAAAAAATGCAACATAGAATGAGTGACCCTTGTCTAGCCAATTAGCACAAATGTACTTGAATGAGCGACTATTGTATAGACGTGCGGCTTGTGAAAGCAACCAGGACATTGGAAGTTAGCATTTTTTATATGTTGTTAAAATCAGTTTTACTATTAAACCACATTTACCTTCCAAGTTCTGACGTTCCTTTCACAGTCACTCTGGTAGAAAAGATTGTGTTGCACGGCGAGTCGTTTTTTTCTCCATCTGCACGAGGTCAGTAAAATCAGAGAACACATAAAGCTGGAAAGCAGGCTACTATAAATAACCACACAGAAATGAAAACGTAGAATTCGTGACTATTACACGTGAACAATAAGTAAATGCAATGTAATGCAGGTTGGTCATCAGGAATAGCGACGTGGACTTGTTCGTATATTAATAACTCTACAGGTGTCACACCGGACATTTCCAGCGCCATCAGGGCCGACGCGAATGTGGTTTTTGATCGCGATCAACAGTGCCAGCTACAACTTATGTCACTGTGCGGCCGCACAAAATACATTTTAATCCAGATCGGTCATGATTGCGATCGAAAGATCCCATGGGACACGAGCGTGCGGTATCAGGTGCAGCATGCCAACATACACAGCACACGGATAAAATGTGCCACATAAAAAATAAAACACACACGCACTCAAACATGTTTTCGTTGTGCCTTCCTTTGTTCGCCTAACCTCACGCCAGTGAAAACGTCATGGAAAATAAAATGACACTCACCTCAAAGAAGGTGGACATTCCTGTAATAGCAGCTCTTCTTGATGTCCTTACCCGGCTCACTTTGCCGATAAAGGCCTTTTTTGCCATATCGGCAACGCTCAGCGAAATGAAGCATTTCTCGAGGTTGTCCACAACGGCGCGGTAACCGTCTCCGCAAACGACGAACGTGACTTTTGGTGCACCCCGCATTTCAAATGACTCTTCACGGTTTTACTGAACCACATCTGTTTCACACCTGCCGCACAGTTCGAAGAGGCATAGAGGCTGCACACAGGAAACGTTTAAACCCGGTAGCACAACACAAGCAACAAACCCCATCGCACAACTTGCAAGCGCCATATTGACAACGAATGACCTCGAAATGGGCTTGTCTTGGCCGCTTGTCGTTAACCGACTCTCCTGAAGTTACAATGAAAAACAAAAAAAAACTCGTAGCTGGCGAAAAAGAAAAAACTCGTTGACACAATTTCAAATTCATAAATTAACGTTTTTTTGCGCGCATAAAAAAGCATGCAGTAAGTTTGATTGGTCTCAATAGTTTTTTTTTCACGCAACCAAGAATTTGTATTTTGGTTTCCGTAGTGCGGCTGTCAGGTAGTCTTGACTTGTGGCTCGTAAACATCCGGTCGCGCAAAAATGCAAATGGCAGTTAAGCATTCTACAATGATCTCGTTGACTCTCATCGACGCAGTAACAAACTGGACCTATCTACAGCGGAGAGCATGTAAAAAAAAAAAAGCTTTTTTGAACTTCACTAAGCTTTTCAGCAGATTATTGTTCAGCAGCATGCCGTGACGGCATACGTTAACTGGCGTACATAAGCATACATAATCGCCAAAAGAACGCGACCAGTACACCCAACTTCGAGGAGACCAACAGAAAAAAAACACATCAAAGATAAAATTCATCCGTGTTATTCTAAATTAACGACGAAAGCATAAAGCCCAGATCTGCGAGATGTTGACTATTTTTTGTTCAATACACAGGGTAATGGTAGAGATATTCTCGTCTAGGCCCCGTAATTAGTGTGTGGTGTTCAGAATTTTTTCACGAGCCGTAAGTGTTACATAGATATGTATTCAGCTGACCTTACTGTATCTGTAAGCATTAATATATTCTTTATCTTGTATATGCATATGCCAGAATTCAGCGTAAGTAATAGTGTAAAAACAGCTGAGCTGTGGAGAAGAATTATCTTTGGCTAAGTTGCAAATTATGCGTAAAGCTCTGTTTTGAATAACGTGGAGCTTCTTTAAAGTGCTGCTAGTAGGAAGAACAATTAAAACGTGAGACAGCTTAACGCACGAGACTGGCCTGCACATCCTTCAGCAACGTTTATGGTAACCAAACACCTAGAGTTTTACATGGCTGGCACAATTTTTATGTTTCTAGAGCTGCAAGTCAGTGATTCCTCTCATAGCACATGATTTACCCCGTGGCCAAAAAGTAATCCCTCTCGTATTAGCCGCAACAATTTCTAGTGCACTTTTTCCAGTCACGCTCCATTTTTACTAACCAAAAATTCTACGAAGATTACGATATTACTTAACGCAAATTCTACGCGCAGCTTCTTGTTGAAGCAATGCTAACTGCAGCCACATGCACTCCGCAGTTGTAGAAACATAACATTAATTCGCTACATGTTGCCACTAAAACTGCCAGTGCTCAAGCTTCACGCACACCACTATGTGCGTTCAAGGAGCCGCGAACTACGCGGAACGCCTACAGCCACTTTACGACAATCGAAGCCTGCCGCACTGCATGCGCACAAACTTCACCCATAAGAAACAAAAGCGAGGGGTGGGGAGACAGCCTGCGTGACTGAGGAAGAAAACAAGGCTCCAGTCGCTCTTGATATCTACAGACTCCGCGCTCACTCTCTCGTGTTTGATCTATCGGTTACGCCTCCAACGCAGACAGCGAAGCCGCATGACCCAGGAGCACACGCCTTGAGATCAGCTCTCTCACACAACTGTATTATCGGTGCCATAAGTGCATAGTCATCGGCAGGATTCTCTCTTGAGGGGTGCAAATGGCTGGTGTAGGGCGAAAGCACTGCCATAGCTTGGGTGGGTGCAAGTGCTAGTGAGGCTTGCGGGGGACAACTACCCCATTTTTTCCCCTTACTGACGCCCATGCATAAGTGTGCAAAACAAAATGAGTAATAGATACTGACAATCTTGTTAATAAGAAGTTAAACAAGAAACAACCCAGTATGCTTCTCTATGTGACTCCTAGCTGGCGTAGGATCCAGTGTTTCTCATGAGTGCTAATCAATATTAACATGCTGATGTCGAAGTGACACACAAGAATTCACAAGTTATAAGACTCGATTGCCATCATAATACGTAAATACAAGCTTAATAGAAAGTATTTCTTGGTTTTGTTTTATAAGTGTAAGACTTCCTTAAAGTAAATAAAGAGGGCTAACACTAGACACTTCTCTTCAATTCTTTGAAGAATGAATTCTCTCTGCCTCTCTGCAGTTACACTACACCAACGATTATTTTAAACCATGCTTGCATGGCACTGCAAGATTACGTTCCTCAATAAAATGAGAGAGATATCTTCAAATGACGTTTTCTAGGCCTTTAAAAAAAACTCAAAACGGGCAAGCTGAAAATGCACAAGTTTGTGTCACACAATTACTCAGATAACACATTTCAAACAATGCACATTCATGCACCACATCATTCGAACTGAACAGCTAATGGTCACAATACTCTTGACTTGCAAACAAGAGGGGCTCAAGTTGTTGTTTTGAGCTTCCATGCATTGCTTTAAATGGTTTATGAGTGTGTTTGGTGGCACAAGCTTTCTTCTTCCTTATACTTGGCTGGGCTATCTCAGAGAGGCGCACAATAGCAAATAAATAGCTTCTCCACGCTTTGTTTTGTGCACTTCCATCTGAACCATTGAAAACGGCTTGTTGCACGCTTTCGTGTACAGCATCATCCCCATTGGATAGCTATTTGTAACGATACTCATGTCACAGCGCATCTTGTGCACAAAGCAAAGCGTGCAGCATTATTTGCTATTGTGCACCTTCTCTGTGATAGCACAGCCACGTATCAGGAACAAGAAAGTTTGTGCCACTAAACACTCTTGTCAACTATTTTAAGCAATGAGTGGAAGCTCAAAACAACAACTTGAGCCACTCTTGTTTGCAAGACGTAAGTACCGTGACCATTAGCTGTTCAGTTGGAATGATGCGGTACATGAATCCGTACAACAAGCTGTTTTCAAGGGTTCAGATAGAAGCACACAAAACAGTGTGGAAAATTATTTACTCTTGTCCACCTTCTCAGTGATAAACACAGCCAAGTATCACAGACAAGACTACTTGTGCCACAATAACATTCTCATCAACCATTTAAAGCAATACGTGGAAACTCAAAATGAAAAATTGAGCCCCTTTTGTTTGCAAGATATGAGTACCGTTGCAAATAGCTGTCCAATCGGCATGATGCTGTACATGCAAGCATACAACAAGCCGTTTTGAAAGGTTCCGATAGAAGCGCACAAAACAAAGCGTGCAGAATTATTTCCTCTTGTCCACCTTCTGAGTGATAAACACAGCCAAGTATCACAGACAAGCATTCTTGTGCCACAAAAACACTCTCATCAACCATTTCAAGCAATACCTGGACACTCAAAATGAAAAATTGAGCCCCTTTTGTTTGCAAGACATGAGTACCATTGCGAATAGCTGTCCTATGGGCATGATGCTGTACATGCAAGCATATAACAAGACGTTTTGAAAGGTTCAGATGGAAGCGCGCAAAAGAAAGCGTGGAGAATTATTTCCTCTTGTCCACCTTCTGAGTGATAAACACAGCCAAGTATCACAGACAAGCGTTCTTGCGCCACAAAAACACTCTCATGAATCATTTCAAGCAATACATGGAAACTCAAAATGAAAAATTGAGCCCCTTTTGTTTGCAAGATATGAGTACCGTTGCAAATAGCTGTCCAATCAGCATGGTGCTGTACATGCAAGCATACAACAAGCCGTTTTGAAAGGTTCAGATAGAAGCGCACAAAATAAAGCGCGAAGAATTATTTCCTCTTGTCCATTTTCTGAGTGATAAACACTGCCAAGTATCACAGACAAGCATTCTTGTGCCACAAAAACACTCTCATGAACCATTTCAAGCAATACCTGGAAGCTCAAAATGAAAAATTGAGCCCCTTTTGTTTGCAAGACATGAGTACCGTTGCAAATAGCTGTCCAATCAGCATGATGCTGTACATGCAAGCGTACAACAAGCCGTTTTGAAAGGTTCAGATAGAAGCGCACAAAACAAAGCGTGGAGAATTATTTCCTCTTGTCCACCTTCTGAGTGACAAACACTGCCAAGTATCAAAGAGAAGAATTCTTGTGCCACAATAACATTCTGATCAACGTATCATTCAAAGCAATACGTGGAAACTCAAAATGAAAAATTGAGCCCCTTATGTTGGCAAGACATGAGTACCGTTGCAAATAGCTGTCCAATCCGCATGATGCTGTACATGCAAGCATACAACAAGCCGTTTTGAAAGGTTCAGATAGAAGCGCACAAAACGAAAGCGTGAAGAATTATTTCCTCTTGTCCACCTTCTGAGTGATAAACACTGCCAAGTATCACAGACAAGCATTCTTGTGCCACAAAAACACTCTCATGAACCATTTCAAGCAATACCTGGAAGCTCAAAATGAAAAATTGAGCCCCTTATGTTTGCAAGACATGAGTACCGTTGCAAATAGCTGTCCAATCGGCATGATGCTGTACATGCAAGCATATAACAAGACGTTTTGAAAGGTTCAGATAGGAAGCGCACAAAAGCAAAGCGTGGAGAATTATTTCCTCTTGTCCACCTTCTGAGTGATAAACACTGCCAAGTATCACAGACAAGAATTCTTGTGCCACAATAACACTCTCATCAACCATTTTAAGCAATACCTGGACACTCAAAATGAAAAATTGAGCCCCTTTTGTTTGCAAGACATGAGTACCATTGCGAATAGCTGTCCAATGGGCATGATGCTGTACATGCAAGCATATAACAAGACATTTTGAAAGGTTCAGATGGAAGCGCACAAAAGAAAGCGTGGAGAATTATTTCCTCTTGTCCACCTTCTGAGTGATAAACACAGCCAAGTATCACAGACAAGCGTTCTTGCGCCACAAAAACACTCTCATGAATCATTTCAAGCAATACATGGTAACTCAAACTGAAAAATTGAGCCCCTTTTATTTGCAAGACAAGAGTACTGTTACAAATAGCTGACCAATGGGGATGATGCTGTACATGCAAGCATACAACAAGCCGTTTCGAAAGGTTCAGTTGCAAGCGCACAAAACAAAGCGTGGAGAAATATTTGCTAATGTACACCTTCTCTGTGATAGCCCAGCCAAGTATGAGGAAGAGGAAAGCTTGTGCCACTAAACACTCTTGTCAACCTTTTCAAGTAATGCATGAAAGCTCAAAACAACAAATTGAGCCACTCTTGTTTGGAAGACATGAGTATCGTCACCATTAGCTGTTGAGTTGGAATGATGTGGTATATGAATGCGTACAACAAGAAGTTTTCAAAGGTTCAGATGAAAGCACACGAAACAAAATCTTGAGAACTATTTGCTCCTATTTAGCTTTTGAGCAATAAACACAGCCAAGTACATTTCACGAGCAAGCAAGCTTGTGCCACCCAGACACTTATTCAACTATTTAAAGTAATGTGTTGAAAGTTAAACTGAATATTTGAATCAATTTTGCTGTAAGACAGGAGCAGCATTAGAAATACTTAGTTGGCCAGTGGTGAAGATACTTTCATGCAGACGTACAATAAGCTGTTTTCAAAGGCTCAGATGGAAGCACACCAAACAAAATTTTGATAATTATTTTCTCTTATTCTGATTCTGAGGAATAAACACAGTCAAGTACCGTTCACAAGTGAGCAAGCTTGTGCAAAGCCAACCAAACTCAGATCGACCGTTTCGAGCAGTGCATGGAAAATTGATCTGAATATTGGATGCAGTTTTGTTTCAACAACACCAGTATTGCAAAACCTTTTTAATGTGTTTGTATGTAATTATTTTGTACTTGTACAGACTAAAGACTTCATCGATATCTTTCAGTGTGTGTGTTTAGACCAGAGAGTGCAATTGCTATGTCATAACAGAGACGCCTTGCCCCTCGACTGTCTCGTGTGCACTTTTTCCTCGAGGTCCAAGCTTCGTAGAGCTCATTCGCACTCTTCCTTGGTAGTCCTGCATTGCGCCTTGTGCTTTGTGCCTTGGTGCAATGACAGAGCACGTGACCGAGGCTTGGTCCATCTCTCCTGAATATAAGAACTAATTGTCTTTTATCTTCTTGTGTATTTTCATATAATATAAAATTACTCACTCACTATTTTCTGTTAGAGATTTCTCATAGAAAGATTATTCATTGCACAAATACAACATTTAAAATATTGTTTTTTTCATAAATTGAACAGCAATATTTGTGCAAATATAACACATGTACAACTAAGGTGATCAAATGAAATAAAGTACTTTGGTAATTATCTGATATACTTATCTGTTATACTTTTGCACATATTTGCATCTCATGATCTGAACTAGTTAAAATTGGTTATTTCTTGAGGTTGTGTACAGCCAACTAATGGAGCTGAAAAACTCAGTATTTTAGACCTTTCAACACAAAAAAAAACAAAAATGTTATGCGTGCCTAGGTATTTGGTCTAATAAGTTTACTGATGTACTACATTGACTATCAAGATTGACATTGAGCCCTATCAAGTCCTATGTATGGCCCCCATTCAGCCCCATTAGCTCCTATATTGTGCTAGATGAGAGTCCTACATACCAAACCCATAATGCCTATATAGCTCCTACATACCCCTATATGTCCTGCCCAAGTCCCATTCAGCTCCTACATACCACCATATAGCTCCTGTATAAGACCCATTTACCCCCATTTGGTTCCTGTACAGCTCCTGTATTAGCTCCTGTAACCCCTGTATTGAAGCATACGGATCCTGTATGGAATTATATAGGTTTTTTCAGTAGGGTTGTCGCATGTTGTATCGATGTGACTAGACCAAGATAAGTTAGTAGTGAAAAGGAGACCAAGGTACTTATATTGTGAGACCCGCTGCACTACATAGTTATTAAAAGAATAATCAAACACAGATGGGGTTTCTGTCTACTGAAACACATAGCAGCTGTCTTTTGAAAGTTAATGCTCATCTGCCAATTTTGGCACCACCTGCAAATGTTTAAGAACGACGTATGGAGTGTATGATAATCATCAGGTGAATTTATTACGTGATATAAAACGCAGTCATCAGCGTAAAGACGAATTTTAGTGGAAACTGTGTCGGGTAGGTCATTTATATATAACAGAAAAAGTAATGGCCCTAGCACGGATCCCTGGGGCACTCCGGAAGATACACGTGCTTTAGATGAATGGAAGGTGTTAAATGATACGTATTGACTACGACTTGAAAGGAAACTTCTAATTCACTGAACAAGCGATTGGGTTTTTAGTAAGAGATTGAGTTTATATAGAAGTTTTGAATGGATGACAGCATCGCAGGGTTTAGAAAAGTCTATGAATAATGCGTCCACCTGAAGACCTAAGTCAAGAGCTATAGATATGTCATGAGTGGATTCTGTCGGCTGAGTTATGGTACTAAATCCACGCCGGAAACCATGTTGTGCATTGGGCAGAATATTGTTAGTTTCGAGAAAATTGATGATGTGTTTGAAGACAATATGTTCCAGTAGTTTGCATGAGTGAGAGGTAAATGATATAGGCCTGTAATTTAATACAGATAGCCTACTACCTGATTTGTGGAATGGAAGGACTTGTGCAATTTTCCACGATGATGAAACAGTTGATGTTGATAATGATTTGTTGAAAATTACTGACAGGTATTCACTTGTCCATAGAGAATAGCGATGAAGAAAAATGTTATTAACATTGTCTGGGCAAGACGACTTTTTTGAATCAACATTTAAAATCAAATTTAAAACACCTTCTGTAGACACAGAGACATCACCAAAAGAAACAAGCGAGGCATGAAGTGGAGTGCAAGAAGAAATTGCGTGATTATCCTGAGCAAAGACAGACGTAAGGTATTCGTTAAATGCATTGGCAATGACCTGCGGCTGGCTAGTAGGAGTTTCATTAAGAACGAATGTACTAGTAGAGCATTCCTTTGGCGAGATTGAGCTCCAAAATTTTCGGAGAATAATCTTAACCATATTTGGCAAGGTAAACGAGAAAAAAAAAGTCTTTAGCAGCATTTATTTTCCTACGAAGTTCTTCCTTCACTGTATTGAATTCAGCTCTACGCAGGGCATTGCCATTACGACTTGCATGCCTTAGTCTTGATAGTCGACGCTTTAAATGCAGTATTTCTCTCGTTATCCATGGAAGTTCAGTATTTTTCTTTTTAGTTTTTAGTGGTACATGTGTTTCAATACATTCTATAACAAGGTTTTCAAAATAAGACACCAAACTGTTGACATCACCAGTATAGCTAAGTTCTTTGAAAATTTCAAACTCGCTGCTTAAGGTGTAAATTATAGACACACCGTCAGCCAGGCTATAATTGCGAAAAGTTGTATATTCATAGCGGCGTTTCGGAACTGTGCAATTAAGAGATATTAGTACACCTCTATGATAAGAAATACCATTATTGACCTGAGCTGTAAACCCCCTTGTATACAGTAAAGCACTGAGAAAAACGCAGTCTAGTATAACATTGTCCCTTGTGGCATCAGTGACAACTTGTTTAGGACCTAAGTTTAGTGAAAAATTAATCACCTTTCTACAAATTGATGAATCGGTGCCCAAAGTGGAGAGCGATGGCCATGAAATGCCAGGCACATTAAAGTCTCCCATGCAAATTAGCTTACCTGAAGAAAAGCCTTTTTGTTGTATAAAACTACTGAGTACTGTGAACTGATCTAGTGATGAACCTGGGGGACGATAAAATACACCGACAATTATTGGAGAGTTCGCGATATGAACCTTGCACCAGACGATTTCAATATCTGCAGGTGACTTTAATACAGAAAAACTTAGATCAGACCTCAAGAAGATGGCAACGCCGCCACCTCGGCCATGCAATCGATCAGTACGAACAACATTGAACCCTGGTGGAGTAATTTCAGAATCATATATGTCGCCATGAAGCCAGGTTTCCATGACGCCAATAATGTGAGGACAATAGGTAGCAAGCAAGTGTACAAAATCAGGAAGTTTATTAGTGAGACTTCTGGCATTTATATTGAGAATACAAACCTTATCATGACTCGGTCATTTCGTAAGAATGGGGCGTTTAGAAGACTGTTTGGTGGATTTTACTAATGAGTTGGAAATACAATCCCAGTCATACCGCGCATTATCTACATATACATGATCGTATCTTAATTGCACAGTGAAACCGTCATTCCTAAAGGATGCAGTGGCGCCCCATAGTTTTTGGCGAATAATCCGTATGTGTTCAGAGAAGTCCTCCGTTATACGCATGTTAGAACCCTTCAGCTTAAAGCCATTCTTCAGCACCTTAATCTTTTCGCGGAAGTCAAGAAGTTCAAGAATGACCGGGCGAGGTTTACTACCAAAGTATCTACCGATCCTGTGGAATCGTTCGATCTGAGGAAATTCAACTTTAAGTATGTCTGAAAAAAACTTCGACAGACTGGCCTTTAAAGAATCGCTATTTTCATCTTCCGATTCCTCCAGACCGTATATGATAATGTTTTTGCGCGAACGATTTTCTAAATCATCATTTCGAGAAGAAAGCTTGTTGACTGTAGAAGACAACTTTTCAATTTGGCAACGCAGTTCGTCGTAGAATGCAGCATTGTGAGAAGGTGGAGTCTTCTCTAGAACAGTTAAGCGCGTTTCGATAGCCTCAAACCGGGAGTTGACAAAGTTACGCAATTCCGCGACATCTTGTTCTATTTTCTTCTGGCCAGATAGAATTTTAGAAAACATTTCTGAAACAGACCATTCATTGTCGGCATCAGAACTTGATGGATTATTAGAATCCGTTCGAGTAGGAGAACCTGTTTGCGATGTAAGGCCTGAGTTAGCCAAATTAGCCCGAGTTAGCCTTTGCCGAGGTCCCGGGTTTACCTCCACATCGCCGCTTAGTAAGAGACTACACAGGCCATGTACAATATCAGCATATGATGAAGTAAGCATAAATGAGCAAATGTGGGGGCAAGGTACCAGCAGCAAAAATCGATCGTCAGAACAAAGGCAATAGGCATTGCTTAGGTAACGTACCTGCACAAGGAACAGACAGCGATTAAGCATTGTGCTGTTGCTGCTGTCACCTTCCCCACTGAAGCGATGCAGTTGCGGCGGCGCTTTTATATCCTTGACCACCGACGTCACATCGGTGGGCGTTTTCAGAAGTATGCTGTCATGGATGATGTCATCGAAGAAGGTTGCCGGCATGCTGACGAACGAACCATGGCTTTGCTCCGAGAGAAGGACAGGGCGGTCGGCGCGCACGCAAGCCGGAACTTGCGCGTGTCGATCAGCAACCGGTGAAACATCGAAAACCGTCGAAGATGTGGCTACCAAGGGAGCTCAGCTGCCAGGCCAGCGCAAAACTGCACAAGAAACAGACAGCGATTAAGCATTGTGCTGGTGCTGCTGTCACCTTCCCCACTGAAGCGACGCAGTTGCGGCGGCGCTTTTATATCCTTGACCACCGATGTCACATCGGTGGGCTTTTTCAGAAGTAAGCTGTCAAGGATGATGTCATCGAAGAAGGTTGCCGGCATGCTGACGAACGAACCATGGCTTTGCTCCGAGAGAAGGACAGGGCGGTCGGCGCGCACGCAAGCCGGAACTTGCGCGTGTCGATCAGCAACCGGTGAAACATCAAAAACCGTCGAAGATGTGGCTACCAAGGGAGCTCAGCTGCCAGGCCAGCGCAAAACTGCACAAGAAACAGACAGCGATTAAGCATTGTGCTGGTGCTGCTGTCACCTTCCCCACTGAAGCGATGCAGTTGCGGCGGCGCTTTTATATCCTTGACCACCGATGTCACATCGGTGGGCGTTTTCAGAAGTAAGCTGTCATGGATGATGTCATCGAAGAAGGTTGCCGGCATGCTGACGAACGAACCATGGCTTTGCTCCGAGAGAAGGACAGGGCGGTCGGCGCGCACGCAAGCCGGAACTTGCGCGTGTCGATCAGCAACCGGTGAAACATCGAAAACCGTCGAAGATGTGGCTACCAAGGGAGCTGCCAGGCCAGCGCAAAACTGCACAAGGAACAGACAGCGATTAAGCATTGTGCTGGTGCTGCTGTCACCTTGCCCACTGATGATGTGACGGAAGTCGTGATAACTGCCGAATGTGCGCTCTCAGCATCTCGACAGTAATACACGGTGCGACCAGCTGCTGTTGTGCGATGACAACAGTTGCTCATGTCGATGAGCATCTTAGAAGGCTAAGACATATCCGAAGTGCTTAGGCTTGTACGCTCTGTAGTGCACAGATGTCAGTCTTGCACGTGTCGGACAGGGCAGGATGGCTGTACCGGACATGTTCGAGAAAGAGGGCTGTATAAAGGTGCAGCATTGAGTGCACGCAGGGGCCCCATTAATTTCCTGCAACAAGCTTGAATACATTCTCACTGCCAATGAGCTTTTTCTTCAAGTATGCGACGTGTGGACTCCAGGTTAGGTCATGATCTACGATAACACATAGAAAGAAGCTGGCAGCATATCCACGGAGTGAATGATCGAGAGTGGGGCGAAGCATCCGTCCATCCATTCGTTCTTGCTTCCGTCTGCCTATGCGTGCGTCTGTGTGGCCGCCCGTGCATTCATCCGCCCGTCCATGCGTGCGTCTGTTCGTGCGTCCGCGCGTTCATCTGTGCGTCCGTCCCTGCGTTCGTTCATGCGTCCATTCGTCCGCGCAGCCATCCGCGCGTTCGTCCATGCATCTGTCGGCGTGTCCATTCGTCCACCTAATCAACACTCCAAGTACCACCATCTCGCATCTTTTCATCATATATTTCTCACATAGAAGCACCGCCATCCAGCGGATATTCCAAGGACCGAACGAGATGAGGCACACGCACATTTTCTTACGGCTTGCGCTTCGTGTTTACTTCCACCTTTAAACACCTCGAGTTCTTGGTATATACTAGTTCACTGTATTCATGACACTGCGGCCCAACTCTCGCTAAACCTTTCTAAAACCAAGAAGGTTACGCCCAGCGAGTATGAAGTAGCAACCCTTTCTTGTCAGATAGTGCTCAATATACATGCCAATGGCTGCTAAGGGAGAATGAAAAACAGGAGAATTCGGCTTTTTAGTTAACGCACACGTTGCGAATTTTTTCTTGTTCAACAACGCACAGAAGGAACTCCTACCGGCACCACCTTGGAGGTTAAAGTGTAGGACTGGTTACAGACTACTACTACGACTAGGAGGAATGAACGGGTGCCGCTATAAGGAGTCGCTTTTAATATATGACTGCTCCTATATGCAATTGATTGGCCATCGATGCAATATGGGTAGAAGGACATCAGTTTACGTGTTTCTAGTCTGACTCTTTTCAACAGTTTCGGTAGGGCTCACCCAAATGCTGCCACCTACAGCTTATATATCTCTCTACGCGGATGACATCCGCATATGGGCGTCTAGCGTGACACGACCTCCAGTGCGCGCAAGAATACAGAAGGTGGCAACAATGGCATTGGCATACCTTCACCAGCAAGGTTTGACTATCGCCACAAAAACATACGCAGCGGTGGCGTTTACTGAGGTGAGAAAATATCACGTATTCCTATGACCATGGCATCATTGGTCAATCAACGATTAGGCTCGCCGCTATCCTTGTTTTCTACTTACTACTAGCTTATAAAGTGAGTGTTTCTTCATATTGCGGGCAGAACGAGCCCAGGGAAACCATCAAGTTAAAGCGTTTTTTTTTTCGAAGAGAACACAGATAATTTGTTAGCACACTTTATCTATATTCTTTCAAAACTTCACCACGTGTCTCAGTGCTTCACTGCAAACGACACCAAGAAACAATGGTTTTCTGTCTGTAGGTGTTGCGTGAGATCATGCGTTATAGGATCGTATTGTGAAAAAACGAAATATTTAAAAAAAACTCCGAGTCACTTGTACATCGCAGCACTGGGTTGTTTTAGACCTGAGTTTTTTAAATGAGCGAGGAAAATACCCACTTTTTTGTCCATTCTTATCGTGTTGTCAGCGCAGCGCAATAAACATTGGCTGTTCAAAAAACGTATCTATTCATTTTCTGATTAAAAAAACACATGGCGTAACACTTACGTAGTGATGTTGCGCATCTGGTACGCGTAATATTTTTTTTTTGTTGACAATATTCACAAGTATGAAGGCAACGACAAGATAAGTGTGGGAAGGGGAAGGGGCTTTGAGTTTGGGCCCAAACTTCAGCCGGGTCGCTTAAGCATTGGGCAGACACCAACAAGCACACCACAATATTAGTGTCCATGTATCCCAAGGACGACTATCATCTTTAAAAAAAACTTGAAGCACTCTCTATGCTTTGTGGCTTGTCAGAGATGGCCGTGGGTCTGGTATTTTCACCAAAGACAGTAATAGTTCATAGGTAAGCGATTGATGTTCTCGTTAAAATCACAGCCTACGTGTGATGTAAATGAGACGGTCAAACAGGAGATAATTCCCATCCTAGGTCATAACCGCACGAAGGAGTTGACTGTTACATTGGCGGCAAAGACGCCACCGGAGACATGAACTATCGTTGTCACCAGGCAGATGACAGCGTTTATTGACCGCTTCAAACTTACATCATGAAGGAGGGGAAAGGGGGCGGAGAGGAACAAAGAGAGAGAGAGAGAGAGAGAAGACGCCTGCACATGCTGTTCTGCATCCACTTCGGCAACCGCTGGCGTTGCAACACTTCTTCGACCTTAGTAACCATAAAGTTTCACCAGTTTCTTTCTTCTCGTGGACCGTCGTATTAGCTGTGATACTGCAGAAGCGTTCCTGGCGTCTTCGGTCGTTGTCGGGTAGTGCCGATTCGCGAGTGTCTTTGCTCTCCAAGAACAATTCCTTATCGCACTTTTGTACTTGGTCAATATAGCGATGGACAATCCCTGCATCACTCTCCACTTCCAAAAGTCGAGCACCGGTCGTAGCCTTGGCCCTTCCCGGCGTCCATTTTTCTCCCGTTCCGTAATTTCGCACATAGACGAATTGCCCTGGTGCGAAATTCCAGTCAGTGTCTTCTCTCGGCTTGCCCGAGACGCTGCGATGGTTCCTTGATGGTAAAGATAAGTCCAGCCTTGTGCGCAAGCGGTAGCCCAAAAGTCTTTCCGAAGGTGAAAGGCCGGATTGTTGAGGGGTATTTCTATAGTTGTAAAGCACTCGGGCCAGGGAGGTCGTCAACTCGGCGTTTCCAATCTTCTTTAACGCGTCATTCACAGTCCGCAAAGCACACTCAGCCAACTCATTGCTCAGTGGATGATGTGGAGATGTTCTAATGAGAACAATGCCGTTGCGCTCTATTATTTGACGAAATTCGAAACCTGTGAAAGGTGTTCCATTATCTGACACCACCGTACGTGGTATCCCTAACTGGGCAAACATTGTTTTCAGGGGCTCGATGGTACTGCGGGAATCGGCATGTGCTACTGGCACAGCCTCCATTCATTTACTCTATGAATCAACCACAATCAACACCATATTGCCACGCAGTGGTCCCGCACAGTCAATATGAAGCCGCGACCACCTTTCACCCGTCTCTGGCCAGCTTACAGGAGTTTGTGCAGGTGGCATAGACAGTGATTGAACGCAGTTATTACAGTTGGCGGCAATGCATTGTTTGATGCTCCATTTTCTGGTTAACCTCCCTGCCTTTTCCTCATTTTATTCTCTCTATGCATTGTTTGTCTTGGTCTAACCTAGGCCACCAAAATATTGATCTTGCTCCAGCCTTCATCGAAATCACTCCCTGATGGGAGTCATGCAGTAGCGGGAGAAACTTCTTTCAGGCAGCCGTGGGTATCAACACGCGATGACCCCAGTACAGCAGGTCGCTTTCCACCGAGAGCTCATATCACATCTTATAATATTCTGAGAGTTCGTCATCTCCTTTCACACTCCGTGGCTAACTACTGCAGGTGTATTTGCATACTTGAGAAATGACGTCGTCTGTCACCGTTAATACTTGCAAGTCTTTCGTTCGCATAGCAGCGATGTTGTGCTGATCTAGGAATCGAACGATTGGCATGATGTCCTTCAGTTTCGATGCATTCTGTGAGGCTTTAGGTTAACGGCTTAGTGCGTCAGCGTTATACAAAAGTCTCCCAGGCTTATGCTGCAAACGGTACCTATAGGCGCCTAGCGTGATAGCCCATTTCTGTATCCGAGCTGCTGCCATGGTAGGGGTTGGCTTGTCCGCCCTCAAGCGACCCAGCAAAGGTTCATGTTCGGTCAATAGAGTAAACTCTCTTCCAAGTAGATAGTCGCGAAATCATGTGACACCATAGACGAGAGCCGGTGCCTCTCGCTCAATCTGGGAATAATTCTTCTCAGACCAGGTCAATGTTCGTGACCGAACCCCATCGGTCTATACTGCCCATCCACTCTATGAGAAAGAGCAGCTCCTACACAATACGGTGAAGCAACAAATTCTAAGAACAGCTGTTTTGACGGGTCAAAATGAGTCAGTACTGGAGGGGCACACAATGCTTCTTTAACTTTTTCAAAAGCATGCTTTTCTGCGGCCTCCATGACCACCGGGTTTTTTTCCAAACATCGGTACAGTGGTGCCAGTAGAGTCGACAGGTTTGGTAAGAACTTGTTGTAAAAAGTTAGCATTCTTAAAAATGATCGCAACTCTGTAACATTCCGAAAGTCGGGAGCATGTCTGACGGCCTCCGCGTTTTTTCTGATAGGCAGCCCCGCGGCGTCGATTTGGTGACCTAGATAAAGCACCGAGGCCTCGTTTATACAGCACTTGTCGGCGCGAAGTTTAATGCCGTGTTCTCTGAATCGTTCTAAAACCAGACGAAGCTTTACGTAAAGCTTGTCTGCAGTATCCGCAATCAAAACATCGTCCAAGTACGCTTGCTCCCTCGGTGTTCCTTGTAGTATTGACTCGATCGTTCTCTGGAATATTGCCGGTACGGAAGCGATTCACACAGGCTGGGACCTTCACAACCTAACAGGGTAAGGTTACAGTCAACCTCCGCCGACATATAATTTGCCTTCATTGCCAATGTGCCTAACACAAGTAGTTTACCCAGGTAACAAGACAACTTTAAATGGGTATTGTGCAGCTGGGGCCAACGGTTGCGATGTGCCTCATACGTTCCTTCAGGAACTATGCAGACAGGAAAACCGGTGTCCACGTCCATCTTTATGGTGACACCATTCCATGTAATGAACTTCCTTATTGGTGGAACCAGGGGCTCAGTACCAGTGACGGACCAGATTTGCAATTCGCTAGAGTCCCTGTCATCACTTTGATTTGTATTTTCTGCAGATAGAGCTAGTGTTTTTCTGGTGCCGCCTGTCCTTGTACACATGCGAGCCAGGTGTCCTTGCCTACCACAACTGTAGCATCGACGGCTCTCTTGAAGGCATGTAGCAGCTTTGGGACCATACTTGCCTCAGCATTTGTATTGCCGCGGCACGTTTCTTTGCTCCTTTGTTATGGTATCAGACGTGCGCCGTTGGCTAACGTTCAAAACGATCGAAGTAACACTGTGTTTATCTATCTGCTGTGGACCGTCTTTTGCGCTTTCCGCAGCGAAAAATAGGGCTTCTGCTTCTTCAAGAATCAAGTCGCTTGTCGCTAGCAGCTGTTTTTGCAAACTTTTAGAGCCAACACCACACACAATTCTGTCTCTCAGCATTCGGTCTAACATGAGTCAAAAAGTGTAGTTCTGGGCAATTTTTCTAATTTAAACAATGAACGCTTTCACGGACTCTCTTTCTTCTTGCTTACGATGAAAAAACTTGAAGCTCTCCGAGATCTCAATAGGCGTTGGGGCATAAAGTCATTCAGCGTTGCTACCACTTCCCTGTACCTGAGAGCGTTTGGCAGACGCGGCGCCACTCTTCCACATAAGACTACTATCGTCTTTGACCCCAATGCAGCGACCAGCAATGCCCTCTTTTTAGCTTCCTTGGCAACTTCAATGGCTTCAAAATACGCTTCAACGTTTACAAGATAAGCATTCCACTTATCTGTTTCCTGGTCAAACTTCGGGAGCTTATGTGCCATGGTCGTCACTGGGTTCCACGCTGAGTCAGAGTTGCAGAGCCCCTGCCTTATAGTCATCGCTCAAGGGCCAGCGACGTCGGGCTAGCGTCGGCATAAGGGTTTTCAGTGGGTCGCATAAACTCGTTACCACTGTTACATTGGCAGCAGAGACGCCGCCGGAGACATGCACTTGTTGGTGTCACCAGGCAGAAGACGGCGTTTATTGACCGCTTGAAACTTATAACATGAACAAGAGGAAAATTGGCGGAGAGGGAACAAAGAGAGAGAGAAGACGCATGCACGTGTTGTTGTGCGTCCACTTCGGCAACCGCTGGCGTTGCAACACACTAAATCCGGAATAGCGTAGGCATTACTGAGTCTTTGGGGATGGCAGAGTATGACTATATGCTCATGGTCTAATTGCATGTCAAGAATACAGTTCACAGCAGACAAGATTGATTGCTAAGAGCTGTCCTAGAAACAGGAGGAGAAGGATATCTGATATATTCTTCTACCTGTTCACGTGTGCATGATCAGATGATCGTGTTACGGTTACTGAATGTCCGAAAATACCTGAACAAGAATATTTGTTATGTGTATATTTTAAAAGTCGAGTGTCTGTTCATGTGGAGCATATTGATGATGTAACATGTTTGTGAATAAATCCATACACACCTCCAGCGGGTCATTGGAAGAGTTCTATTCTTTAACAGTGAACTCAGAATTTTTAGTTAGCACAGTGGAGAGATGCGGAAGTACGGAGGTGAAATATTAACTCACAAGAAACCTGCAAACTAAGGTGCCTTCAGGTTCTATTTTCTAGTGAAATAACATGAGGCACGATAAATTACTAGTTTTATGAATGCCCCACAATGAACTCCGGAACAATATGTGAGTATAAGGAAGCTTTTTTTAGGAAATCAAGCCAGTTATATGCGTCCACTGTTCTAAAGAAAAGTTTCTTGCGAGCAGATTGATAGTTCCAAAGTGTTGATTCATTATAGAAGCAGTGCGTGCTTGTCTTGAGATTGCTTTCTTTCGTGTATCGTTATCACACTGCAACCAGTATAACTCTCATAGAACTGAAAACAAAATTATGATTGCTCTTAAACAGCACTTTCCACGAGAATATGGTTATGAATCAGCAATATCACTCAAGTGTGGCGACTTTTCTAAGAAACAATAATACAGCATGATGACTCTCTATCCTGAAAGCATTGTGGACATGAGCATATGGCCCAGCATGCGCCTACTAAGCTGATTGTTTCATACAGATTGATTCTATTCCCTAGAATACTCTAGGACCGTTGTTACGGGCTGCAATCGAAGTGATAAATGTACTTCATCAATTTGAACTGTAGGAATTTGGAAAGTATTGTTTTCAACACGAAGGTGTTTTATGCCACAGCTATAAAAATACTTCGGTGACGTGTTTGCGTCACCGAAGTTGACGCAAACAAATAGTTGCTATCAAATAGTTGCTATCAAATAAAAAAAACACGGGAAAACGTTCCACTCCAGGTATTGATGCACTGACTTATAGGCACGTGATAATGAATTCCTAGAACACAGCCAACTAAGCTATCGTGGCAGATTCAAGGCAGATTCAAGGCAGCCTACAAACGTGCCTTATATATCTCACACATTTCCTCGCACAATGCTCTCTACTGGCAGGGTGGGTCGGTGCCAGTGTCAGGGAGCGGTGAAAAGAAGTATTGTAGCATAGCAATTACTAGCACCAACAGAAAACGCCAGATTCGACGAACGCACTTAAAGCACGACGTCAGAGATTTCTTCTCTGACGTCAAAGTCAAAGTGTCTTGATAGTAGCAAAAAACACTACCCGCGCCAGCATTCGGCAATCGCCCTATGTGCAATTATGTTCTTTACTTTTCGCTTCGGGTTAGCAGTGTGACATCTCGTTCTTAGAGTAGTGCAGCTTTCACATGCATCCAACGGTTTCGAGTGAGAACACAGACTAACAGAACTTCTGCAATAAGTGCAACAGAAAGGCAACAATGTCGACAGGCGAATGTCGTCGCATGGTGAAGCGATAAACAGGCCAGCGGGACAAAGAATTGGCGGCTCAAGTGCAGTATAGTAGTGTGTGCCTAAGTGTAATAGTAGTAAGTCAATGTGTGTACATCCACGTCAAACTGGTGCTATAGTGGAAATACGCGAATAGACGTTGTACAAACTGGCTTAATTTCATTAACCATATAGTCTTCCTCATTTATTTATCTGTCTCCTAATCACTACACAATTAGCGCTACTTCTGTGAATATCATTTTCACTTCATGTTATACAAATTGCTATGACTGAGCGACATTCCGTGTTATTTTGCTTTCAGAGCTCACTATTAGCTGCCTTATTTACTGTCTTCAAGATAGCTATAGTAGCGTCTTTTTTGTGTCTGTTTATTTGTGGTGCCTTTGATGGCTTTGGTCATCATGATCGGAGTTTCTTCGCCTTTCACGCCATGCGAGTGGGTGCACAGACCAGGCCTACATAAGTGGCATGGGGCAAAGAGGACCCGTTTCCACTAAAATCTTATAAATATAAATCTATTGGTTAGCCGCTGACTTACATACATCATTTAGGAAAACTAACAACATGAGAAAGGGAAATTGAGAAAAGCCTGTCAACTCGAAAAGGGGCCTCTTTTCTTTTTTTTTTTGAATTTGTAGGTGGCTTTATACGAATATACTTCATGGTCTACCGTACAATGATTCTTGTCTTATTCGCTGTGAAAATGATTTATGGCCCATGCTCTCATGCAGCACCAGCGATCACGCACACAGTAAATTGCCATTAAAATGAAAATTCAAAAGTCTATGTATACTCAGTATTTGAACTACAGTAAATTCTTTCTCTGGGAATCATGAATAAAAGTACTTTGATAGAAGAGAGCAATTGAAAAATTTAGGCAACTGCACTATAAAAATTACTAGATACTACATCAACTGTTAGTTTTTTAAAGTAAAGATGTCAGAGGAATCGCGCAGGATTAAATACGAGAGTTAAGAAATTTCGAAACCGAGTGGGAAATTTTTTCTCTTGTTTCAAACGCGAAAGCGATTTCGTATTTAGTGCACGTCATGCAGTACGAAACACCTAAGTGGAAAAAATACACGTGCACTTTAAATAAAGAAAGACATAGGCGTAGAGACAAAGTGACCTGGCTTCATTCATTGTTCCTTGAAATAAATGTACAAGCTGCAGAGAGTGGGAGCTAGTGGCTCAGGTAAAATTATTGGACGTCACTAAGGGCACTATGAAAACAACAACTTAGTTCATGCTGAAACGTTTTTTAAACGTTCGTGTGGCGTTCGTGTGGTGGTCGTGTGGTGCCTGGGTGGCTAGGAGCGAGTGTCGTAGAAATTAAAGCGAAGGTTAAGAATCTGACACAGCATACAGGTAAGTGCAAGGTAAACTGTATCCAATGATAGATTTATTAATTACTTTTGCAGTGCCGCGCAAAGTTTTTTACGTTACAACGATTCTTTCACGAATAACGCTGCTGATAAAAGACTCTTTAAATATCGTTCTGTTTTGTCAGTGACGTGTTTTACGGCACGCAATCAACGCAAACGTCCCCTGGTGCACTTCCTCTGAACCAAGCTCGAAACCGATAGGCTGGGGCCACGTAGCAGCGGTCATAAAGTTCATCGCGATCAAAATCTGATCCGATAATCTGATCTGACTGATCTGGATCGCTCTGATCGCGATTAAATGTGCCCGTGTCTCACAGGTATGAAAAAACTTTTATAAATTACTATCTAGCATTTTCAATCAATTTTCGCAGAACTTTGCTTCATTTTTTATTCTTTTGCTTTCAAGAAGATTGGCCAGCGGGTGCAGATGACGCTAAATCACGATCTATATCCCAATGAATGGATTGCGATAGTCTTGATCCCAATCGGACATGATCGCGAATAAAAGTGACCGTGTAGCAGAACCTAATCCGAATCGTGGTGAATTTGTGTCGGCACTGATCGTGGTTAGAGATGCCCGTGTGACACCTGTTTGACACCCAGATGTGTTCAAGTGTCATTTTGTGCTCTCTATAGCATGATAAAATATCGTATGTGGGTGAGGATGGCACAAGCCCTGTCTGCAACTTCTGGCTACGACACTGCACAGCTGGTGCGTGCAAAAGGCAAAACTCACAAGAGAAAGCGATTGAGGTATATGAGCCGAGCGAAAGGGGAGATTATGAGGAAGGTAGAAAGGTTTAGTTAGACTAAGTCCATATTTTGCTACCTTACACAAGGGGGGCTGGGAATAAGTGAGTAAAAACACAGAGAGAGAGAGAAAGACAACGCACACTCCAGTAGCAAAGCAGGGTTGACTTTTTGGGCTGATGTACGTTGAGACCATGCACCTAAGATCTTCTACTTAGTAAAGGGATGATCATCAAATCTCAAGGCACACTTGAGAGTTCGGCGATCTTGATCAAAGTCGGGACAGTGGCACAGGATGGGGTCGAGAAAGTTAATTTATTAAAAGACAGTGAGGTCAGCTTTAGCTTGTGTGCTGTAACCCGCATCTCTACATGATCAAGAGTTTCCACACAACTTCACTTATCACAGTTAAGTGAGTCAGCCACACTATCAAGAAAAAGATGAGGTATGAAAACTGATCTTATGATGAAAGGCATAGGAAATGTATTTCACAAGTACAAACAAGTAAACAATGATTGCTGAAAGAGCATGTTAAAACACTCAGCAGGCGTATATGCACCAGAATGCGCAGCGATATCTACGAGAAATTCTGCCACGGCACACATGCTTTCGCGTCTTTCAGGTTGCGTCATTCTAACACGTCATTCTTCTTTCATGCTGTATCTACCTGCACGCCTGTTGGCTATATCACTTTACCGACGTCCTTGCCACAATCTATTCTAGGCTACACCAATGTGATTTCTACTTACCTTTTCATCTGCAGCAAATAAATAATTGTCAAGCGAAATAGTTTCGATCAATATTTTCATTCCTCCAGCTGACTTGATTGTTGCTTGCCCGTCCTTAGACACTGAGCGGCAGACAAGTCTCGTTCTTTATAGAAGCGGCTAAAATGAAACTACATAAGCAAGCAGCCTAGGTAGGTGTGCCACATCTGGTTTATTGCCAATAAGCACTCTTTTTCAGTGTGGCATCTCCTATACGTAGCAGTACTGGAAAGGCCAGGAAGCAGCTCGTGCAACACACCTCCTACACCAGCCGTTGCGATTTGCGGTGAAACGAAATTTCTGCAGAGAAAGAAAAGAGAACGAAAGCGGCGAGGAGATGTTGTCCAGAGAACGCGGCACACGACTTCGCAGGCCAGTAATTCACGGAAGCTGCGTGGTAGTCGTTTACTAAGATGTTATGGGAGTTTCCTGCGAGAAAAATCACTGGAGCGGTGGTGCGAGCAGAGAACTGCAGCTGCCTTTTTCTATGTCGCCACCTCTACAAGAAGATGTGAGTTCCGGCAAGAGCTATTCGGCGTTCACTGCAATGTGCTCTGAACTTACCGAAATCGCTGACGGCAGGGAGGAAAGAAAGTGCCGAGAGGGCCGCAAATTTTTCGGTTGAATTGGCGCTGCGCGTAGGGCGCTCGTATTTCATCCTCGGCGTTGGGCTGCTGGCAATTTCGCGATGCCAACGTGCGCTGCTCGCCACTCTCTTCGCGAACACTGGGCGTTGAACATACGTCTTCATTTCTCGATTCGCCGTACGCTTTTTTTCTTGTATTTTTGTTCAGGACGATTATTGTGCTGCTTCAGCTCGTTATATCCTTTGCTTTGTTCCGTGCCTAAAGTTACTCACTCGAGGTTCCCTATGAGAATCATTTCATTTTTCTCGTTGAAGTATTTTATCTCGGACCTCGCAGATCTTTTCTTCGACGGAGTTGAAACTGTATCTTACTTTCTTCCATTGATCGCTTGCTTAGCGAAGGCAATTTGCATATGGGATAATCTGCTTCGAATTGAACCTTTTTTGTTGCATTTTTCTTAGTA
The DNA here is from genome assembly GCF_013339725.1 of Rhipicephalus microplus. NCBI lineage: Eukaryota > Metazoa > Arthropoda > Arachnida > Ixodida > Ixodidae > Rhipicephalus > Rhipicephalus microplus. The sequence goes on along the minus strand of NC_051173.1, from coordinate 76,128,998 downwards.
ATGTAACGAGGCTATGTTAAGCTATTTCTGTGCATGCGTCACTTGTGAACCTATACACTGGGTGTTTCAAGATATGTGTATCAAACCAAGAAAAGTCGCCCAAATGTGATCTTTGTTCAATGCTCTGACTCTTAATGACAAGCATCTTCAGTGGTTTGAAACATACCTGAGAGAGTAATTAAATTTTAAGAAATAGTGATCTTCCTAACTAGTAGAACTAGGCGGTTATGTTATACAGGAGAGCTAGACTATCAGATTGGTAATGCATGCGTCACAGAAAAAACTTCTACCATCCGTGCATTGAGAATATCATAGTTCTTTGCCGCCATTATTGGCATCAACTTGCGTTCACTTTTAGGATACAACCACTTAGCAAGTTAGCACTTTGAGAAGCTTGTCTAAAGCGTAGCAAATGTTTTTTTTTCGGAATTGCTTTGTTTGACACAAAACCAAGTACGAAAGCCCTCGCTATATAGGCTCCATCTTTAAAATTAAATCTGCCGTAAAGAAAGTTGTTGAGATCCGTAAGCATCTTCGATGAATATTTATAAGCTTGGGGATTGAAAAAAAAACGTTCTTGTCGTGTCTTGTTAGCATCAGTACAGCCGAATCTATTGCTTAAATTTTTAACGAATGCTCCTAATTATTGATAAGTTATCAATAAATATCATCGATAATAAAGCATATGCCCACGACTGAGGCATTTTCACATGCAGCATAGGTTAGTTAGGCACAACCTTGCAGCACTCCGGCAAGTGGCTACCACGTATAACGATGAAGGAACGACAGACCTCAATGAATAAAAAACAGCCAAAACAATTCAAGGGTATCCGAGCACTCAAATGTTGTGAACACAACCACTACACTGCATTACCTGTCATCTATACTTGACAGTTCTTTGCAGACACTGCAGCACTAAGATAACCGATGAACAATGAAACACTGTGGCTGCACCAGGAAGAAACATGGCAGGCTAAGGTAGTTTAGGTCACCTGTGGGAATCAACAATAATAGATCGGCTATGATAGTAGGCTAAGATGACAACTGCATAGGGTGTTACTGAAACTACGTTGTAGACATCCGGAAGGCATATGCCCGCAATTAGATAATGATACTGATATCAGTACAATATCTTGATTCTGACAAAATCAAGATTCATCACCAATGTTCATCATCAACCTTCATCAAAGAAATTAACCATGAAAAAAAGCTGTTCAATGGCAGCTTGAGAAAGCTTCAGCCAGTCAACAGAGCGGAAACAACAAGGTAGAGCAGAAAAATACTACCAATAAATAAAAATATATTATTGTGAAAAAAGAAATCAAAAGGCATGGCAAAAACGATTGCATGCAATGAATTGCTCAACCAGTACACATTGAAATTCTAGTGAGCTCACTAGGGATGCTATATATAGAATTTACAAGCTAGCATAAAGCTAAACTACTTCAATAACTTCAACATACACCTGCAGCTATACATTCTGCTTCTGGTCACCGACGCGTGCCGACACAGGTTGGCAGGCTCGTCAAGAGCTGTTACAGCGGCCGACGCTGGCCGTGGTTTCTCGTACACATCACTTCTCAAGGACTAACGTTTAATTCTGCCACCACTGCCCTCAGGAGAAGGACTTAGACGCGCGTTGGTTCTGCACTGCGACATCGCAGCACGTCTTTACGGGATTAATGGCTTCCGAAAGCCGCTCAAGTAACTAGGCATCATTCAAGAGGTGAGCGGCATAGGAGCGTCTCAGATGTCGCAAGTCTGGCTTCTTAACATGAAGACAGATGAGGCCAAGAAGACACTTCTAGAAGCTGGCGTACTCTTCGCGAAAGACCGGCCCTGCGTCGTCGTCGACCCAGAGAGGCAAGAGGTGCGTCTCAAGTTGCATTGCGTAGCCTTTGACGTCAACGCAGAGACTGTACGGCGAGCTTTCCGGGAGTACGGTGAAGTGAAAGAAGTTATCAGCGACAAGTGGAGAGACGAAGACTTCAAAAGAGTTGAGTCAACCACAAGAGTCGTTCGGCTATTACTTAAAAAAGACGTTACTACGGATCGCATACCGCACCAGATGCGTCTCGGGAGCGGCACGGCACTGGTGGTCGTGCCAGGAAGAGCGCCGCTGTGCCCGCGTTGTCGGAACACTGGACACATTCGTCGCGACTGCAGGGTGCCCAGGTGCGCTGGTTGTCGCGCTTTTTTGGCATGAGCAGGGGGACTGTACTCGTTCCTACGCCAGTGCAGCAAGTCGAGTAACAAATGCCGACCACACTGAATTGCTGATGGATGAAAAGAAAGCAGAGAGCGCCGCAGCGTCGAAGGCAGGAGTGGAGGCGTCTCATGCAGTGGCGACTAGCGACAGAGAGACGGAGACACCTAAGCAAGACACCGATGAAAATACGGTTTCAACGCAATGGCGTTCGACTCGGACGGAAACCCAACACAAGCATGAACCAGTCATCGGGTCCGACGCTACTTCGGACATGGATACAGTCGAAACTACGCCAGTAAAGCGACGCCTGAATGAAGGAGACGCGGCGTCCCAGCAGCGTCTGACCCAGGAAGATCAAGGGCAGTGGCGAGTGGCTGGCTCCAAAAAGTCTCGGGGTGCTGGGCGCCTGCGTTCGTCGTCACTTTCACGCGTCGACCGGACAGTGGGTTAGGTGTTGGTAAGGTAAGCGTCGTTCACTCGGCTTTTTTTCATCACGATGGCGACGTTGCAGTCTTGTACTTTGGGACCCTCGTCTGTATATTTTACTCCCTGTAACATCCTTTTATGACATGATAATAAACTGATTGATTGATTGATTGATTGATTGATTGATTGATTGATTGATTGATTGATTGGCGACGCTAAATGTACGTGGGCTTTCTGCCAAACGGCAGCAAAACCAGCTTTACCGCCTGGTTATAGAGCAAGATCTAGACATCGTCGCTGTACAGGAAACTAAAGTAGAGAATGAAGAGCACGCTGAGTGAATGGTGCAGCCTTTAACGAGACTGTTTGATGTGTGCGTTCGTCACGCGGTGAGTACACCTGCAGGTTGCATCTTGTTAATTCGGCAGAGCCTTAATGCGAAAGTGGAGTCCGTAACTACCTGCGAGGCGGATCGTTTCATTATAAGTGATTTATCCTTACCAAGAGAAAAATGGAGAGTAATCTGTGTGTACGCACCCACTGTGATTCAAGATCTAAAGGAGGTTTTTGAAAAACTTGATGTGTATTTGAAATGTGAACGTAAACTAACTTTGGCCGGAGATTTTAACTGCGTTTGTTCGAGTATAGATAAATCAAGTTCCAGACCATACAGAGATTCAAGCACTGCTGTTCTAATCGATATGGTGGCGAAGGCTCAGCTAGAGGACGTGGGTGAATGTCTTTGCAGTGGAAAAGGGGTTACGTTTACCCACTTTCGGCGTTCAAGCCACGCTAGGCTTAACAGAGTATACGTGTCTTCCGAAATCATTCCTTCGTGCCATGATTACAGAGTTACACCTGTTACGTTTAGTGATCATTGTTTGGTTTCATTCTCAATGGGCAAACAATAAAGAAATAACAAACATTTTCTTGGGACGTCTGGAAATTTAATGTAAAGCTATTAAAGAATGAAGAGTTTAATCGCATTTTTCTAGAGGGCATAGAATACTTAACAAATAGAACACTTGAATCCTGGGGACATAAGTGGGAAATATTTAAACAGACCATTAAACTGAAGGCACTTGAGAGAGCGAGTATCCTGAGACATGCTGAAAAAGAACTTGAAGTGCGCTTGCGTGAAAACTTGCAACAGTTAGTAGCAGAATAATGTACACAGGCCGGAACATTTTCCGAGGAGATAAACAGAACTAAACAGAAGCTAGAGTTGATGGACCAAGAACGTTATAGTGGAGCATTGATTCGAGCTTGAGAAGAAAACTTGGTAGCGGGAGAAATGCCAACAAAACGAGCTCTTGGAGCTGAGGAGACACATGCCTGTAGAAGTGAAATAAGAGAAATCGAATATAAAGGAACAAGATGCCATACGAAAGAAGCAATATCCGGTGCGTTTTTCGAATATTACAAAGAGTTATTCACACCAACCAGTGGACACGCAGATCGTTTTAGTATCGATTTCATTTCATTAATGCCAAGACTTGATGATGAAAGGAAGGAAATTTTAGAATTGCCTATAACAGAGCGAGAGTTTGAAAAAGCAATTGATAAGTTAAACAATGGTAAGTCTCCAGGTCCTGATGGCCTGAGTGCTGCAGTACAGAAGGAATTCAAACACGTAATTTCACCTATTTTTGAGAGAGGTATTTATTGAGGCTTTTAAATGTAAACAACTTGCACCATCCTCCTTGTCAGCACCTAAAACAGAAGATTCTGCGAAATTAAGAAGTGTTACTGCATATAGACCAATTAGCCTAACTAATGTTGACTATAAAATATTGATTAAAATATTGGTCAGAAGACTCCAGACAGTTATGACAAAACTGATTGCGTCCCACCAAACTTGTGGCATAAAGGGTAGAAAAATAATGACCAACATAAACATAGCACGATCAAGCCTAGAAAGTTGTGACGCTATGCATCTCGATGTTGCCATGCTTCAAATTGACCTCGAAAAGGCATTTGATCGCGTGCCGCACGACTTGCTCCTTTCATTACTTGAGCACATTAACGTAGGGAGTTTGATTAGCGACGGAGTGCGCATGCCTTACACTCGATGCACGATGAGATTGGTAATAAATGAAACTGCGGGGGAGAGTATACCTGTGCTGCGGTCAGTGATACTGGGGTGCCCACTATCGCCCCTGCTTTTTGCTATATTAATTGAACCTTTCTGTTGAAGTGTAATTAATAACACTGCAATAAACGGCTTTAAATTGCATGAATCTGAGGTAAGCCTCCTTGCATACGCAGACGACATTGCAGTTTTCTGTACAAATTATGAGAGTAGAATGCATGTTGTAAATGCTGTGAAAACTTTTTGCTAGGCAAGTGGTAGTGCCGTGAACTGGGATAAGTGCCTTGGCTTCTGGCATGGTGAATGAGACGTCACGCCCACGGTATTTCTAAACAATAAATGGCAGGAAACACAGTGAAGTATCTAGGAGTGCCGCTGGAGTTCTATCACGACAGTGAACCGTATTGGAAAAAAGAAACACTTGTATTGCGCAACGATGTACAAAAATGGAAAGGTTGGGGTATTTCGATATTCGCACGGGCCCCAACGTGCAACTTGTTTCTGGCGAGCAATCTGTGGTACGTAATGCAGTTTTTGCACTGCAGTAGAATAAGTGTACAGAAAATACACAGAGTATTTGCAATTCTCATATGGAGCTCTGTATGGGAAAGATCAAGCCGCACAAACCTGTTCAGGGAAGTTACTGATGGCGGGCTTGGATTACTTCATTTGTACATAAGACAACTTGTCAATCGTTTTTTTTCTGCGTGATGTAGATGACCCCTTTTTAAGAACCGTTATACATCTAAGGTTATCTAGAGTACTGCCGGGATTTCTCGTTGTCATAGTATGTGCTGCGCGGACGCGAAACAGAAACTAAAAAAACGACAATAGTGTGCCGTGCGGTGGCGAAGAGGATGTGATGTGTGCGTGTATGTGCCGTGCGGTGCCTACGAGGAAGACGACAGCTCGTGAGGCGTGGGCTCGAGGGTGCGGGACCCGTGGCTTCGGCAGTGCGCGAGGTACGTCGTTCGAGGCAGGACTACCTCGTTGGGCGTCTGGCCCATAGGTACGACCCAGGCCACGTCGCGACACTCGTACCAGCCGAGTGGACAGCTCAGCCTCCGCTAGACGACCGGTCTAGGAGAGCTGGCGCCAGGTTCCTGAACCTGTCCTTGTCCCGCTGGTCGTGGAGAGCTGGCGCCGGGTGCCTGAACCTGCCCTTGCGCCGCTGTTCCAGGAGGGCTGGCGTGGGTTTCCGAGGCGGACTGCAGGTGCTCAAGGGCACAACTCCCTGCCGCCGGAACACGTGTGTCGTCGGCTCCAGTTCGTCGACAGTGGCGCTGAGCCACTGGAGTTCGACGCGGCGACCCTGCGTCTCCCGACCTCGTCACTGCAGGTGACGACGCCGCACAACGTCGACTTCGCCACTGAATGGTGCCGACGGGGCATCAACGACGGCCCAGGCTACTACCCCGACGACCTGAACTGTAGGCCGAACGTTCTACTTATTCATTTAGTTTAGCCGCGTGTTTTTGTTAGGAACTTCGTAATGTGTGGGTTGTCCATGTGTGAAGGGTACAATAGAAGTTGGACGTGTGTGTGTGCACTGGCGTGCGGTCTGATTCTTTCTGGAGCGGTCCTGCCCCAATAACATCACAAACTGGCGAGCCTGCCAGGATCCGCTCGTTAAACCAGTGAAAGAAGACAGTTTCGCTCGAGGCAGACACACGTTCAGACTGCACCATGGACTTGGAAAAACTCGCCGCTATAGGGATCCAACTAGGGTTCTCGGGTGCAGAGCTAAACAAGTGGATTGAGGCCCAACAGGCTAAGCTAAGGGATGAGAGAGCTGCAGAGCGAGAGGCAGCCAAAGAAGCTGACGAGAGGCAGCGTGAAATTCTGCAGCTTAAGCTAAAGCTTCAGGAAGGAGCTCAGAATATGCCTGTAGCAGCTAATGACGCTTTGACTGCGCCCAGCACCTCCTCACCCCTCAATCCGCAGAAGTTACTGCCTGTATTTGACGAGAAACGCGATGATCTGCACGCGTATCTGCAGCGATTCGAGCGCGTAGCCACAGGACAGGATTGGCCGCAAGAAAAATGGGGTCTCGCTGTTAGCATGTGCCTAACGGGTGACGCGTTAACCGTGATAGGGCGAATGACTGCCGCTGATTCGCTGGACTACCAAAAAGTAAAGAAAGCTCTACTGCAGAGATTTCAGTTTACGGCTCAAGGCTACCAAGATAAGTTTCGGAAAGCACGAGCAGCAGATGGTGAAACTGGACGACAGTTAGCAGCAAGAATTACCAGTTATTTCGACCATTGGATCGACATGGCAAACGTATCCCAAACCTATGAAGGTCTAAGGGATCACGTAATCTCTGAGCAATTCTTGCGTTGTTGCCATCCAAAGCTGGTTGTTTTCTTAAAAGAGCGAGAGTGCAAGTCACTAGATGAACTCGCTAATTTGACGGATCGCTTCCTTCAGGCGCAGAATTTGACTAATATAGGAAAAGGTCCTGACCCCGCGAAGGAATCTAGTGGAAAGCCTACCGAAGCGTCGCGGAAACCGCAACTCAAGTGTATCCTGTGTCATCGTTTCGGACATTTGGCTCCTGACTGCCGCAATCCACCTAAGCAGATGCTGAAATGCAAGTTGTGCGGTAAAACGGGACGTGTCACAGAAACTTGCCGAAACCAGCATGGGGACAACAAACCGAGTTCTTCGTGCGCATTTAGCGAACCTGACTCTGCCCGGGCTGGTGCTAGAAAAACAGCCAAGCGTCCAGGAGGGAAGATTCCTTGCTCAAGTCACCACGACGACAAGAACGTGCAGGGTACAATACGTTTCCTGGCCGACGGGATGCCAGTGGTCGAAGGTCTGCTGCTAGGAAGAGAGGTTCGAGTCTTACGCGATACGGGATGCAACACGGCAATCGTCCGACGGGAGCTCGTTCCTGATGTGTGCCTGACAGGCAAGAAAATCAGTGTCGTTCTCCTAGACAGGTCAACTAGCCATCTCCCGGAAGCTATTGTACAAGTCAACACGCCGTACTTCACAGGGATGCTGAAAGTGGCTTGTATGAATCAACCCCTCTATGACCTTGTGCTGGGAAATCTTCCAGGCGTCAGAGGACCATACGATCCAGATTCTGACTGGAAGCAGGCGACTCATACCCAGGTGGATGAGTTACCTGCGCAAGCACACCCGACCAAGTCACCTGTCACCTCAAGATCTGCTTCTTCAAGCGTGGCAAAAACCAAAGCCAATCAACAAGGTCAAGAAAATATCAGGCCTTTGTACGTGTCAACAACGCTCTTACCTGACGTTACCAGAGCCCAACTCGTCGAGGAACAGTGAAATGACCCGACACTCAAAGCTGTCTTTGCTAAAGTGAATAAAGAGTTCAAATCGGGAAAGGGCCACTGTTACGATTTCATCGAAGATAAAGGATTGCTTTATCGACGCTACCGCCTTGCCACTGGCAGGACGTTTAAACAGCTGGTCACTCCGAAAGCGTTCCGGGTAGGCATACTGGACATTGCTCATGGCAGTATCATGGCGGGACACCAAGGCATCAAAAGAACTACTGATCGTGTCCTAGAAGAATTTTATTGGCCTGACCTGAACGGAGACGTAAAGCGCTTTGTCAAGTCTTGCGACAAGTGCCAGAGAACTACCCCTAAAGGAAAAGTTGGAGTCGCACCACTAGGCAACATGCCTCTTATCCGGACACCTTTTGAAAGGGTCGCGGTTGATTTAATCGGCCCATTTTCACCAAGATCGGACGGTGGGAACCGATATGTTCTGACACTTATCGATTTTGCGACTCGCTACCCTGACGCAGTAGCATTGCCCGCAATCGATGCAGTTCACATTGCGGAAGCACTCATCGAGATTTTTTCCCGCATCGGCTTGCCAAAGGAAATCGTCACCGACCAAGGGGCAAGTTTTACCTCAGAATTAACGAACGAGGTTAGCAGGCTTCTCTCCGTGAAGATGCTAAAGACAACCCCATATCATGCGATGGCGAACGGTCTCGTGGAGAAATTTAATGGCGCCCTGAAGACAATGCTAAAGAGAATGTGCCAAGAGAGACCTCGATCTTGGGACAGGTACCTAGCTCCGCTACTCTTTGCATATAGGGAAGTTCCACAGACAAGCCTCGGGTTCTCTCCGTTTCAGCTCATTTACGGCCGCCACGTCCGAGGACCGCTAACCGTGCTGAGAGAACTGTGGACAAATGAGGGGCTAGACGCAGAAACGCGGACGACTTACACCTACGTCTTTGATTTGCGCAATCGCCTAGAGGAGACTTGCAAGATAGCCCATGAACAGCTGGAGAAGGCTCGTGTGAAGCAGAAAACCTATTATGACAGGAAACGTCGCCCTAGAAAATTATGCCCAGGCAACAAGGTTTTAATTCTGCTCCCGACTGACTCCAACAAGCTGTTAATGCAGTGCAGGGACCGTGCAGTGACCGTGCAGTGCAGTGACCATTCGTTCGCCCCGCGCCCTTGTAGTAGAATAGTTGCAAACAACTTTCTCGAAAAAGGGGGTGATGTCATAATATGTGCTGCGCGGACGCGAAACAGAAACTAAAAAAACGACAATAGTGTGCCGTGCGGTGGCGAAGAGGATGTGATGTGTGCGTGTATGTGTCGTGCGGTGCCTACGAGGAAGACGACAGCTCGTGAGGCGCGGGCTCGAGGGTGCGGGACCCGTGGCTTCGGCAGTGCGCGAGGTACGTCGTTCGAGGCAGGACTACCTCGTTGGGCGTCTGGCCCATAGGTACGACCCAGGCCACGTCGCGACACTCGTACCAGCCGAGTGGACAGCTCAGCCTCCGCTAGACGACCGGTCTAGGAGAGCTGGCGCCAGGTTCCTGAACCTGTCCTTGTCCCGCTGGTCGTGGAGAGCTGGCGCCGGGTGCCTGAACCTGCCCTTGCGCCGCTGTTCCAGGAGGGCTGGCGTGGGTTTCCGAGGCGGACTGCAGGTGCTCAAGGGCACAACTCCCTGCCGCCGGAACACGTGTGTCGTCGGCTCCAGTTCGTCGACAGTGGCGCTGAGCCACTGGAGTTCGACGCGGCGACCCTGCGTCTCCCGACCTCGTCACTGCAGGTGACGACGCCGCACAACGTCGACTTCGCCACTGAATGGTGCCGACGGGGCATCAACGACGGCCCAGGCTACTACCCCGACGACCTGAACTGTAGGCCGAACGTTCTATTATTCATTTAGTTTAGCCGCGTGTTTTTGTTAGGAACTTCGTAATGTGTGGGTTGTCCATGTGTGAAGGGTACAATAGAAGTTGGACGTGTGTTTGTGCACTGGCGTGCGGTCTGATTCTTTCTGGAGCGGTCCTGCCCCAATAACATCACACTCGTATCATCATCAAATATGCAAGGACCAATACAAGGGTATATAAAAGAAGTTGTTTCGTCTTTCCACTTTTTGTCAGTGAGATTTTCGTTAGAGTATCTGGGTGAAGTACCACCGAAAAAATTGTATAAAGACCTTGTCGATGCTTTACGGCCTGTACTGTTGTACCGTCAGCTATATTGTGCAGGCCCAGGACAGGATGTTTTGAAACGTGTTAAAAGAATGCTTGTAGCCCCAGGGGCCATAACTTTTTTCTTTAAAGTACATACTGGTACCTTACCAGTTAAAACGAGGTTGCAGGATAAGGGAATATTCGTGCCATGGCGCACAAATTGCCACTTGTGTAATAAACCGGAAACAATAGAACACGTGTTTAGAGTTTGCTGGAGCGGGTTTTTTTTCTAGGACATACTACAAAGAACCTTGAAAAAAGAATTAACGTTAAGTCCACACGGCATCCGTTTTCTTTCGGTTAAAAACAAGGCAGGTGTACCTTAAGATCTCATCATGCTTCTAGGCCTGCACAGTATATGGAAAACCCGATGTGCCTTTGAAAACACGGATGTAGAAGTGCTAGCTGTACGCCAATATTTTTGCGTGTCTGTGTGCCATTTTCTTGAAATGCTAAAAGGCCAAGAGCATGTGCCAGACTGGATTGGGTGCATTGAGCGATTGTTACGAATGTCCAAGTATTGATTAATAGTCAGCCAAGAGCTGACGGTACCTCAATGAATTCTGTGGGTGTATATTGTGGCGCACTTGCATTTGGACCAAAATGTTAATATGTAAATTGCGAACAGTCATAATATGCAAGGCAATAAAGAAGAAAACAAAACACCTGCAACTATAAAATCAAAAAAGGAGAAAGCAAGAAGTGAAAAAAAAATTGAAGGAAAAAAAATTGGCAGAGACAACGTACCATTATAATCTATCCAATGCGGAGCATGCGGAGGAAAGAAGACTGCGGTGTAAATTTTTTTTTAGGCGAAAGGTTAAGAAATGACGCTAAAGTTATGTACAAGCACTGTACACACACACACATGTCGAAAAGTTGCGTATGTTTTATATAATCAGTTATATAAAGTTGCGTAACCATGCCAACAACAATATGGGTATTACCAACACCAGAAGCAGCAAGCTGGCATGTAGCGCTTCTGCTTGCGAAAATAGTTGGCCGGGCTAGTGATACGTAGACCAAATTCAGTATATGACGCTTGGTACACAATTCACGTAAACCGAACGTGACACCTGTATCATAGAGGTATGTATGTAATGTATATGATACAAAGTATCCCTCACTGCCACCACAATTGATCTTTCCCCTATGCAACAAATCTAATCACACCATGTCCGAGTCTGACAAGATCCGAACCGAAACATCATGAAAGGCATTGACAATGATGCCTTCACGATGCTGCTCACCGAAAATCCCGGCACAGTGGCTGAGGTCATCACACTGTGCCAGAGCTACGAGGGGCTCCGCCGGCAGCGTTCAATGACCCGACGCTCCCCACCACGAGCTGGAACGCTTGCTGGCTTGGAGGCCAGTTGTGACCAAGTGGCATTGATGGCAGACCTAAAGTCCTTCATCCGTGAGGAAATCGCACGTCAGTTCTCGCTCCTGCCCTTTGCCCACCAACCGGCTGTTCAACAATCGGCTACTGCCCTTCTCCCTCCCGTCCGTCGAGCGATTGAACAGGAAGTAGCGGAGGTAATGCCTGCGTACCACCCCCCACAGCCTCTGGCTCCTGCGCCCCTGAGTTACGCGCAAGTGGTCACCAGGCCGCTCCAAGTTGTTCCAGCACCCGCCCCTCTGACTTACGCCGAAGCTGCTGCTCGACCTCCGTCCTTTGCAGCGGGTATGCCCGCTACGTATGATGACAACCCCTCAGCCTCAGCTTCAGTCCGCCATGCAGCCACCGTTCCGTCCATCGGCCCTTGCGGCATGCGTGAGACCTACCCCGGTGAACAGATGGCGCACACCCGACATCCGGCCCATCTGCTTTGCCTGCGGTAACGCCGGTCACGTGGGCCGTTATTGCCATCGCGTACAGCCGGCTCCAATTTCTTCACCTGTTGCTGGCCAACTCAGCCGTCCTTATCGCGAAGAACCACCGTCTATGCCACCTCGCTCTCGCCCAGGTTCATTTCGAAGATCGCCGTCTCCACGACGTCGTTCCCTGTCCCCCATGCGGCCAAGTGTGGCAGCTCATGAGCGGGAAAACTAGTCGTCGCAGTCCCCGAGGCAAGGACTGCGACGCTATCGCAATGTGAAAGCCCTCAGAGCAGCCCCTCGAATGTCATTGACGTGCTTGTGGACCGTGTTTGTGCATCGGCTCTTATTGACACTGGTGCTGCCGTATCAGTTGTGGACGAAAACTCTGCCGCTTACTTCGAAAAGTGACGACGCCACTTTCTGGGTTGTCCCTCCGTACTGCAAGTTTGCATCGTATTCATCCTACAGCAGGGTGCACAGCTCGCGTTGTCATCCAGGACATTCTGTATGTCGCCCAGTTCATCATCATTCCGGCATGCTCTCATGACATCATCCTGGGATGGGACTTTCTTTCCCGCCATGACGCCGTCATCCACTGTGCCACCGCCGAAATTGAGCTCTCACCCTCCTCGCATTTGACGCCAGAAGACAGTCCCTCGACACTGAGCAAGGTTCTAACGAAAGACGATACAACAGTGCCTCCAAACTCGACGACGGCTGTGTCTGTCTATTGCGCCGGTCTCTCCGACACCATTGCACTCGTTTCACCATCTGACCACGCTTTCAGCAGGAAAGGGTTGCGAGTACCTTTCGCGACCATGCAGGTCAACCAGGGCAACGCTGCTATTTTTGCAACCAACCCGTCAACGTACACTGTTACCTTGCTTCGAGGGGAATGTCTCGGCAGAGTGGAACCAGTGGATGACACACAAGTCCTGGACGTACCCGATGACACGCGTTGTCCCAGGTCGCGTACCATCAATGTGTTTCCACTTCTGATTCGTCATCTGCTGATGTATTTGGCCCCTCCATCGCTGACAACCTTACGGCCATACAGCGTTCCAAACTTCTGGACCTGTTGCAAGAATATCGTTCTTCTTTCGATGTCGTGCGAAGTTCTCTCGGTCGCACGCCCGTTGTTACGCATCGCATCGACACTGGTGCCCATCCACCTTTACGGCAACGTCCATATCGCGTGTCGCGTGCTGAACGTCGAGTAATTAATGACAAGGTTGACGATATGCTCCGACGCGACGTTATTCGGCCCTCGGACAGTCCATGGGCGTCTCTTGTTGTTCTTGTTGCGAAGAAAGACGGTTCTGTGCGGTTCTGTGTGGACTACAGACGGCTCAATAAGATCACTCGCAAGGATGTTTATCCACTGCCACGCATCGATGACGCGATCGACAGCCTTCATGGAGCCGATTTTTTTTCTTCTCTTGATCTGTGCTCGGGGTACTGGCAAGTACCCATGGCTGACGACGCTCGACCAAAGACCGCCTTCGTCACGCCAGACGGCTTGTACGAGTTCAACGTCATGCCGTTTGGTCTATGTAATGTACCTGCGACCTTTGAGCGCATGATGGACACCGTTCTGTGCAACTTGAAATGGTACACGTGCTTGTGTTACCTCGACGATGTCATTGTCTTTGCTCCGGATTTCTCCACGCATCTCCAACGTCTGAAAGAAGTTTTCGCACGTGTGAGCAATGCCGGCTTGCAACTAAATCTGAAAAAGTGCCGCTTTGCAGCACGGCAACTCACCATACTGGGGTACGTCGTGTCCAAACACGGCATTCTTCCTGATCCTGCCAAGCTTCAGGCCGTGGCCGAATTCCCCAAACCTGCATCTGTCAAAGAACTGCGTAGTTTCGTGGGCCTGTGCTAATACTTCCGACGCTTCATACGAAACTTTGCCACGATCATATCACCGCTGACGAAGCTCCTTCGAAGTAGCGGGGCCCTCAATTCATGGTCATCCGAGTGCGGCGACGCGTTCGCGAAGCTCCGCCATTTGTTGACGTCGCCTCCCATTCTACGCCACTACGACCCTACAGCCCCAACGGAGATGCACACGGACGCCATCGGTGTAGGCCTAGGCGCTGTCCTGGCGCAGCGAAGACCCGGATTCCCGGAATATGTCGTTGCACATGCAAGCGGTACGCTCACGAGAGCCGAGACAAACTACACCGTCACGTAAAAAGAGTGTCTGGCGATCGTCTGGGCCCTTACAAAGTTTCGACCTTATTTGTATGGTCGCCCATTCGATGTCGTCACCGACCATCATGCACTATGCTGGCTTTCATTATTGAAGGATCCCTCAGGCCGTCTCGCCCGTTGGCCTTTTCGCTTACAAGACAACGATATCCGTGTGCTGTACCGCAACGAAAACCAGCATGCTGACGCTGATGCCCTCTCACGCTCCCCTCTACCTCAAGACGGCGTGCCCAGCTCAGTAACCTCAATTGCTGTATCTGCCATCGATGTTGACATCCTCACTACCGAGCAGCGAAAGGATAATTGGATCGCCCCGCTGATCGACTTGCTCTCTGATCCGTCCGCAACACCATCCACGCGTGCCTTGCGTCGTCGAGCTCACTATTTCGCCATCCGTGACGGCCTCCTACACCGACGCAGTTACGACTCCGATGGCCGGCAATGGTTACTCGTCATACCCCGCAGTCTGCGGTTAGAGATATGTTAATCTTTCTATTCTGATCCGCAATGTGCGCACTCTGGGGTATTCAAAACTTACCACCGCATTCGACAACGCTACTTCTGGTGCGGGATGTACCGCTACGTGCAGCAGTTCGTTTGCTCTTGCCTCACTTGCCAACGCCGTAAACCGTCAGCACACATGTCGCACGCTGGCCTGCAACCGTTACCTTGCCCTGACCGTCCCTTTGGGCGCGTAGGTATCGATTTGCATGGACCACTTCCTCTGACGTCGGCTGGTAACCGCTGGGCCATCGTTGCCGTTGACCATTTAACGCGATACGCCGAAACCACCGCTCTCCCTGCGGCTACTGCGGGCGATGTTGCGTCCTTCCTGCTGCATCGATTTATACGGCGCCACGGACCACCCCAAGAGCTTCTCAGCGATCGAGGCCGTGTCTTCTTGTCGGATGTCGTCGAAGCTATTCTGACGGATTGCCATTCTGTCCACCGCAGAACTACTGCTTACCACCCACAGACGAATGGCCTCACCGAACGCTTTAACCGCACCCTCGGCGACATGCTTTCTATGTACGTCGCTGCCAACCACACTAATCGGGATAATATACTGCCATTCGTCCCCTACGCCTACAACACCGCCCCTCAGAGCACGACCGGTTTTTCACATTTCTACTTGCTGTACGGAAGGCACCCGTCGCACACCATGGACACCATACTCCCGTACACGCCGGATCCATCTGAGTGTACACCTATTTCCGAGACAGCCAGGCTTGCTGAAGAGTGTCGCGAGCTTGCCAAGACTTTTACGACGCAAGAGCGAGAGCGGCAGAAGAGTATTCGTGATGGCTCCACCACTTCTGAGCCCACGTTCCTTTCTGGTGCGCTTGTATGGCTCTCGATCCCGACGTCTGTAGCTGGCCTCTCTTCCAAACTACTTCCCAAATACGAAGGCCCCTACCATGTCATCGAGCGCACCTCACCCGTCAACTATCTGATCGAACCCGTTGAACAATCTTCGGACATGCGCCGCCGTGGGCGAGACATCGTCAACGTGGAGCGCCTGAAGGCTTATTATGACCCGCTCATAGTAACAAGCTGTTAGGTCGCCAGGCGTCTCCCTCTTCGACCGCGGAGTAATTGTAGCGACGTCTCCGAACTCTGAAACGGGTCGAACTCTTGAGTACCTCCTAGTGGGGCTACCCAACAAGGACGCCGCTCGCGCTGAGACCCCGTGCTTGGCCGTGACTGTCACCACTGTATATTCTCGCTCGTTGCCGGCTAATAAACGCCTTAACAGTATATAATAGTTCACTGTTTTTATGGCACTGCGGCCCAACGCTCGCTAAACCTTTCTAAAACCAAGGAGGTTACGTCCAGCGAGTATAACGTCGCAACCATTTCTTGTCAGATAGTGCTCAATGTACATGCCAATGGCTGCTAATGGGGATCGCAGCGTGAGCGTTAACTAAAATCCGAATGCTCCTGTCCCTCATTCCCAATTAGCAGCCATTGACATGCACATTGAGCACTATTTTTTATTGTTCAACAACGCACAGAAGAAATCTCTCACCGGCACCACCTTGGAGGTCAAAATGTTATACTTGTTACACACTACAACGGCTACGAGGGACGAACGGTTTACACAAGCTTAAAAGCACGTTATGTACGCGTATCACTCCACCTACATTGTGCTTGTATTAGGAGAAGTGTTGATGGACCTTCAAGATTGAGTGAAATTGAGCGTAAAAGTAAAGGTATTATTTTATTTCCATCCTTCTTCTGCGCGCTTGTTTTTCACTCTGGCAAAATGGAGACTAGAAGTCACACTTTTTCACGCCTCAATGCATCTGCAACAGCCCCTTGACTTCCAGAAAACGGAAGTAACATTCATTTTCCTATTGCACCCTCCTCCACAACTACGCTTGGCTTTATATGACACAAAATAAAGAGAAACCCATCACCTCCGTTTTGGCTGGCTTTGTATATTTTTCCTATAGTAAATGCAGCAAGACACAACCTAAACTTTCACGACGACACATATTCTATTGAAGAGTCGTAGGAGATTCTGGCATCCCATTAACAGGCAAGTAGCAGTTATGAAGGAAAGGACAGAAGTTCATAATCATATAGTGGTTTTGGGACGTTAAACCCCACATATCAAAGGACAGAAGTTTGTTGGGCGTGACAGATTAAGCACAGTGTTATAAAGTAAAATTGCTTTTCTTATAATGTCTTATAACGATATAACAATCTAATTGGTTAACTGAGATTCAAAAACGTACATTAAAAGAAAGCCGTCTGCCATGGTGAAGCAGTGGTTACGAGGCTCGGTAGCTGGCCCGGCCGTCGCGGATTCAATCCCGGCAGTGGCAGTCACATTACAATGAAGGCGACATGACAGAGTTCTGTGTATATATGAAGCTACCATTATATATATGAAGCCTACCATTATAGCATTATATGAAGCCTACCACGAATACCCGATTTTCTTCCAGTTGCCGAAAGGAAAGAAAACGCAAATTATATATGTATGACTCATTCTTTCGAATACGCTGCCCACTTAAACAACATAACACACGTTGCTTAAAGAGCTTTCTGAAGCACACAAGTACCTTTTGATTATATTCTAGTGCCTATACAAGTTTACGTAATCGTATTGTGTCGTTACACGGTCCCAGGTGAAGTGCTTTCAGTTCCTGATGTTGTAGAATTCCCATCATTTTATATCTGTCGGCGAAATAGGTGAACCTTGAAGGTGTTTCACGTACTACTCCTGGATAGACCTTGAACTAGTCGTTATCACTCATCGTACAAACCCTATGTACTTGACTCATTTTAAAGAAGCCTGTATATCACGCTATTTCTTCATAAAATAGCAGTCATGGCCATATGATTTGTTTTATATATGCGTGTAAACGATGTTGAAGCGAGAGATATCAGTAAAAAAATATCACCGAAGTTTATCTTGTCTATGGTAGTGTTTTCGATCGGGGGAGTCTGTGAGTAATAAATGCGCATATGAGAAGCCGGCATTAATACTAAGTTGGCGTCTTTCGTAATCGAAACGGGAGTATAGTTGGCAATATTTCGCAATTATTGATAAATTAAGTGCTGAAAACCTAAGCGCCAAGACGTCTTTTGATAATAAATTTAGACAAACAAAGAACTCAAAATATGAGCGAATAGCTACACTAGTTGAAAGAAGCACTCGCAACTAAAAAAAATGTTTCGCGAGTGATCGTCAGAAAAAGAAGCGCATGTTGATGCTGCGAATGGGCAAATTTGTCAAATACAATGCGAAAAATGAGAATGCATGATAAAAATGGGTATTATTCGGCAACTGACTGTATCATCAACAGAAGCATCAGCATTATCGGCCTAATAACAGCAGGAAAGGATTCTTCTATGTTCCACTAATGCAACGTATCCCGTGTTTGCTGCTGCGACGTTATTCCTGCAATCTTATTAATCTCCTGTACCAACGTATGTTATCTTCGAGTTTCTTAAAATTACACTATCATTTTTTTTTTCATTGACAACGGCGTCACTCTCAATATGGGCCCTCTTTGTAAGCCTTCCCTTGTCTGTACATTTGTAAGTACTTGCAAGATGCAGCTGTTATATACGTTCAACTTGAAGAAAAGTGTAGTTCGTAAATACAGATGTAAAAAAGAATAATGTTCGCTGTAAACATTCTAACGAAAAACCAATTTAACGAGAGAAGAGCTTTACGAAAACATTTTTAAACAGTATCAGTGTTTGACGTCACTCTCGGTAATCGTATCTGTAATTGTTGACACAATCTGTGACAGCACTCTTGAAAATTCAGAAAACTCTGACTATCATAGACGCGCAGCAAAAAAAGGGGGGAAATTAGATAATAATGGACCACTGCACCGTATTAGGAATACTTCTGAAATTATAGACAACATTATCACAAGATAGCGGCATTTTGTGAGCGCACATTGCTCACAGTGTTTCAAAAAAAGTTTGACTCGCAGCGACAACGGTTATCTTGTAAGATCTCGTCTAAATACCATGTTCGTGCAATTCGCAAAAAGCGTTTCTGGCTCCGTAGAGACTTCCGTCTTTTGCGACTAAAAGGACAGTAATCTCGGGAAACGAAGATTGGTTTATTGGCTTTGGGGACTCGCGCGGGAAATTTTCGTGTTTTCTGCGAATTTAAGAGGTGCCACGCACATTCACGACCGTTGTTATCGGGAAACATCATATTGTTTTTTCGCCGCCGGCTGGCCCTGGCTAAATAATGCCACAATGAGAAACTTTTTGGAAAAGCACAATGCGAAATCTACTGGCCAATCGCTTTTCTTGAATTGGCGCCAAATGACGTATTCTAATAACTGATGCTATGTGAGTGGAGAGTGGCCGTGTCGCTAAACTAAGTTACGTAAAACACGCTGCAGAGCGCTACAAGTTTATCCGCCTCAAAGCGTTTCGTTTCGTCCCCTGCACAACGGTTCATGCTGCCTGGCTGCAGGGAATGTCCGCGATTCCCGCCACCTACGCTTGCCGCCTGTGGCCGCGACCCGGGGGCGCTGCCGTACTGGTTTTAAGGGGGCGGCGCTTGCAACCCGCGCTGATCGTCGTTCCGGTGGCCGCGCGGAACAGTTGGTTTAGTCGGTTCTCGGCCGGCAAGATGTCAATACCGCTGCTCGCCTGCTCCCTCTCGAATCCGGTGACTTTACAAACTACCCGGGGTGCGAAAAGCGACTTGAACACGTTTATTTAATTATATCGAAGCTGCTTAGAGTGCAGAAATGCTAGCTAAAGTGTAGATTGGCGTGTCACGTCGTCAATTATTTTCCCTCGAATGTTTGTTTAAAAATATTTGACCCCTGTAAAAGAGCAATTGGCAGCAGCTAATATTATTAGCACTCGGACTTCGGTCTTTTGGTTTCTATGAGAAGACAAAAAGAAAGGATTTCATGTTTTTTGTAAGACTCCAAAGACACTCCGGTACTTGAGCGAATTACGTAAGAACTTCAATCACAAGGGTGAAGAAAGCAAGTCGTCAACGTCGTGTTACGGTGGCTGACAACGAAATACTCAGCGTTTCGAAATACTCAGGTAAGTTTCCTTTTAACAAATTTATTCTTTTATCGCCAGCAGCGACACTGACTTATAGTTGCTTGCTTTGTCAACTTAAGATTACTTGCATCATTGCCGTCCTCCTTTGATCAATTTTCCGGGTACATTCACAGTGCTTCACTTCATGAATCTAAACGAAGTTGACTAAACGAGTTGACTAAACGAAGTTTCAACCATTTCTTTCATTGTACGAAAATGTACTTTTTTTACGAACATGTTCTTGTATCGGGACAGTTTTAACGGCGATTACACTTTTTGAATTTATACTTTTCGAAACCAAATGGGCCAAATAGAACTGAGACAACATTGTACAAAACCTGAGTAAAATATAAGCAATATTGAGTTTAATGGTGATCTGACAGTACCTGGCTGCCACGCATTTTACGTCATTGTCCGAACTTACAGAATTAGTGTGCTACAAATTGTTTTAACAACCTCCTAGATTACATTGGTTTAAAATATGAAACTTACACTTGCCCGAATTTCCGCATTCTTTTCTGAAAAAATTTTGACTTTTTCTTATCGTCCTCCATAAATTAAAAATTGAATTGCAGCAAAAAATGTAATTTAATGCCTCAAAAATAAGAATTACGTTTAATATGGGATGTGTTTCATAACTTTAGAAAATCGACAGATGGTTGAATTCCAGTCTTTTATTCGCATTTTTGAACTTCCTTGATGTCAAATGAAATGTTGATCCTCAATGGGCAGAAAACCTTCCGGAAATTATCGCGGTGAAGTACTCGAGTATGTTGTCTATTTATTTACATAACACGTATGCCCAGTGCTTCTTTTAAAACCTTTTTGGGTATAATATTTAGCATATAAATAAACGGTCCTTCACTCTTTAAAGCGTAGCTTCTTTTCCAGATATGGGCTATATTATTAAATTTATGGTCAAACAAAATAGACGTGACTTACGGCACGCCGTACTCGAAGCGTCGTATTGGAACATAGTATTTGATTAACAAGAGCCTCATTAAAATTAAGCACAGTACAAATATACAAATGAATATTTCCACGCTAAATCGCTTGCGTATCGTATTGTTTACATTTTAATGTGGCAATCCGGCTAAAGTGGCAACACTGCGTCCGGTCATGCACTGCTTCAAGGCCCACGTACTGTGTGATGTCAGTGCACTTTATAGAACACCAGATGGCAGAAACTTTCGGAGCCCTCCACTAGGTTCTCTCCTATTCATATGATTTTGGGACGTATTACACTGAATAATGCCTGAGCACGAATAATGCCTCCTAGCGCCGCCTGATGTACTGTTGCTTGACCGTAGATAATGTCTCTTAAGTGCTGTCTAATATTTGTAATGGTTGGCTTAGGGGCTGTTACATTATTTGAGTCGCTGATGCTCCGGATAAGACATTTTTAGAGCGAAAAAAAAAGCTCAATTGTGCAAGACAACAAAAAAGCATCAGAACAAAATGAAAGTCGTTTCTTGTCTACATCACTAGTACTTTTTAGGTTATATTTTGTCTTGCACAAGGAAAATTCGGTATTCAACGTTCACACTAGCCCGCCTTTGCCTCTGAATACAGTTACCGCTTGGCATAAAGGACTGTACCCTAAGAATACCAGCAATTTTCTTATGTGGCTTCGTGGATAAATAGCTAATGATGAGCACAAACTACAGAGCGTGCTACATCAATCAGTAAATCCTCAATGGCTCCATAACTAAACCGAATGGAGGAAATAGCAGAAATATTGATAAAGCCTTTATGGTTAACAAGGAGATTTTCTTTGGGGAGAAAGCGGAATCGGTTTATAACCCTGGTCATCACTCCATTACGCGCAAGCGAAAACCCGGTGAAGGAAAGCAGAAGTGGTAAGATGAGTGGAATGAAAATTTGCTCGAAAGGCGTCTTGGTAATCGCGTACGCCTACGCAACATTGCTTCAACAACTAAAAGCTCTGGGGAGTGACACTAAATCAAACCTATGTCGCAAGAGGAAGAACTTCTTGTGAGGATTGATTGCGCAACGACAGATCTCTCCCCCTCAATTATGAAATCGCCATCACCGTCGGTGAGCCCAATTTGTTGATCCGGTTTCTGGGTATACAAGTTTCATTTGGTGACCGTGGGAGCAGGCAGTCACTTTGTGGCTTAGCCAGCGAGCGACTTGCCCTTGACACAGGGACGCGGATAAATTACTAACTTGCTCCCGATTAGCCAGAGCTGCCTTCTTTGCATGCAGTTGGAATCACAAAGTGAACTCTGCATACTTGCTGCTGCTCCCTCAGCGGGCTCATTACGAAGGGTGCGTACTCCACACACGTGGGTGGTGATCGAGTCTGGGCAAAGGCAGAAGTGATTGTGTAGTTAGCATAAACCTGGAGGGTTTCAGATGGGTGAAACACTCTCCAACACCCTCCCTTACGCCGAGCTTCCACCCCTACCACCGCTTCCGAAACTAAACAGAAAACAAACAAAACACATAATTCAATTCTGTCTTTGGGCCCCTATAATCCTCAGGGTAACACTGTGCCAGTCGCTTGTTTCGCAAACAATGTTATACAACTTTCATATATTTACTGTTGTGTCTTTGATATTTTACCGTCATTCGTATTGATCGTTTAGGGGAGTTGTCGCGTGAAGCGAAAAATACCAAAACTAAAATCAGCCACAAGAGCAACAGATAGGAAGCAAGCCTGAAATGTGGCGTGCAATCACTCCGCAGTGCAACTTGGAAACGAGTTCTCGGCGCGGGTGACATCTTTTTCCAAGTGCAGAATCCAAAAGCGTGATTTTATTTGACTTGCCGAGACCATCAAAAATAAAACAATAAAACAGAGAAGATAGCGAAATGCTGCGGAAGAAAGTATATATATGAACCACCTCACTTTTTTATGCTCATGCATGCCACTGAAGCTCAATACAGTTGCAACTGATAACAGCAGATATTTACTGCCTAATTCATGCAAACGTGTTTGCATTTCATGCACTGCAGTGCTTACTACCATGTTGTATTTACGGTGCAAATTATTGATATACCGGGATGAAATGAAATTGTACCAATCTTTTTAAACTTTAGTCTTTATTAACTTGAGGTAGCGACGGAGCAAGCGAACACTAGATTTCTTATTTCTGAATTTGGTCCATTCATTGAAAGGCTGACAAAAAAGTCTTTGCAGCGCCTACTTTTTTTGTACTTCGTCAGTCATGATTTTGAGAAATTAGATGAACAGGCTTTAATCAACGCACTTTATACTTTCTTAGCCTAATAAGGGAATGCTTTAATATTTTTTAAGGCAAACCGATAAACAACTTTTCTTTTAACAATGGCCAGTCTAGTTTGACTTGGTCGTAAGGTGGTATAATGAGAACGCTCTTAACGAGGCTCGGATTCACATGGCATCTGCTGAAACCTATTTTTGGGCGACTTGATTCTTATTTGAGCAAGGAGGTAACAGTGCGAACACCCATTGTTAAGATGGAACAGTTTTCGTTAGTAAATCAGTTGCATGTCAGCAACTGTATGCCTGTGTCTTCTCTCATGTGGGTGTGTATTCACACTGTACTCCCCCGCTTTGCACGACAATTGTATCTCATAAATATTTAGTTTCATTGCATTTACTTTTTCGAGTTTGTCGGGTGTTATGACAAGTGACTATAGTGCCCCTTTTTCAGGGGATAACGCTAACAGCACCTTTCTGAACTACTTTTAAGACGATACTTTTTCTTGGGGTACTTCAATGCAAAAATTTGGTCTGTCTGTCTATCTGTCTTTCTGTCTGTCTGTCTGTCTGTCTGTCTGTCTGTCTGTCTGTCTGTCTGTCTGTACATTTGTCTGTTTGTGCGCCTTGACGATACCCCAAATGGCACCAAACGATACCCCAAACAGCCAACCGCATCCGAGCGCCCACCAATTTTCAGCGTTCATAATTATGCGATTGTCAAACAAAAAGCAATTATTGCGCAGATATGAGGCACCATAGCAACACGTCAATATTATGTATGTGTGTATTTATACTAAGAAGGCATACATCAGTAATTCTAAGGACTATAGCGTTTATCACGCACATTGACAATGCAACGCGATGCTCAAAAAGGCAAGTGTTTCCAACGCTTTGCTAAGACGACACGGTGGTGGCACCTGCCCGTCGCTTCGCGTTCTATACCTTACCGACTCCAAGACGGTCGCGCATGCCATCCTTTGTTTTTGAAGTTAACTGTTAGATAGCGCTCGTGTCTCACGTGCCTCGATGTGCTCGTTCGCCTTCGCTGCACGGTTCAGACTCTCTGACGCAGCGCCTCTAGAATACAATTCATCGTTTTTCTTGCACAGAGCACCAAAGAAACATTTTGTTCCCTCGCTCCATACGCAAGACTATCGTCATTGGACGACATTTGCAGTGAAACATGCAGATATGGGGTCATTTTTTTCACATTTTCACAAACATTTTTTAGGAAAATAATTTATCGGGTTTTACAAGCCATAACCGCGACATTAGTCTGAGACATCCAGCAGGGGAGGGCTGCAGAACTTTACATGACCTTGGGTTCTCCAACATGCCCTTAAAGATAAGTACCTAGGCGTCTAGCTTTTTGATGTTATCGAAATCGGAATACCGTGGGCTCGACTGAATTCACTACCTTCGGGCCAACGGTGCAGCACCGCAGCGGCTAATGAGAGATCTATTATATTTAGGATAAACCCCAGGCGCATCCACACAGGCAATTTTCACTTTTGATTCATTGTGTTTCAAATCATAAATAAAGACTGAGAGAGAGAGAGTGTGTGTGCAACTTTCCTGACTACCGGCAGATTGCTGGGCCGTGCTCACACCTCGGCTAAAGGAGAGCACGCCTTTCCCGGCATCTTGCTCGCCATGATGGATCACCCAGAGGGGCTTGTCCTGCAGCTGATAAATGCAGTCAATCAGTGCGTTTGCGTGGTCAGTTAGGACAAAAAGCACTGCCATATTGCTGCAAGATAAATTCCTCGGGGAACGGCTCTCCGGTTAATTTTAGGTTAGCTCGGCTAATATTAGGATATTTTAACACGACTGCGTTAAAGAGCTGCTTTCGCAGAAATCCCGCCGTCGGCGTCATTGGTTGTAGGTGT
The DNA here is from genome assembly GCF_013339725.1 of Rhipicephalus microplus. Lineage (NCBI taxonomy): Eukaryota > Metazoa > Arthropoda > Arachnida > Ixodida > Ixodidae > Rhipicephalus > Rhipicephalus microplus. Next base: position 76,104,086 of record NC_051173.1, on the reverse strand, counting down.
AAGCTCTTCATCGTGGCCGTGATAAAATAATCGCGAAAGATCCACATAAAATTATTAATAAAACTTGCCAGGGCCAATTGAGGATCAAATCCCAGGCTATTCGCGAGGTATTGTGTGGTGTTCTACCACACAGCCACGTGTGTGCGTTGAAATATGGTGAAAAGAACTTGCTCTGCTCGGAAATGCAGTGAATATAACTTTCTTGGTTTTCTTGGTGAACAGGCTTCACAATACACATTGTAATGGCACACTCAATTGCATGGCACAATCGTACATTGCCATTGGGCGTCCGAGCAAGTGATTATCGTCACGATTCCGTGCTTTAAACCAGCCCCCCAAATACACGATGCAAGCACGTTGCGGCACGCATTTCCTTAAAACCACGTAGGGAGTGTTTACCAAGTTCGAAAACATTTCACGTGCATAATTGCTCGTTGTTCAAAGCGCGTGCTACCCATTATACAGAACGCAGCCACATACCAAAGTTTTTCTGACACAAGTCCCAATTGTACTTGTCCACAATTTAAACTCGTCGAGTAACATTATACAGAAATAAGGACTCACTAAGTGTTTTAATTGCGCACTACAGCGACACGATATGGCTATTGCGTAAACTATTGAAGGCTAAGCTTAAGGGTCCACCTATTTTTTTTTTTGGGGGGGGGGGTGGGGGAGCACGAGTTCGCAAGTGTGTAGTGATCACCGCCCTCAACGTCACTGCTCATCGTGTCCATCATTAAAGAAGGCATGCTCTGAATATCGCATCCGGCTTTCACATCTCCATCGTCCCTCCAGCTGCCGTCAGGCAAGTCAACACTGCCACATTCTGGCTTAAACGCATCTTGAGCCATCTCACTTCGCAAACACGAGAAAGCTTCAGCACAAAAATATAAAAGAAGCACGACACTGTGCGTTTAGCCGGCTCGCTATATATAACAAAGACAAGCATCTATCCAAATTTTCATTAAACCAGTGCAATATATTCACCCTTTTGTGATCCGCGCATGCGTTTTTAGAAGCCTAGAAAAGGGACTATGCGTGAAGCACACTTCTGCACTCTGAGTAATGGGCGCAGTGTGACTTCCTGATGGCACTGCCTTATGCATTAAAAAAGAATTGATAGTAGCACGTCACAGCTGTGTTTTCCTCACTGATATAACGAATTCGAGGGGGGGGGGTGACATAATTTTCACGAGTTTCGGCATTTCTATAGCTATAGCCGGATTAGTGCACGATAAAACATAAATCTTAATTTTAGACACATATGAAAAACCAAACGAATAAATAAGGTATGTCTTTCTTATGCATGACTTGTGCTATTTGTTACTATGCAAAGAATTATCTTGAACTGCACAATAAAACAAAAAAATTATCTTACTCTACCACGCTATCTACTCTAAGGTCGCTTCAAAACGAAAGAGAAGTATATTAAGCTGTAGTTTGAATATTGTGGCTGCTTACCCAATTCTTCACTAACTTGTCTTTCTCTTGATTTAGCCGAGAGAGCCCTGCAAAGTTTTGATTCATAGGACATCCAACAAGGAACGCACTAAAATTGAAGAGATAAAGGAAAGTAGCCACATAGTCAATGCTGAAGTCTTTTAAGTTTTTACCTCGTGTGTAACTATCATACAAACAAAAGTGAAATATTTTCGATAACATGAAATCGTGACATGTGTCATTCATTGAAGTCACACAAATAAAAGATAAATGAGAGATGCAAAGCTTCATGCTCTTGTTATGTGTTATGCATGTAAGTATCATCAGTTGGGAATGAGATTAGGCTGAAGAATTCAGTTAAGAAGGTGGCTTCTTTGAACCAGGAATGACAAGTTTTAAATATTTAAAACCAAGCAGTCTATACGAAAATGACACTAAACATTTTTGTATGCTATCAGTACGGCAGTAAGAGAGCCACCCTAACAGCTGTTGCAGAATACAGATATTTTGAATTATGCATAAATAACGACCTCCAGGAACGAGCACATTGGCATAATTACAGGTAGCCTTCTGCGTAAACTTGTTTTTCTGGAACTATCCTTAAATTTCTTTACCCCATCTGTCTGCATGCTAGCATACAAAACACTCATTCGCCCAATGTTGACCTATACTGTTATATAAGAACCATTCACTAAACGGCAATATTAGTCAACTAGAAAAAGTGCAAAAGAAAGGCATACGTTTTACTTCTAACTCATAAGTTAGAACAACAGTATCCTAGCTATTGACAAAAAGTGGGCAACAGTTTATTGCGAATGTAACAGCATTTGCCATCTAAAGCTTTTATTTCAATTCAGAAATATCCATATCAATGTTAACACCACAGACAACCTTAAGTACATGTGCCCTTCCGGTTACGCCACTCGCAAGTGACACAGTAATGTGATAAATGTTGTGATTTCACAGAATAACTGCTGCAACTATTCTTTGTTCTACATAACAAAGAATAACTTGAATAAGCTAAATAATATTGTAGTACACAACACACTGTCATTGTTCGAAAGTACCTCACCTAAACCATCACTTGTTATCGCATTGTATTATTTGCTTTATTCTAAGTATTGTCTTAGCCTGTAAAATGAATCATGTGTATTGTGTTATTATGCATTAGGTTACTCTGCAAATTGAAATATTGGTTTTTTAACCTTAGTCTTGTATAGTAGCATTGCACCGATTTATTTACATTACATTTTTGTTTGAATGCACGTACCTATTCTCAAACATTTTCCGCAGCCTGCGATGATCTTTTAACAGAAAGAGCTAAGTATTTATAAATGATACAATAAACATAGTCACAAATTTCCCCACTTATCAACCTATTAAGCACATTAAGTGAATGACATCACGAAGAAACCTAGGAAAGAAACATAACATTGACAAACGAAGTTGTCCAAGACAGCATGTTGTCCTAAATAGAAAGAAGGCTGTTTCATCATTCGTCTCTCTTACACGTACGATGCGCTAAGCTATTATGGGGTAAGTGTGTAAAAGGAAATAAATTTCTAGCAGTGCTCGTCTATAATACAGCCCACCACGCTCCTATAGTACCAGTGTAATAACCAATGGCCTTTGCACGCGGATTCACAGAGGTAGAACATGCATGAACCATATGAATTTTCTTTACATGAGGTGCAAAAGAAATGTAATGGAGCACTTGCTGTCAAGGCTGCGCTGAATTTTTTTAGTGAAATAAATATATCCTTTAGCACAAAATATAAACGTGGCATAGGAGAATAAGCACATAAGGGAAATTCGCAGCTTTCCGCGAATCTGACGTCTTGGTGGTCGCGATACGCACCGTCTGTGTGGGGATCCCAGACAGTAACGTACGAAAGAAAGAGGATGGCAATAAGCTGCACCGATGTGGCCCGAGAACAATATTCTCGTGGAGTCTGCAAACTACAACAAAACCGTATGATGCTTAGACAATTATCGGAAGGAGATTCTGCATGCATTTTATATGAGTGGCAGCATCGAGAGAGAAGGAGGAAGCCCATGTCGTCTTCTACTGCGCTCAAAGATGCAGGCACCTCGGAAACGTCAGCACTCTAAAAGACGAACTCTGTATCCAACTAAAACCTTGGTGTACGAGCCCTCGCAAGCGTTCTCTGCATCTGGCTTGCAGTCTGTGCGGGTTTGTGCTAACCTACTTCAGTAGGCATATGCTAAAAAATTGTGTAGAGGCTAACCAAAGTAAGAGAAGCATTTTTGAAACTCCGCTCCACGCTAACTTTTTTTCAGCCCCGAGTTTTTTCGGTTTGCCTCGCGTGCGTGCCAGACTGATTTATAACGAGGCTGCCATTTAGGCATCGTCTTTCTGTGCTGTTCGGTTTTATTGCGATAGCAATTATATAAACACTGTCGGCTGGATTTTGCAGCTGGCGTCGGCGTCGACGCGCGCATCACCATCATTCACCGTTGATGTATACGCATCTATATATAGATGAAAACGCAAGAAAGAAAAATAATCCAAAAATGGAGTTTGGCGTGCGGAATCGAACCTCTGACCTCTCAATTGTGAGTGGGAGGCGTTTGCCACTGAGCCGCGAAGGAACACGTCTTTGAACGTTCAAACGACAAGCTACATATATATTCCACCTACCACTGGTAATGGGCATCTCGGGAGAACTACTAGGGTGTTTTCAACATTGCCAGTGAGATGGCGCAATGAGTGCGCGCCACCAGATTGTCACGACGCGGCGGCGCGCGCACTCAACTCCCACTGGTTCTTTGCCCTGTGGAGAGGAGGCGCTCTCGCGCGAGCTCGGTTATCTTGCGGTAGCAACAATCGTAAACCTTGGTCTTTCACCGGAACGATTCTGTTGTAGCCACCGAGCGTACATTGGTCCCTGCACTCGTTTCACACTCGCCGTTTTTGAAAAGGATGCGATTTTCAGACACAGCAAAGTAACCACTGAGATGCTTATTCGCATTAATCTGTATCTGTGAGTACGTTTTGTGCGTCACTTGTGCATGAGAAACGCGGGGCACGTTTTCATCTGCTTGCCATTCTTCGCATGACCTTCCAATTTGTTGATGTCGCGTTCATTGCTTCGCCTTTGAAGCAAAGCTGTGACCTTTTTGGTGCTTCTGGGAAGCGAGATTGCCGGCCAGATAAAACAGAGAAGCAATAACAAGTATTTTGTGAACGTGAGCTGAAGTTTTACTGGCTATAATTTCTTAAAAGAATACTAGACGCTTTGGCATAACGAAAACACTGAATTCTTGTGTCTTGAAGTTTAATGAAGTACCATGAAAACTCCGAGAATAATTTATTATCAAACCCACGTCCAAAATTTGCGCTGGCATAAAGTTATATAGTGAGCGTTGCATATGCTTCGTGATCGTTCATTACCAGATTCACAGCAAATTGTCTCGGCTTGAAGTAGACCCCAGCACACTTTTGTGGAATTTTTTTCAATGAAGCAAACTTTCAAGCTGGCTCCGCTAAATGGATGACTGCTAAGGAAAACTTGTTTCGGAAAAAAGTGATGCTCTATTTCTTGGAAACCTACACACCAGCAAGAAATCCACTCAAGCCGTTATCACCAGCGCAAAAAGATAGAAAGGATAAGGGAGAAGAAGCTGTACACTTGGTGGCCAGGGCAATGCATGTGCCCAGCTGACCACATGGTATGTTTTTCGCCCGATGATTGTGACCCGCACCCATCAGCCATAATTCGGTGAACTCACTCACTAATGGCCTCACTCGTACTCAGATTCAGATCGAGGCGTGCGTCTGAGTGAGTCCAAGTGAGTAATATTTTTGGGGAGCTAGAGTCTAAGTGAGTTCGGTTCAAGAAAAGTTTTGCGACTGCGGGTCCGAGTGACTACAGCTCAGAAAAGTTTAAATGAGCCTGAATCCGAGTGAACATTAAACTGAAAATATTATTCATGCGTGAGTCTGGGTGAGCTTCACAATTTTGGCCGACCAATGCCGTCGGCAGCCTTCACACGCTTAAAAGCGGGGGGCGATACTATCAATTTGTACTCTATACTGATCATGACGGTGAAGGCAAGAATGTTCCTTGATTGTCCACACGATAGCATCAAAACAGAATGACGCGGGGATCTTCACAAGGAAAATATCAGCGTCCACACTTGCCGCATGATAGCATTACTGCCGACATCTATGAGTCAAGAGACGTATGCATGGGAACGGTATGCACAGGAACACCAGCTTTTCCTGAACGACTTTTATTTTTTGGAATTGCTCTTTTCCTTCCCCCCTGCGGTAGGGGGGAGGTGAGTAAACGGCGGGGGAAGGTCATGCTGTATTCATGCCGTTGGTGGCGCGCGGACCGGAGCGCAAGGGCAATTATCTACTAGCCGCGACCATTTCAGCAGGCCGACATTATACTTGGGCAACTCCGATGTCAAACACTGCTGGATCTTCGCTACCCCACAGTCACTCACGCCAGAGAGGGTGGAAAGGTCCCCAACGAATCATGCGATATCATATGCACCGCACGAGTACTCAGACAGATTCTCGACAGTTTCGTCGAAATCTTGCCTGGGCTTCCGGGAAACCAACTCGCTGAGGGTATTTTTAGCTCCGCCATAATGATGATCTGCGCTATAAATTGCGTTAAGGTTTAGCGCCTTTGGCTCTACATTCGTTAGCCGTATTAGTGGCAACGATAGGACTAATGACATAGCACGTAAAATATGTGAGGCACAGGACAAAGGAAGGATCAAAGAGGAACAGTCACTTCCAACGAAATTTTATTTTGAAGAGCACAGACATAAATGCTCATAAAATGTGAAAAAACAGTCTGTTTTTTTTCGCCTTTCGTGAGCATGTATACATACGCTTTTCGAAATAAAATTTTGTTGGAAGTAAGCGTTCATCTTTGTTCCTTTCCTTGTCTTGTGTCTCACATATTTTACGTGCTATGTCGTTAGTTATGTCTCACCAACATGCACGACTTCATATTCTAGGCTTTGATAAGACTCGCCTTTCTGCTGCCGCTATCACCGCCATATTTCCGAGATGTAACACGTGTCACTTGTCTGTGGTTGCACGATCCCCCACAGTCTGGTCGTATACGTTTTATTGATGAATGTGTCACCTCTAATAATGAGTAACATCATGCCAAAATGAAAAACTACAGCAGTTCACATTTTCCAAATATTCTGCAATTTTTTGAAATATGGTTTTTGTGGTCGATTGGCAGAATGCAAAATAAAACTATAAGTTACAGTGTCACCACATTTGCCCTCGCTTCAGATGAGGAAGCCTGCAACCTCCTCATTAAAAAATTGCCTTCATGTCATTACTTGGAAACGTAAGAATCAGTCCTTGTTAATTAGTTATTTCGATGTCACTTTAGCTCTAAACTTTTTTTCAGCCCTTATGGAGTACTAGTGCTTAGGATGCGTCACTCTTGATCCGAAGGTTTGGGAAGCAAAGCTCAATCGTGAAGGCATCACTTCCATGGCGGCGAAAAGAAAGAGGCCTGTGTGATTAGATTAAAGTTTGTGTGAATGAACTCTAAGCGTTGGAAATTATTGGGCCCTTTCGCTACGTGTCTCATGGTTTCAGCACAAGAGAAACCCAAAAATTATTCTAACGTATTTTCCTCTCTGCGTAGAACGACAGCGCGGAGACGCAGGCCTGTAGTATTGCCTTTAATGAAGAAATGAATGAAAAAAATCAACTTCCATAAGAAATACATGGTGTATTTTTCAGACAATAGAGATATTTATTAAAAACTTCTGTAGAAGTCAAGCTTCTGTCTTTTTTGCCCGCGAACTTACACCAAGGCTGAAATTCTTTGCTCTAGCTGCAATAACACTGTAGCGAATAATCAAGAACTTCAGGAATTAGCTTTTAATTATTGATATCTTGGTGTTCGTTCATACCACAAAGACCAAGTGCCAGCCAGATTAGGACATACTCAACTGTTTTAGAAATGACAAACGTTGCTCCTATTTCGAAATAAGTATTACAACCTTCAAAGGTATAGCGAAATTCACGCCACTTTGTGTGCAGGAAACGATCCCTATCCGTTACGTAAGATGGGAACTCCACGTGAAAAGTGTCGAAATTGTAATAGATGCACGCCATAGCGGTATCTAATCAGCAAAATTGAAAATACTGTCTAATACGTGAGTACAAAATTTATTTCTTAGATGCGATAAGTTCTACTTAACTGTTTCTTTCTTGAAGTACAAACGGTCGAAAAAAACTCTATCGCCAGTCCGCAAGAAGGTGCGCTGCAGTGACTGCTCGAAGGGTATGCGACGCAGAGAGCTCTTTTTTTATGAACAGGTTAAATAATGCCCAAATATTACTCGCTAAGACAAGGCGATCTGCAAGAAAAAGTAAAAACAATGATCCAGTTATCAAGAAAAGACCCAGCCATGATGCGTGCCTTCATTCAAATTCTGTCACTTTCTTCTGGCGAGTGGTTCCAGTCTGGTGTAACAGAGCCATCGCTCTTCGCACGAGCCGAGCGCTATCAGTTTCGATAGCATAGTTTAAAATTAAGGATAAATGCTGGAATTACGTGCAACTTTTGTGGTTTCAAGGAAATGACTATGCCATAAGGTGTAACACACTAAAATTTTCTAATGTAGGGAATAGCCCTGAAGTCAATGGTTAAAAAGTCAGGAAGTTTTCCTAATTAGCAACGTAATTAGCAACAACTATGTAATTTCAACTAGGACAAACTGTTTCTACTACAACGTAGACTTCATGTGCGAAAACGAGAAGAGCTTTACTGCCACAAGATTTTAGGAACGAAGCTTCTTTGAGTCTAGGGCAGTCCTACCCTCAGCGCAGCCAGCACAGCATATACAGACAGAAGACAGACAGACAGACAGACAGACAGACAGACAGACAGACAGACAGACAGACAGACAGACAGACAGACAGACAGACAGACAGACAGACAGACAGGCAGGCAGGCAGGCAGGCAGGCAGGCAGGCAGGCAGGCAGGCAGGCAGGCAGGCAGGCAGGCAGGCAGGCAGGCAGGCAGGCAGGCAGGCAGGCAGGCAGGCAGGCAGGCAGGCAGGCAGGCAGGCAGGCAGGCAGGCAGGCAGGCAGGCAGGCAGGCAGGCAGGCAGGCAGGCAGGCAGGCAGGCAGGCAGGCAGGCAGGCAGGCAGGCAGGCAGGCAGGCAGGCAGGCAGGCAGGCATTAGGACGTACGTTCGTGCAAACGGATGCATTGCCCCACATATCATCAGTCACTGTGTGGATGTGATGTGAATTTTTGTTAACGGCTATATTGTCTAGCAATGAAATGCATATTATTTCCTTTAAAAATCGCCTGAGAATGAATTTGTCGGTTCATTTCCAAGCGCCAACGAAAGCGCTGTCCACCAGTAAGTGTTTATCTCTGTGATCGAGAACATACAGACATTTTGCAAATGAGTAGAGACAGTTATGTAGAAAATTACACATAGGTTGTACCTTAACCAGAACGCAGAGCGCTTAATAATTTCAATCGACTATATTCTTGGGTAGTTAACGCTACTGGCCGTAAACTGACTCCACATGAACGAAAACTATGCCATGAAGAAGGCGTCGTAGCTGTCTCGAATGCGGGTAATTGCGAGTGATGCGCGTCTCGCACGTATATTTCGTACGTATCTACATTATCTTTGTAAATGTGTATAAGTCTATCTCTAAAAATTTTCAATAACAGTGTAATGCTAAATTAAAACATTTAACGACCCATGTATTATGCATGTCATTATATTTTCTCACCCCCCACCCCCACCCCATCCAATTATATCTTATGAAATTCAGGGATTTATTGATCGATATGAGAGGTTTAACGTTTTAAAACTGCCATATGAGTATAAGAGACACCGTAGTAAACGGTTTTGGAAAATATGACCACCTGGGGTTCTTTAATGTGCAACGAAATCTGAGCACACGGGCCTCAAGAATTTTTGCCTCCATCGAAAATGCAGCCGCCACAGTTGGGATTTGATTCTGCGACCTGCGGATCATCCACTGAGTACCTCAGCCACTAGACCATCACGGCGGGGCAAAATTTAGGGATGAAGGGGAGCAATAAATCAATAGGAGAAATGAAGAGTGAGCATCCAATATGTTTGCATCAGACTGTGACATCTCAGCAGTAGCTCACAAGGGAAGTGATAAGCAAAGGTTAAAATATATAGAGAAATCACGATTGAGTGTAAAGTAAAAAGATCGGGAGAAAGTTGCAGAAGTGTCCGGATAGGGCCTCTTTAGCCAAAAATCCACCGAGAGCCACCACAAAGGTACATTTATGGATAGCACAAACCTGCATTTTAATGGGCGGCTTGCTTCAATTGTCCCAACAATCCTTGACATACTCCTGACTAACCCTTTCACAGATATAAGAACGAATCTGTCGCACTTTTCACTATTCTGTAAAGCCTTCTCCGCCGCTGTAAGCTGCCATCAGCGCTATGATTTTCTCTTGTCTTAGACAAGAAGTATTTGAGAAATAAAAAAAAATTCGCTCTTTCGCAATACGGCGGGCCGATGATACGTTCAGTTTGAATTCATTTTTCTCAGTAAAACTTTTGAAAAAATGTGTTTTGTAGTTTGCAATATAGGTATTGTTCTAGATTTATGATAAAAAAATCCCCTTTGTAAATTTAGAGAGCTAGTTGTAACATGAACCCATTTACTTTGTTTTAAAACTGAAGTAGTATATCGGCCGATAATCGTGTCAAACGAAGTTTACTCTAAGAAAAAATGAAAGTTCCTCGGTAAGCCTAAGTTTTAGTTTTATGGTCACTTTTAAGCAGCAAGACACGGCTTCTACTGAGCAAGGCCCTGAAATTTCCTTTTATTCTTTCTGTCATTGCTGCCGCACTTGTGGCAATGAGACCAAGAGTTGTGGCTGAGACGTTCTTCTTGAAACTGAGTGCCAGAAGTAACAAATAATGACTTTCATGCTCTAGACTAGGGTTCGGCTACCTCTCGAGGTGGACGACCAAGTTTCAAGAAGCCGACACATCTGGGGGCCGCAAGGGAGGGTGGGGGATGCTTGTCAAACGCATAAAAGTTTTCGAATTGGCAAATTTGTAATACTGGATAATATTTAGAGTTCATTTTAGGCACGCTTGTCAAAAACTTGCATTCGAACTTGTCACAAGCGCAAATCTCATTATAGGTCAGAACTTCCGTGATAGGAAATAATAAAGGCAAGATGAGGGGTTTTGGACGCCATGACAAGGTAGCATAATACTGCCGTTGCTCGAGGCAGTCATAATCCGCAAGAAATCACAAGTATACAAGATCAAAGCGTAAAAGGTTATTACTCAGATGTAGAGGAGTTGGTAAATGCATATTCAGAATTCACTGAGTTCGGTGACAGTGTACTGATGTGTCCTGCCGTGCCTCATTGCCACCATGTATGTGCGAAAAGAGAGAGAGAAATGAAGGAGTTGACCTGGCCAGACTCAGTTGGCTAACCCAAACGTTTCGTGCGGGAAAGGGACACAGCTGAGGGACACAGCTGAGAATGAATATGGACACAGCTGAGGTGCATATCCTTATCTACACCAACACCTGCAGCAGTCAGAAAGGAGCTAAAATACTTAGTTATGAACAGATCAAATAAAGCCACTAATAAATGAAAAGAGGGGTAGGCACCCGTTGCCCACAGCAGAACATGAGATGCGTCAGCGTACAATATTTGGATATTCCACAGGTATACTTCAATAAACACGTGAAATATATATGTACGCACTCACGAAGGGATAACATGCGTAGAAATTTATTTCGCCAACATTGTTGTCTATATTTGTGTTCTGCAGTGCATACGGAAGTTGACAATATTTAGGCATATATACGAAGCCATTAATCAGTGATTAGTTCTTCCGTGGCAATGGCTACAACTAAGCGGAAACTTTCCCCATGAGATACCACTTTTTACATATGGCAATGTTTACAATCAAGGCGACTTCTCCAGAATATTACCAAAGCTTGAAGTTTTCATTATTCGTACAGCCTCTAAAATAAACGGTATATTCACAGTAAGAGATAGCGTCGCAATATAGACCCTACCATAAAAAACTTTTTAAGCAGTCCTAAACATGCGTATACCGTCAACGGAATTGTGTCCCCACTATATCGTAAATACAGTTTGAGTATTCAGCGCCGGTTAGCTTGACTTGGTAGATGGTTTGTTTTCTTTGTGATTTTTCGCCCTCGCTTAATTTCGCCGTATATACGCCACCTAAGTGCCCCCTACATGGGTCGTTTACAACATTTATGGCGCTACAAGGAATCAAGGTTGCCCATGAAGCCCACCGAGACATGAATATGTTCCACAGAACGCCGAAGCAATTTGGTTTGGCCTCAAGGCAGGCTCTGAAATCACTCAAAATGACTGTAAAGAGAGGCACAGCAGGCAATCGTGCACCAGATCCTCTCACACTACCCCACTGGTCTTCAATGCTGGAAGTCTATGTTTACGTGCTTCTCTGGGCACGAGAAAGGATACTTGTCCAGTTTGTTATAAAAAAGTAATGGTTAATGCGAGTTCTATGGCCCAAAAAGTCATGTGTCCTTACTTAGTGTAATTTAAGTACCTTGTTGAAAACACTTTTAAGCGCTTGTTCGTTAGCCAGTGTTCTCACGCTTTTGTTTTATTTGTGTAATTATAGTGATAGCTAGTGATCACTTCTGATGTTCAAGTTTCACTTATTAATAAAAAGCTCAGTTAATCTGCGCATAGGAAGCTGCGTACATTCTACCAGCAAGCTGTGTTTTTCAGCCTTGACAAGGTTTTACTAAGATATGATTTTCTCCGTTCTTATAATACCAACTTTAATCGGATCCCTGTAAACAAGACGCAAGCAACAGTCTCGCCTTAGTCAGCTTTCCTTTTAATCTACTTCGACGCTCTTGAGATAACTTGTAGGGACAGAACTAAATAAAGATTGAGAAAGAGAATAGTAATAGAATGAAGGCAAGAAAGTTGACCAAGAGTAAGCCGCGGTAGGCTACACTGCATTGGACAAGAGTGAACTAAATGAAGTAAGAGTATTGATGAACGCAACCGTTCCTCTTCTTCATTCATTTTTTGACCAGCCTTTCAACCTCATCTATAAATAAGCATCAAACCCCAAATAGCCCAAGCTGGAACACTTCTAAGTTACCTGATGACTTTATCTGTTTCTTCGCCCGTCAACCTATAACGACCTGGTATATCGCAGAACCAGTGGTCTTGGAAGAACGAATGAATGAAAATGTCAGGATGCGTTTTGTTTTTACGAAATGATAAATAACAGACAATCGTGCAAAGAAGTATATGGGGTAACTGGTTAAGCTCAGATGGTCGACCTTCGGAGGCGTTAATTGAAAGTGACAGGTTTAGTAGCTGTAGGTGGGAAGTTCTCCTAACGTCCGTTTTAATTCATTTACCTTCGCATTATATTTACTGCAAATAACAAACGCTACACTTTTGTTAGCCTTGTTGTTTGTATATCTCGTTAGTGCAGCTAGTGCTTTAGGAGAATATATTGTCGCACAGAGTCAAATGTACAAAAATGTAGGTCAGATTATTTTAAAATACTTTTTTTCAGACAGACGTAACCGACTTAACGGAAAAGCAATCGTGCGCAACCACTCGCAAACTCTCGTCGTTTTCATTCTTTGAAGAAACCGAGTTGTAACAAATGACCTCTTCCTCAGGTGGAGAGGCCTTTGGGTACATTTTTATAGGACACTTAAGCAGTTTTGCATTCGAGAATTTATCCTTAATTTAGTATGTGCGACCTCTTACAACATGTCACGACGGTTGTTTTTTCCATATTTTTGATTGAACGACAGCGCTATAGACTATCTCGCACCCAAGTGCTGAGGCTGCCAGCGTATACTCTCGCCCCAACGTATCTGAATTGCCAAAGCGTGTATCTGTGGCACCAAGGTAAGACGGCAAGCGGAGTCTCTAGGGTTTCAAAATACGAGAAAGCACCTATTCTCACCACTTCCACGCACAAGATGTCGTCTGGGCCCCACTGTCCGGTCTTTGGATGCGACAACAATCAACTCGAGAAAAAGATGTTATTCAGCGCTGTTGTGTGCGAAGATCGCAACACGACGCGGGAATTGTGCCGGTGCAGTGATTTCCGATTGCACAGGTTTCCATCCGCAACAGAAAACGCCAAGATCCGCCGCCAGTGGATAACCGCAATCAGCAGGAAAACCTACGAGTCCAGTGAATTTCAGTGTACGACCAAGCATACTAATTAACTTTATTGAAGCGTGACGCCAGGCGTTTCACTTTTCAGCAGCAATTTGCGTAGAGTATAGCTGTAGTATGCGGCACCAAATTATTGCCGTACTCTTTCAGAAGCCGCATGTCAACAATAGGATATGTTACGACTCCCGCGTGGATGCACGCACCGCGCACGTTTAGTACAATCGTAACGGCGTACTACAACGAGCAAAGAGACGTGAGTGGCGCAGAAAGTTTTGCTTTTGTCTCAGTCGAACTGCGACGTGCCTTGGTGTCGATAGGTGGATCTTTGCTGAGAAATGGTGACCGCTATAATAACGACAGATTACAAACGTACGCGGCGTTAAGGGAAACGCATGGGACGCCACTCGAGACGAGATTTTTCGCAACGCGGGTCATCCTGCCCATTCCCTGCGCTGCGCTTAGGTCACATCGCCGACGACCCACGCTAGCTTTCATTTCTGAATGCGAATGCATTTCTTATTCGGGCTATGTCAGGCGTCCATCGGTGTCCGTTTGCCGCCAGGAGTTACCTCTCCACTCTCACTCCCTCTTCCATAGCAACAAATGCGGGCGCACGCGCTTATCCTCGCCCCTATCAACTGCAGCAGGTTGTGCAAGAGGGGTAGCGGAGAGTGAGAGGCGAGGAGGAACGCGCTCGCGTCGTGGGAGCTCGGCGGAGCTCCTACGTGCGTGGAGGCTTTGCAGGAGACGGTATGATGATACAACATATTTATTTATGAAACAAAAAGAAAAAGGAAGAAGAGGATGTCAAGGGTGGTTTCCCCATTCCAGGACACCAGTGGCCGCTGCAGCTCGCCAGGCTTGATCCAAAAAACCCCTTTGGGTCTTCAGGTTAGGTCAGGCGAGGACGGCTTCCCAGGGCTCCCGCAGTAGCGTGAGTATCAGAGGTGACTGAGCGTGCATAGGCTTGTTCCGGCAGTCCCACGTGACGTGTTGGAACGTTGGTCGCGACTCGCACCGCGAACATTGGTTTACATATGCATTTGTGTTTATGTGATGCCACCTTTCCAAATGTAGATAGGTGTTACCTGAATTTGCCTTAGCTGACGAGCTTCGTCAACATTAGGTGATTTGTGCGGTGGACCATACCACTGTCTTGTCTTCCGTTGATGTTCGAGGAGACGGTAGATGCAGTTCTCCGCGGATCTTTCGCTCGCCGTTCGCTCACTGTTTTCCCTGCCACCCACTTCGTCGTCCGCTCACTCGTGCGTATAATAAATGACGTGCGTGCCTCAATCTCGACCGTTCGCTGGCTGGTGAATGTGTAAATAAAGGGCGTCGTCATTATTTTCGCCATAAAGTTACTACGCCGTGTATTCTCGGCGCAGGATATGCATTCGCATTTCCTTACGATTCCGTTCGGGGAGGTGGGGGCGATTTTTTTAGCTGTAGCGCAACGCAACTTGTCGTCATTTGGTGAGCAAAAAAGAAGAGCGCCCCGCGGTTCTTGGGGCTGTGAGCTCGTAAGAACTAGTATGGTGATAATATTCCTAATAATAATATTATATTGCTAATATGTAGAGTTTTACGTTTCGAAACCACTATAATATTACAAGGGTTGCTGTATAACGGAGGCCTTCGAAAATTTTGATGATCTAATCTGGTGTTCTTTAACATTCAATGACATCTCACTGTACACGAGCAACCAACATTTCGCCTCTACCGAAACGAGACAGTCGTAGCTGGGACGAAACCCATGACTATACGTGTCAGTAGGTAACTGCCGTATCCACTGATTCACCGTGGCGAACAATACAAGAGCAACCAATTGGTATCGCTCTCATTTTTCATATACACCGTACACATCTGACGAGCCATGTCGAGTAAAAACGAGGCTCAGTGACTAAATAAATATATTTGAATAAAGTTCTGGTGCAAGTTGTCAACACAGCCTGTGGTGATGATTCTTTTCAAGTGTAAATTGTGGTGGTGACGCTTCTCTGACAGCTCCGAAGCACATTCGGAAGGAAAGGTGGAAACTTAGGCTTGTTGGTCCATGGTGTTGAATGGGACACAATTGCTAGCATAAAGGAGGCAGGATCCAGATGAACCATGGTCCTGTCTTCATTGTTCTCGATTTTCTTTTTTGGGCAGTAATCACTCCCCAATATATTTTACTTTGAGAGGAGCAAATGAGCATGGAATTTTTTTAGAAGCTTCCTTGTTTTGCTGGGGGGGGGGGGGTGTTCCGTCGTTGCGCCGGTGTATACGCTAGTGCTCATTGCTCCCGATAGAGGTGAACCTGTGTTCGTCTTTACAAAAGCGCTCACCAGAGGGTCGTGGTGGTGGTAGAATCATTTTATTACAGAAAATGTACCAGAGAGTTGCGGCATGTTGCACGATTGAGTGTCAAAGCCCTTGTTCCAACTACTACTTCTTTCTCCTCAGAAGACTACCCACTACCAGCTTATGTCCCAAGTATGTCGTGCCAGAAGAAGAAGAAAAGTATGCCACAGATAGCCCCCCCCCCCTTCTGCGGACAAGTGGCCGTCGGCACTTGAAGAAAAAAATGATCAGACGGAGCTTGCCAGAATGGGTGCCGGCTTGATCCTTTCAATGATATGTGGGGTTTAATGTCCCAAAACAACCATATGATTATGAGAGACGCCGTAGTGGAGGGCTCCGGAAATTTCGACCACCTGGGGTTCTTTAACGTGCACCCAAATCTGAGCACACGGGCCTACAACATTTCCGCCTCCATCGGAAATGCAGCCGCCGCAGCCGGGATACGAACCCGCGACCTGCGGGTCAGCAGCCGAGTACCTTAGTCACTAGACCACCACGGCGGGGCTTGATCCTTTCAATGCTGACTGTGTCTTTATGCCCATTACGCAGGATTGTAAAATGATGTTCAAAACGCTTGATGACTGGGAAGGAGCGTCATAACGAGGCTGAAGAGCACGGCGAGACGCATCGACACGAACAAAAACGTGTGAAGATGGCTGTAGGTTTGCCGGCAGAAAAACGTCGTTCTTAGTGCGAGCTGAAGTTGGTGATGGGCGCAAGTTTTGCATGAAGATATGCAGAAATAAGATATACGAAAGAAGATGGATCTGAAACACTCTGCGTAGTAACGGGGCTGATGAGATCACCAGGCAAACGGAGTGCGCAGCCATAAACCATCACGGCTACAGAGCAGGCAAGTTCTGGCTGAAGTATTGAACGCAGGCCGAGAAGCACGATGGGGAGGAGTGATACCCATTCTTCGGCGTGAGGCTGCGAGGCGAGTGCTGCTTTTAGATGACGGTGGAGTCTCTCCACTAAGCCATTTGATTCTGGATGATACGCAGTTGTGCGAATACGCGCACAACCAAGTAGAGATGTGAGAGGTGAAAAGCGCTGACTCAAACTGTCTGCCTCGATCACTAGTCACCATTGATGGTACACCGAAACAGCTAATCCAGGTAGCAAGAAAGTTACGAGCAACTGTTTCTGCCGTGATGTCAGGCATTTGAGCTGCTTCAGGCCACCTAATGTACCTGTCAATACACGTAATTAAATACGTATTTCTCTGACATGGAGGTAATGGCCCCACAATGTCCAAATGAATGGTATCGAAACGTGCATCAGGGAGAGGGAATTTTCCCCGTGGAGGCTTGGTGTGCCGTTGCACCTTGATACGCTGACATGCTCTGCGAGTGCGAACCCAGTCCCGAATGTTAGCGCATATGCGCGGCCAGACATAGCGTTCAGTGACCAGATGTTGCGTAGCTCTTACACCTGGATGGCAGATGGAGTAGAGGGTGTCAAAAACAGCACGACGAAGCTGTGAAGGAACATAGATACGAGTGCAGTTGTGTGAAACATCGCACCAGAGCATAACGTCGTCGTCGGGGAAGTTTACTTGTTCCAGTCGGAGGGAAGTATCGGAGTCGTGGAAGCTTATCGTCTAATGCCTGTGCCTCCGTGAGCGAGGACAATGAAATGTCGGTGGTGCCTGTCGTGGCATTGATGGTAATACGACTGAGAGCGTCCACTGCACTGTTAAAGCTGCCTTTTACATAACGTATGTCTGTGGTGAATTCGGCAATGAAAGCAAGGAGTCGAAGTTCTCTAGGAGTGTGCGTGACACTGCAGGAACGTAAAGCCGAAACAAGGGGCTTGTGGTCGGTAAGAATGGCAAACTGTCGCCCTTCAAGGAAGTACCTGAAATCCTTCACCGCAAGGTAGGCCGCGAGGAGCTCCCGTCCGAAAGTACTATATCGGCGCTCAGTGTCGCCTAACTTGCGGGAAAAGAAGGAAATTGGAGCCCATGCACCGTTTATCCATTGATGAAGAGCGGCTCCAACTGCTTCTGAAAAAGCGTCCACCATGAGGCTAGTGAGAGCAGTTGGTGAAGGGTGGTGCAGGAGGGTGCCGTGGGCGAGCTTGGTCTTAACGGCGGCAAAAGCTTGATCCGCGACCGTGTCACAGGGAATTGCGGCTGACTCGGCTTGCGAAGTCGAGAGTAGTGCTTCCAGAGGCTGCAGCAGTGTAGAGCATGTAGGGATGAAGCGGCGATAAAAATTGACGAGTCCGAGAAAACGTCGTAGTCAGCGTAGACTGCGTAGACTGCGTCCGAGGAATGCTATCTCCGAGACTCCAAACTGCCACTTTTCTATATTGATGACAAGGTCGTAATCACGCAGTCGAGTGAAAAGCTGACTTAGATGTGCCTTGTGCGTTTCAGCGTCCTTGCTGGCAACGAGAAGATCGTCGGTATAGGCGAAATAAAATGGTAAGCCTCTTTTGACTTCATCTATAAAACGCTGAAATGTCTGAGCTGCGTTTCTCAAACAGAAAGGCATTCGTAAATACTCATGGAGCCCAAATGGAGTAATTATTGCAGTTTTGGGAATTTTAGAAGGCTCAACGGGGATCTGGTGATAAGCTTTCACAAGATCAATCTTTTAGTATACAGTTGTGCCGGTTAAAAAGGCAGTACAGTCCTGAATACTGGGTAACGGGTATCGATCTGGAACGGTGACTGCATTGAGAGCCAGATTATCACCACAGGGCCGCCAGTCATTGTTCTTCTTGGGAACCATGTGTAGCTACGACGACCACGAGCTTGATGACGAACGAATGATTTGCAACTTCGAAGTTTATCAGGGCCAAGTCAGCGAGGGCAGCAGTGAACCGGTGGTCCTGTGGTAACGATGCAGTGGGTCAGTGTGCTTGGGGGTCTTATCCATGGGAGACTTAGTTGTAATCTCCGGAAACTTGTTGAGCAGAGCTGTATATGGTGACGTGGGCGGTTTCACGAAAGCGGAGTTTAGGACCATAGCGCGTGACAGAAAACCTTTGACCGATAAGCCGGTATAGCTATCCACCAGGCAACAGTGGTTCATATCCACAAGCAGATGAAAATACCTAAAGAAATCGGCGCCTAAGATTGCGTAGCGTATGTCTGCTATCCAAAATAACCACTGCAGTTTCCTCTTAAGACCGAGATCAAGGGTCAGAGACTTCTGTCCATAAGTTGCGATGACCGAAGAATTGATCGCTTGTAAAGGAGTTGACTTCTCGCGAAGACGCTGGTCAGTTTTGGGCGCTGGAATTATGCTGACTTCTGCTCCAGTGTTTACCAGCAAGCGCAGACCTGTGGTTCTGTCGGTAATGTGGAAGAGGTGGCTTGATGCTTGGCCTTGATCGCCCGCCGCTGTTATTGACGATCGGCCGGAGCGTTTCCCATGCGCCATGAGCAAGGTGGCACACATGTGCGAGCCGCGGCACGAAAACGCCGGTGATAATAGCATGTGTTCTGCGGTGAAAAGCAGTGCTCGGGCTGGTGGAGGGGCCGTTGCGCAGCAGCCGACGTGAGAGATGGTCTATGTGTACGAGGCTGGTCATTTAAGTTGCGAATGCTCAGCAATATCAGCCGCAAGTTGGCGACTACAGCTACGAGATCTTTTACCGTTTCTCGAAGGGAATCTGCTTCGGAATTCGGAGAGGTGTGGGCAGCGTTTATGACTGGCGGAGCAACGTCCATGATGTCATCGGCCATTTCTGCCAGCTCCGACAGCGCCTTATCCTGAGCTGGGACAAGAGCCATTCGCATGGTAGGTGGAAGACGCTGTAGAAACAACTCACGTTGTATGGATGTTTCCGAGCCGTCCGGCTGGTCCCCAAGCAGGTGCTGCAGGTGACGTGGAAACTGTGTGGGACGGCGGTCCCCACGCTCTTCGTTGCACGGAAGTTGCTGAATGCGTTGATGCTTAGGCAGAATGAGTCGGTGAAGAAGAGCCAGTTTGACTGTTGTATATAGAGTTTCACCAGGTGGGCCCACGAGGATGTCGCGTATTTCGGTCATTGCCCGTGGCGGCAACGCTTCAACGAGGAGCTCATGCTTGCGAAATTCGGATGTGATGCGATGAATGCGGAACTTGTTCTCGACTTGAATGAACCGGAAGGAGGGATTGGCAAGCCACAGCTGTGGTAGCGTTATGGTAGTAGTACCTTCAACAACACTCGAAGAGGCTACATGACCGGGTGCAGTGGCCGCGGTACCAGGGCTCAGGCTGTCGAGATGCTCACGCTGCTCCATGGAAGGTCGCGTTCATAGTCCGCGTCACCAATAAATATAGCACTCTGAAACGCGGTTCCGAAAACACAGCGCGATTTTAATAATGCACCTCCGCCATTGTTCCAACTACTTCTTTTTCGTCAGCAGACTACCCACTACTAGCTTATGTCCCAAGTGTGTCGTGCCAGAAGAAGAAAAGTATGCCACACTCTGTTCCGGGATGCTAATGGAGTTGGCCGCTGCTCAAGTGCGCCTCACCAAGAGCGTTGAGCAGCCAAGGTCGAGCAGCCGAATAGGTGCTCCTCCCAAGCCTCTCTAGTTGGCATGGGAAAAAAGGGGGTGAAAAAGGAAGGGGGTTAGTAGGGCACGAAGCGACGAAGTGGTAGGTGTCAGCCAGGACCTGGCAGGTCGAGCAGGTGCCCCTGATTTCCGGCAAAAAATACCTGGCGACCGCTGGACTGAGATAGGTGTTCGTCTGGAGGCGGCGTAGTATTCGCTCGTCCGCTTTTTCCAGACCACTTGCGGGGTACTGGTACAGGCGGCGCGAAGCCCAGTAATAGGCAAGAAATTTGCGAAAGCGTGTCCGATTCGTATTGCCCGAGTCCGACTCAGGACATGGAGAGGGAACGGCCAGGATGAGAGAAGCGCAGGCAGCTGCTTTCGCCGCGTCGTTGCCGGGCAGTCCCGAGCAGTTTGGGGTCCATACTATACGAATGGGATGAGGGTTAAAGTGCCAAGAGGCTCCCCGAAGTAGGTAAGCTGCCAGCGAGGTGATGGAACCCTTAAGGTATTGGGAGGAGGCTGAGCGCGAGTCCATCAGGATGATGCTTGAGGTGGAATGCGAGGCGGCCAAAGCAATGGTGACCCGCTCAGCTTGCGTCACAGTGTTGGCATTAAAGGAGAAGCCATCAACGTGTTTTCTTTCTGTGATCACGGCGACCGTGAAGTGACCACAGCGGGAGAGGGCCCGAGATGTCTACGTATAAAAAACGCCAGGGCGGTCGGAGTGTCGCGCCTGAAGTGCCGCGAAATGTTCTAGTCTGCGACCGGCATGTAGCTCGTGGTTCTTGTTGCGGAGTAGTGGTTCCACCCATAGTTTTTGCCGCCAAAGTTCCGGTATAGGGGGTCTACGTGTCTTGATCGGAGATCGCATTGATGCCGAGCCTATGTAGTAGACGTCGCCTTGAGGGCATGTGCGACAGACGAATAATTTGACTAACACGATGAGCTTCCCGCAGCTCTGCAAATGAGTTATGTACCCCAAGTGCCGCAAATCGGCTGTTGGAGGTGGCAGTGGGAAGTTCGAGTGCACGTTTGTATACTGAACGAAGGAGGACGTCCAGCTGGTGCTCGTGGTGACGATGCAGGCGAAGGTAAGGTGAGGCGTACAGGACGCGACTGGTCAAAAACGCATGGGCCGACCGCAAGGACTGGGTCCCACGGAGGCCGCTGCCGTTTGGTAGATATCCGCCATATCATAGCTCACCTGTTCGCTGGTGCGTCGGAGGCTTGCTATTGTGTCCTTGGAATCGAAAGATGACGTGATGTGGAGCCCAAGACCTCGAACTTTCTCTACTGATGGAACGGAACCAGACGGAAGCAAAACCTGGGGTGGAGGTGAGTTGAATACCGAGAGAATAACCGATTTCGCTGGATATCACTCTAGGCGACACGAAGCAGCGTAGGCGTTCACCAGAAGAGCAGCTTTTTGTAGGCGCCCTTTGATTTGTGCTGGGGAGCGGTGTTGGTCCAAATTGTAATATCGTCCGCGTATAGTGCGTAGTGTATTCCCTCGACCTCGCGCAGAATGTAGGGGAGGTTCTTCATGGCAAGGTTAAAGAGTAGGGGGAGATGACTGCCCCTGGGTGTGTACCGCTTGTGCCTCATAGGTACGGACCATTTTTGAAAGAATCGAGGCGGATGAAATTGACGCGATGAGACAGAGAGGTTTCATTGTAATTAAAAGTCTTCGTGCCGAAGTTTGTGTTAGAGAGGCTAGAATGAATACTACTGTGTTTGACGTTATCAAACGCTCCTCTAAGATCGAGTGCGAGCACGTTTTTATCGTTACAGCCCATAGTGGTTGGTTCTATGATGTGGTGTTGAAGCCAGAGCAGGATGTCCTGTGCCGACAGATGTGGGAGAAAGGCAAACATCGTGTCAGCAAAGGTCCCCCTGGCCTCCAGGTAGACAGATAGGCGTTCGCGGACCTTGGTTTCCATGAGCTTTCTGGCACAGAATGTTAGTGAGATCGGTCTCAGTGCCTCGATACTAACCGGTTTGCCCGAGTTGGGTATGCATGTGGCGAGTGATGTCTATTCCGATGGAAGCGGGGAGCCATCCCATATCAAGTTTATCAGGTGCAGTAGCGAGCGGTGTGCCTCGTCGGGAAGGTTAGCCAGAAGCGACACTATGATGCCATCCCGCCCAGGGGCCGTGCCCCGTCGAATTTTCGCCAGTGCAGCCAGTAAATCTGAAAGCGTGTATGGCGCTTCGAGACCGGCGTTAGGGGTGCCGGAATACGTATATTCTGGCCTATGGGATCAGTTGTGCGACAGATGTATCGGTCGCACAATTCTTGGGCGAGTTGATCTGCAGTGCACTGATAGGCATGCAGAGCACGGTGGAGCTGGCATTGTGTTCCTGCCCGAGTGCTGAAGGGATCCTGAAGGCAACGAAATAGCCGATAGGTGCCCTTAAAGCTTATATCTTTCGCCACTTTCGTGCGAGTGTCAGCCCAAATTGAATCGACAAGCTGCGCAGAGTATGCCGCAGCCTCATCAGTGAGCGCCTCCATGCGAGCTCGTAGCGTTTGGTTGAGTTTGCTACGTTTCCAGTGCTTTATAAGCCCGCGGCGAGCGTTCCAGAGATGTACGAGTTGTGGGTCGATTGCAGGTGTTAAGTTAGAGGTTTTGAGGGTGCGAGTGTTTGGCCGCTGCTGATGAAGGACGTAGGACGTCCACTCCGCGTATTCGCCCGAGCTGGGAGTCATAGGAAATGAGTGCAATCTAAATTTAGTCCAGTCTGTGAGGCGGGCCAGGCTCCAGTCATGACACATTTTCTGCCGCGGTGTGAAGGAAATGTGAAGCAAAAAGTGGTCACTTCCCCGAGTCTCGCCCAAGTTTTCCCATGTAGCATCGCGAATGTTACGAGTCAGGGAGAGGTTGGGGCATTTGCGCGTGTGACCGAATTGCCGGAACACGTGGGCTGGGCTGGATGGGTAAGCAGCG
Source organism: Rhipicephalus microplus (assembly GCF_013339725.1). Classification (NCBI taxonomy): domain Eukaryota; kingdom Metazoa; phylum Arthropoda; class Arachnida; order Ixodida; family Ixodidae; genus Rhipicephalus; species Rhipicephalus microplus. The sequence continues at coordinate 76,080,629 of NC_051173.1, read as the reverse complement.
TGAGGCTAAGCGAGGAGATGAGCTCCTCGAGTTCTCTTCCCCGGGTCTTTTCATAGTGGTAACCCCAGTGAGGGCTTGGGGCGTTGAAGTCCCTGACAATTACCAGGGGTTGACGGTCTGCCATGCGCAGCACCCTATCAAACAGATTCGCAAAGTAGGCTCTCGCAAGACGAGAGGGATAATACACGTTTATTATGTGAACTATTGGTTAGCCTCTGCGTTGAGAGAGCAGTGAAATCATGCAATAGTCGTATGAGAGATCCAGATCGAGGTCGACCTGTATCGCTATGTACGCCTTATGCACAAGAAGGCATGCAGTGGTGCCTTCCCCAAAGGAGCAATATCCAGAAAGAGTTAGTGTCGCCCTAGATTCTTGAAGTGCCATCACGGTCAGCTGAGAGCCAAGTGAGTGGAGGAAGAAGGAAAGGTGCGAGCGCTTTGGCCTGTTCCTAAACACTCTGAAGTTGCACTGTACGATTTCGAATTTTGATGACACACTTGAAAGAGATGAAGGGTAGGTAGCCATCATGAACATCCTAAGTTTTAAATTTTACCCTCCATGTCTTACTCAGAGCCTTGAGAGGCAGGGAGAGGTGCGGATGCCGGATCGTCTGACGGCGAGGTGGTGGTAGCCACCTTACGACGATGTCGGAGAGCTGAACCCGTACTGAAAAACGAGGAGGAGTGCGAACGCGATGTTTTTGGTTGAACTAGGGTTATTGCCCATGCTTGCATGGCTTGAGTGACTTCTACTACTATGCGTTGGACAAAGAAGTTATTAATGAGTTGACTGATTGACGCTTTGAAGCGCGTAAGGTGATTCTCCATGCGAGTAACGCGATCTGCACAGAATTAATTGGGTTAGTCGGCAAGGGATCCTGAGGTGCTGCAGTTGCTACCAGAGATTCCAGAGTAGGTGCGTCAGCTACTGGAGCCGAAGGCTTATTCAGAGTGCAGGTAGCGTGAGGGCTGGGCTTGGAGGTTGCCGGCGTAGCCGCTGGGACAGGGGTGGCGGTACCGAGGGGTTTCGCAGAGCCTCTTTGTTAGGAATCAAGTTGCTTAGTCAAGAGTGCAAGCTGTTTTGTTGAAAATTCATTTCGCTTTTGAAGCTGCACAACCTGCTGGCAAAGGGTCACAAGTTCAGGTAAAGGAGGATTGGCAGCGGGGGGACAAAGAGGCTTGGAAGCAACAACGCTCGCCCAACTGCTCACCTGAGGTGACGCCGCCGTTTCGAAGAGCGGTAGGAATGCTTGAGTGTTGGTCGGTTGTGAAGAAGCAGTCTGCTTCAGGCGGGTGCCTTCGTTCGGTTGTGACGAGGATGAGGTGGGCCCTCGACGCGATGTTGAGTGTGACTTGGGGTTTCCGGTATTTTTCAGCACAGCCACTAGTCCCAGTCTCATGGGCATCGTGGCAGAGAAGGCACTTCGGGTGGCAATCATGTTCAGTGAGGCCTTCGAGGGCAAAAGTGCCACATTTTGTACATTGTGTCGGAGTGGTGTGAGGGCACTCTGGTGGCCGATGGCCGATAGTGCTGCACCTAGTGCTGGCTGGAACGGTTTTTCTTGTAAGGGCGGATAAACGTGGCCACCCAGTGGTAGAATAGGAAGTGGAGCAACTTCGTGCCCTCAAAAGTCACCACCGCTGCTGCGGAGTCTCGGACAGCGAGGATGGTTCTCCGAGGCCAATACAGTTCCGATTTTATCTTTTCCGTGGTTTCAGCAGGGTTCACGGTGATGACACTCCTGCACGTATCCCCCGACGCCTTGTCGTGGCCTTGGACAGCCAGCTGTCGATCCCTCATTTTCAGCTGGAAGTCAACGAGGAGTTTCTCTGCCATAGCCAGCACGGTAGTACTGCAGACCGAAATGTTTTGCTCCCAGATCGGTTACACTTCCACTGGTGTGGTGGTCCGATCACCCAGGTTGCTCCAGATGGCGTCGTCAGCGCGATCAGCCGGGACACATGTGTGCAGCTCAGTGGGAACGCGTGGTTTTATGACCACGATGTAGTCATCTCGAAAGAGATGAGGCGCCTGGCGTGGACGTCACTTGCGTTGCTTTATCGGCAGTGATGAGGGAGCAGAGGTAGATGCACTACCAGTGGGTTGGGGCACCAGCGTTCCTTCCACAGCGGAGGAACGACGGCCAGCTGCGGCGTTTCCCTGTTGCTGCGACCCAGACTTGAATTGAGCTTGCTTGCGTTTTCATCTTTGTACCATGTCCTCGAGATATTCGTCTTCTGATGGCATACCTTGTCCACGAGAAGAAATGTCCATACACACTACTTGCGTTGAAACAGGGTCGTAGCCCATAACCACGTTGGCAGCCGCCATTGCTGGGCAGAGAGCCGCCACAAGGGACTCCCCTAGCGAGGCGCCGTAAACGCCGGAGTGAAAATTGCCTCAAAAAGATAAAGCTGGGCCCACCTGGACAGGAGTGGTGTTTAAGTCAAGCGTACGACTTGCTGGCGACGAGACATTCAGAATCGAAGGGTTTAGAGGCGGTGATCGAAGGGTTTAGAGGCGGAGATAGTGCTCAATGTACATTGAGCACTATCTGACAAGAAATGGTTGCTACGTTATTCTCGCTGGGTGTAACCTCCTTAGTTTTAGAAAGGTTTAGCGAGCGTTGACACGCAGTTTTATGAATACAATGAACTAGTTTATACCATGAACTGAAAGATGGAGGACAGATTGTGTTAGAAAAACTAGCCACCCTGTTTACGAGGTGTGTCCTGACGGGAAGGGTACCAGAGTCTTGGAAGAACGCTAACATCATCTTAATACATAAGAAAGGAGGTGACAAGGACTTGAAGAATAACAGGCGGATCAGCTTGCTCTCTGTAGTATACAAGCTATTTACAATGGTAATTGCTAACAGATTAAAGAAAACATTAGAATTCAATCAACCAAAGGAACAAGCAGGATTTCGAGCAGGCTACTCAACAATTGACCACATTCATACCATCAATCAGGTAATAGAGAAATGCTCAGAGTATAACCAACCACTATACATAGCCTTCATAGACTACGAGAAGGCTTTTGATTCAGTATAAATATCAGCCGTCATGCAGACACTGCAGAATCAGGGCGTAGATGAAGTATATATAAACATTCTGGAAGAAATCTACAGGGGATCAACTGCTACCATAGTGCTTCATAAAGAAAGCAACAGAATACCAATCAAGAAGGGTGTAAGGCAGGGGGACACAATCTCCCCAATGCTATTTACCGCGTGCTTAAAGGAGATTTTCAGAAGCCTAGAATGGGAACAGTTAGGGATAATAGTTAATGGAGAATACCTTAGTAACCTGCGCTTCGCCGATGACATTGCATTGCTGAGTAACTCAGGAGACAAATTGCAACTCATGATTACGGAGTTAGACAAGGAGAGCAGAAAGGTGAGTCTTAAAATTAATCTGCAGAAAACGAAAGTAATGTACAACAACCTCGGAAAGGAGCAGCGCTTCGAGATAGGTAATAGTGCACTTGAAGTTGTAAAAGACTATGTCTACTTAGGGCAGGTAATAACCACAGAGCCTAACCACGAGACTGAAGTAACTAAAAGAATAACAATGGGGTGGAGCACATTCGGCAAGAACTCTCAAACTATGACCGGTAGATTGCCACTATCCCTCAAGAAGAAGGTATATAACAGCTGTATTTTGCCGGTACTTAGTTACGGAGCAGAAACCTAGAGACTTAGAAAGAGGGTTCAGCTTAAATTGAGGACGACGCAGCGAGCAATGGAAAGAAAAATGATAGGTGTAACCTTAGGAGACAAGAAGAGAACAGAGTGGATTAGGGGACAAACGGGGGTTAAGGATATCATAGTTGAAATAAAGAAGAGGAAATGGACATGGGCCGGGCATGTAGCGCGTAGACAGGATAACCGCTGGTCATTAAGGGTAACTAACTAGATTCCCAGAGAAGATAAGCGGGTTAGGGGGAGACAGAACGTTAGGTGGGCAGATGAGATTAAGAAGTTTGCGGGTATAAATTGGCAGCAGCAAGCACAGGACCGGGTTAACTGGCGGAACGTGGGAGAGGCTTTTGTCCTGCAGTGGACGTAGTCAGGCTGATAATGATGATGATGATGATGATGATGATACCATGAACTCAAAGTGGTTAAAGGTGAGAAGTAGATACGAAGCGCAAGCCGTAAGAAAGTAAAAGCTGAATTCTCCTGTCTCTCATTTCCCATTAGCAGCCATTGGCACGTACAGTGAGCACTATCTGACAAGAAAAGGTCGCTACGTTATACTCGCTGGGCGTAACCTCCTTGGTTTTAGGAAAGTTTAGCGAGCGTTGGGCCGCAGTGCCATGAATAGAGTGAATTAGTATTTACCATAAACTCGAGGGAGTTAAAGGTGGGAAGTAGACCCGACGCGCAAGCCGTAAGAAAGTGTGCGTGTGCCACCTCTCGTTTAGTCCCTGGAATGTCCGCTGGATGGTGGTACTTCTATATGGCCAATATATGATGAAAAGATGCGAGATGATGGTACTTGGAGGGTTGAATAGATGGACGAACGGACACACAGACAGATGCAAGAAAGGACGCATAAGCAGACGCAGGGGCGGATGCATGGACGAACGCAGGGACGAATGCGCAAACAGACGCACGCACGCACGGGTGGATGGACGCATGGACGGTCACACAGACGGACGCATCGATGGACGGAAGCAAGAACGAATGGAGTGACGAATGCTTCGCCCCACACTCCATCATTCACTGCGTAGGATACGGTGCCATTCTTTTATTGTTCAAGCAACGCACATGGAGAAATCTCCTACCGGCACCACCTTGCAGGTCAAAACGTAAGACTTGTTACACACTAGGACTACCACTACGACTACTACGAGGGACTGAACGGGTGCCGCTTTATGAAGCTTCGCCCCTGAAAGACAGCTTTTTCATTGCCTCTCATAATAAGGCTTCATACGAACGACGTGTAGAGCTTCTGCGCTGTTTTGCCGCATTTAACGATTTTGTCTGTCGGTGATGACTCTGCAGTTTATGTCAATAATTCTTCGGAAAACCTAATAGGGGCCAAAGTATTGAGAAAAAGCTTTTCTGATAGGCCGTGGCGTCGGATTGGTGTCCATATCCACGCTCGCTCGCCTGGGTTGTACAGGACTTTTCTGCGGCGCAGGCTGTAGTAGCTTGCGTCCTTGTTTTGTTGTTGATGTATTCGGTGTAGTGCCAGCTGGCGTGCTTATTCAGCCCTTTGTAGAAAGTCGTCAACTTCAGATGGCTCGTAATTGTCGTTGTCTACTGGCAACATGGCATCGAGTGTCGTAGTGACAGCGTGACCGTAGACCAGCTGAAATGGTATGAGGTAGATGGTCTTCTGCACGGCCGTATTGTAGGCGAAGGTTGCGTATGACAAGATTTCGTCCCACAATTTATGCTCAATGTCAACGTACATCGACAGCATGTCAGCGATGGTGCGGTTCAAGCGTTCTGTCAACCCGTTGGTTTGGGGATGGTATGCAGTGGTCTTCCTATGGCTGGCGTTAGTCATTGTCATTAAGGACTGCATCAAATCAGCCGTGAACGCTGCTCCTCAATCGGTAATCACGACGAGTGGGGCTCCATGGCGAAGAACGATATTCCGAATGAAAAACTTCGCGACCTCCGTTGCCGTTTCTCGCTCAAGGCAGCCGGTTTCAGCGTATCGTGTCAAATAGTCAGTCGCAACTATTATCCACCTTTTTCCTGATGCCGACATTAGAAACGGTCCGAGTAGGTCCATTCCAACCTGTTGAAATGGAGTCGCAGGTGGCTCTGTAGGCTTGAGAAGGCAGGCCGTCTTGAAGAGTGGTGTTTTGCGCCTTTGACATTCGCGACATGTCTTGACGTAATGCTTCATGGACGCTAGTAGCTTGGGCAAGTAATAGTTTATGAAATTGGCGAATGTTCGACTCGCGCCCAAGTGACCCGCAGACGGTTCATCATGACAGGCTTCTAAGACTTCATGCCTCATGGCTGATGGTACAACGAGTAAGAACTTCTCCTTGTTGTGTTTGAAATTCTTGTTGTAAAGTACATTATGCTCGGAGGCAGGATGAGGATAAACCTCTCTTAAATACGCGAGGCAACTCGTTCGTCGTGCCCTTCGAGATGCTTTAATATTGGGAGCAGTTTCGTGTCAGCCCGTTGATGCTCGGCGATTTCTGAGGTTTTTATCTCACAAAAGAGTGGGAAGTCCTCTTCTTCTGAAAGTAGTCGAGTCAACTGGTGAACGTGATAAGCAGTCAGCATCATCATACTTTATGCCAGGCCTATATACGACCGTAATGTTATTTTGTTAGAGCCTCAGACTCCATCTCGCAAGCCGTCCGATGGGTATTTTAACCTCGCCAGCCAACGAAGTGAGTGGTGGTCGCTGACGGCACGGAACGTCCTGCCGTAGAGGTATGGTCTGAACTTGCTGATCACCCATTTGACTGCCAAGCACTCTTTTTCGGGTGCAGAGTAGTTTCTTTGCGCTCTTGAGAGAGTGTGGCTAGCACATGCTATCACTTTCTCTTCGCTATTTTGCCATTGCACCAGGACCGCACCTAGGCCGAAATCGCTGGCATCCCTATGAACTTCCGTATCCGCGGTTTCATCGAAGCGGGCCAAGAAGGTGGGGCTTGCAAACATTTATTTAGTTAGTTGAAAGCATTGTCTTGTTTGGTGTACCAAATAAATGGCACGCCCTCTTTCGTGAGTCTTGTTAGAAGTTCGGCAATTTTCGCGAATTTTTTTTACAAACCGCCTGTAATAAGCATATAAACCCAAAAATCGGCGTATCTCCTTCTTGTCGTTTGGCTTGGAAAACAGCCCCACGGTCACAGTCTTGTCAGGGTCGGGGCCAACACCTTGAGTGGTGATGACCGAGGAAACGAAGCATCTTGAATCCAAACTGGCATTTTTCTGGATTAATTATTCAGCCGGCTGAGTGAATAGCCTGAAGTACTGAACGTAGTCCCTCTACATGCTGTTCAAACGTTGCTGAAAATACCACAACGTCGTCCAGGTAGACTAAGCATGACTGCCATTTGAGGCCAAAATGGACACTGTCCATCATGCGCTGGAATGTTGCAGGCGCACAACAGACGTCAAATGGGAGTGCTTTAAACTTATATAGATCATCTGGGGTTTTGAAATCGGTCTGTTCACGGTCCTTTTAGATGCGGAGCATCTAATACTCGAGGCTTGTAGTGCGGCGCCGTCCGCAAGCTTCCTCCTCCTCCTTCCACCATCTGTGCATCCCTTCCTCCTCTACACACCGCGCGCGCTTCACTCCTCCACCATCTGTGCACCCTTCCTCCTCTACACACCGCGTGCGCTTCTCCTCTTCACGAACATTCGCTAGGTGTATAATGTAGCGCGCATGCGCCGTCACGCTTCGAGAACATCGGCAGCTGACGCGCGCGCATGCGCCGTCGCGCTTCGAGAACATCGGCAGCTGACGCGCGCGCATGCGCAGTTGCGCTTCTCCCCCTTCTCGAACATTCGACAGCTGACGCGCGCATGCACCGTCACCCACCATCTGTGCCACGCGCACTTCTCCCCTTCGAGAACATTCTACAATTCTCCTGATTCTCCAGTGGACGCGCATGCGCCGTCGCGCTTCGAGAACATTCAACAGCTGACAGTGCATGCGCCATCGCGCTGTATATATACTCAAGGTCGGCGCTCGCTCGCTCAGTTGCCGCTCGTCGGTTGGTTTGTACGGCGCGTCGACGTCCAAGGTCGCGGTGAAATGAATGCGAACGAATCCACAAACACAATGATCGACGTCCCTTCGACCAGCGCCACCCTTTCGCATACGTGTGTACGTGTTCACTCATTTAACACCCCCTCCTACAACCACGTTAACCAATTTAGCCATCGACCCAAGTAGGTCGCAATTTAACACCCCATTTCACAACCACGTTAACCAATTTAGCCATCGACCCAAGTAAGTCGCACTTTAACACCCCGTTAACCAATTATATGCTCCGCATCCTCCTCAGTGTTCCCCGAGGGAAGCTGCGGGCAATCTTTTTGTTCACGTTGATTTGCCAATAACCGCTTTTTAAATCCAATGAAGAGAAATACCTTGCGTGCCGTAGCCGATCCAACGTATCATTAATACGTGGCAAAGGGTAGACATCCCGCTTGGCCACGCTGTTCAGCTTTCGGTATTGAACGCAGAACCCCAGCGTGTTGTCCTTTTTCCTCACAAGGACTACAGGCGACGCCCATGGACTATGTGATGGCTGTATGACCTCGTCCTCCCGCGTCTCTTTCACTTGGCTGTTTATGAACTCTCGTTGCTTTGTGGATACTCTGTACGGATGTTGGTGTACAGGCCTTGTAGCTTCATCTCTTTTTATTCGGCGTTTAACAACCTGGGTCCGCCGTACTTTCGTCAAGGTAGAGAAACATCCGGTGAAGTCCCTTATGAGGTCTTGAATGATTTTCCTTTCGGCTGGTGATAGATTTTGGCTGATTGCAACTCTTGCCTCGACATCAGACGCAGGTTCTGAAGGAGGTGGCCCTGACACCAGACCACATAAGTCTGTCACTGTTTTAAAACCATGCAGGAAGGTGATAGCAGTGTCCTTTGCAACATGCTCATTTTCGTTTCCGAAATTCGTGAGCAATACATCGGCACATGCACCACGTAATTGAATGATGCCTCGAGCTACACAAATGCCTTTCTTGAGCAGTACTTCGATGTTTGCGTCCACTATACTTTTAGAATCAACGAATGCTTCATTTCTCACACTGACCATCACGCTGAATCGTGGCGGCACGGTAACATCACACTCTATAACACGTAATGCTGTGTACTCTGACTCATTTGTGTCTATGGCCAGTTTCGTTGAAAAACAGACACTACAATTCTGCAGGCTGATTATAGCTCCGGTTGCTAGCGGAAAATTCATTTTGAGTATTATATCTCTAGAACATTGCGGAAGTGCGGCACAATAAGCAACGTAAGTAGCGCCTTGAATTCAGATTAATTAGGTACATCTTTTCAGAGGTGTAATGAGATGACCCCCAGCCTTGCGTATTTGGGGTCTACTCCAAGGCGTGAGAACTTTCTTTAAATCCTTTGTGGCAGCGTAACTGACAACCGAATAATCAGCACCTGTGTCAACTAAAGCGTTAAATTCACACCCGCCTACGGTAACGCGTAGGTCTGAAGAAATTTTGCCTTTACCTAACCTAGTTGCAGTGTTCCGCTCGTCGTTGCTGCACTGGGACCTTGACGCAGACTCTTCAGTTGGTCGGACACCAGTGGCCTTGCCTCCATAGGTCGCTGGCTTCAGTTGTACTGATGGCCCTGGGCTGCTTGAACGACGGTGTGTTGAGGTTGAAGGTGGAGATGGTGAACTAAATCGTCGAGGGCTTGGTGATCGATAACGAGCAGGCGCTGGTGATCCAGGTTGATGCTGAAATGAAAACCAGGAGTTGGAAACAGATGGCCGGACTAGTAATCTTCAATTTCAACGGGTCTTTCGCCATTTCGGGGGCATGACGCGTTTAGAAAAAACCTATGGAGACCACCTCGTCGATATGGACACATTTTGTACAGGTGTCCGGCTTCGCCACAGTGAGAACAGAGTGGCGTCCTGTCGGGTGTGCGCCACACGTCGTTTTTTCGCGGCCTCTAATTAACTGGATAGTTTGAGCCACGCAAAGCCGGTCGGTAGCCACTGGGAGCTGAAAACGAAGCAGTATGCACGGGTGGCTGGCGCACAGCATCGGGGTAAGTCGGTGCGGAGCGTTCCTGCAACTGCTGTTCAAGTCGAACAGGTTGCACCTCGGGTACCGCCAGTGAAATTGCGTTGCGAACTTCATATCTGATAAGGGTAGTGAGAGACGAAACTGGCGTTGCAACATGTGGGGGAAGCAGCTTCTGGAGCTCTTCCTTCACAATGGATCGCACCATTTCCCTCAATGATTCGCTGCTGCTGCCCACGTTTGATGAGAGGACATGCACCAGAAACCTACTGGCATCGTGATTTTAGTAATGGGAGCGCTACTGGTTCAGAATTCAGCTACTTTACGAGGTGAGTTGCGTAGCAAATGGTAAATAACTTATCTTTGACACCTCGCATCAAGTGACGCAGCTATTTTTCTTCGGTCATGTTCAGGTCAGCGTGTTTGAAAAGGCGGGACATGTCCTCATTATACATCCCAACGCTTTCGTTCGTGCGCTGGTTCCTTGACTGTATAGCATTCTCTGCCTTCTCCCAACGATCAGTGCTGGCATATGTAGCTACTATTTCTCGTAGAAATTCTTGTCATGTCGGTATAAACGCCTCGTGGTTTTCATACCTTGTACTCGCTACATCATCCAATGCGACGTACACGCGACGCAGTTTCCTTGCTTCGTCCCAGCCGTTGGTCTTCGCGAACCACTCGAAGTGTTCTAATCAATCTTCTTTATTTTCGAACGTGTCGCCGTTAAAAAGCTCAGGCAAGCACGGTGGGGACAGACTAAGTTCTGATGATGTCCCCTGGCAAGCCATCGTTCCGTTGTCTGTGGACGCTGCTTGTGTTGCTGGAGCACAGGGGAGGGGTACGAATTCAGGTGGCTCTCCTCGAAGACGGCGGCTTGAACGCTGGCGTACCGGAGCCAGCTTCCAATCGTTGAGGACCAGGCTCCGCTCTCTTGCGCCAAGGGGGCTTCCAATTATACCCAGCACCGTCCATCAAAATGTAACGGATCCAAGAGAAGAAACACCAAATACAAGTTTATTATTGGTGAACTTGTGCCCTGAAAATTCTGTGCGAAAAATGAGAGAGTCCGCTAGAGAATTCTAAAACAAAAACTGTTCATGCGCCAACGCACCTTCTTCTTCTTCGCCGGTCCAAACCATAATGAATCGTGCCCGTGAACGAGAGGCATGAGTCGTGCGGCCACAAGCAGGAGTGCACCTAAAACAGTGGACGCTGATTCTTCATTATCTCGGATAGTGTAATTAGTCTCTGTGTTAATATAATACGTCATACATTGACGTCATGTTACACATGACTTGGTATATGTGGAGCTAGCAAAACGGCCGCGAGTGCATCATAAAGGGCCCATGATGCTCCAGTGTAGCGTTGACGCGCGTTCTGCTGGGCCAGTGACGCCACGTTAGCAAAACGCGAGTACTCTATAGTCTGACGCCAGGTGCGACCGAGCGCAACTGGTGCAAAATTCAGCCCGATGCGTTATCCAGACAACGCTGCGTCTCCCTCTCTTCGTGATGGAGGGACGCCGGACGTACTAAACGCGCATTCGTCTAAGCAACGCAGCGCAGCAAGCACCTGCATGTATATGGTAGGACAGTGCCTGGCGGGGCAACGCTGCGGAGAACGCGCACCACATCACGTCGAAATAAATTGACGCCTTGACTGTGGCATTTAGTCATGTTATCACGTGACACGCATCTCATGATTATCATGTTTGTACCTGCCACATGCCTTCGTAATTCATTGACGTCACGTAATACCGAATTTCACAGCAGACTGGTTAACATTGCTGTCTTTACTTTCCCTGATATTCCTTTTCATGGTTTTGAGAAAAAAACAATGCAGGACTTCAGCTACTCACCAAAGAGGGAAGTGTATGAGCCAGCCCGTAAACTGCAGTGTTCTTGACTTTATACTAGTAACCAATATATTTCTTTGATTGCAGGCTCTGTATATGCTTGTCGAGTCCTTCATCAACGTGTACTGACCTTGCATCATTCATTGACCTTGGTATACCATTCAATGGCACCCACTTTGTGGTCGTCTGAACGACGCAATAAGTATACAAAATTCCGCATCTATGTCTGAATATATTTATTAGTTGTGAAGTGAGCAACTAAGCGGGAACGATAAAATTACCGAAACGCGGCGCTGCAACTATATTATCGAATTGCAGTGCATCGTAAGCCATTTGAGTGAATACGCCGTTGAATGACCGAAGAACGCAGCACGCGTGGGATTCCAGTGTTATCGATGTTTCTCTACAACAGCGGAACAACTACCCAAGTAGTACGAGGGTTCATAACCATTGCGTGTGATATCATCACCCTGGAAGGATGGGAAAGCACATTCGCGTCATTCCCTAGACATGATTTCAGTGCAATTTCTGAACTCCTGGACAAGGCAAACGCCACTACATAAAGGTTGGAGGAATGGCTGTTTAATTCTCAGATACGCAGACATTGGAGTGTGGGTAAGTATTTGCAGCATCACGGTATAATGACTTCTAAGCGTGTAAGTATAGCGCATTCTGATACACACAAGTATTTGCAAGGAACAACATGCTGGTGCATATTCTACTACTAACAGTACTCCTCCTTCTCCCCTCCTTCTGCTCATACTACTACAACTACTACTAATATTATTATTAATCATTTATTTAAGGTACTAATCATTTATTTAAGGTATTAATCATGTATTTAAGGTCTTCTTCTTGCCGGCGCACTCAAAAATAAACAGTACAATGCAGCTTACAGAAAAAATCAAATAAAGAAGCGAAAACGCACACACAAAAACATAGCGCCAAAAGGGAAGAATAAAAGACATGACAAGAATCATTGAGGGGCAGTGAAAAGAAAGAGGAATGTACACAACAACGTGGAAGGCTTCCTGGAAGCTGGAAAAGGGAAGAATTTGTGTATTGCGAAAAATCTTGGTAAAACGGTGCAGAAATGACATAAAAACATTCTGAGGTGACAGTGATAAACATAAAGGTCATGAAGTTACCAGAATATAGACTGTATTCTGTGAGCAGTAGAGTATCAAAAGAAGTTGGCAGGTACATGATATAGTCGATTCCCTTTTGTTAACTGACACGGAATCCGAAAATTTACACAACTAAGATGTAAAGCGCAGGATATCATACCATCAACCAGTTTGTGAAAAAAAAATAACAGGTCAGCGCGATTTAGTCAGCAGGAAAGTGTTGGCAATAATAATAGTCTAGCAGGGTTATAACGAGATTCAGAGACATTTCAAGAGAAACGATGGTTGTGAATGCTTGTGAGTTTTTTCCTGAACTTGCTCAATGGCGTAACCGCCAGATTTAGCAATGCCATTGCATATCAGCCGTGCGTATTCAGGTTAGGAAGACATACTGCGGTGTACAATTTGTGGAACGCTGTAGGAGAACTGAATTCTTGGGAGATTTTGCAAGCTCAACCAAGAGAACAAAGGCCACGCATGACAGTATCTTTAGTGTGAGCAGAAAAGTTTAGCGTGCCTTCAAAAACATTACCTCGATCACCAAATGCATAAACTTTACATAACAACTTGGTACTGAGAAAGCATGGAAATAACATGATGAATACAATTCCTGATATAGTCAGGATGTTGTCACACCATCCGGAGAAAGAACACAAAAACGACTGCAGCAAGTGACCGTAGTTATCTCAATAATTTTTTTAAATAGCTCTATGCGATCATCATACAAAAATAGTGAAATGTGAAAGAAGCTTTGTTAAAATAAACTAAATATAAACGCGGGTCTAATACGAACCATGAAGAATTCCACGAGTAACTATTTACAAGGTATACGTTTGGCTATCAACATGACATGAACTATATATATATATATATATATATATATATATATATATATATATATATATATATATATATATATATATATATATATATATATATATATTTATTTATCTATCTATAAGGGAAACAAGTGTATACTTAAGGGCTCGTTTTTCGTGTTTACACAATATAATGAGATCTAACAGATAATAATGCCAAGGAAAGTATAGGGGAAGTTATTAGCCCAATTGTAATGTAAATGAGAAGAAAGAAAAGTGGGTGCAAAGATAACTTGCCGCGGGCAGGATTCGAACCTGCGACCCTCAAACAACGCGTTCGACGCTCTACCACTGAGCTACCACGACAGCTATTCTCCCAGCCACATTATTGGGTATCTATGTCAATTAAACGTGGAAGTGTCAGTCAGCGCCACTAGTAGCCATGGCGGCGAGTGTGGCACACTCTTTATGAGCCTGTTAGGCGTCACGTAGAACGTGAACTTATTACTAACTGGCAGCTGACCAATAGTCCCTCATATACAACCTAAAGGCACCAAGTCTGCCAGTACGAGGCCCTCGTTAATGAATAAGGGAAACAAGTGTATACTTAAGGGCTCGTTTTTCGTGTTTACACAATATTAATGAGATCTAACAGACAATAATGCCAAGGAAAGTATAGGGAAGTTATTAGGCCAATTGTAACGTAAATGAGAAGAAAGAAAAGTGGGTGAAAAGATAACTTGCCGTGGACGGATCCTGCCCACGGCAAGTTATCTTTTCACCCACTTTTCTTTCTTCTCATTTACATTACAATTGGCCTAATAACTTCCCCTATACTTTCCTTGGCATTATTGTCTGTTAGACCTCATTGTATATATATATATATATATATATTTGAACTTGCACATCACATAACCAAGGTAACATTCTCAGGGACGCCGTATCACACAATACACGAGCTTCTGGCATGACGCCTCTATCGAAGTGCCACCACCACGGCCAGAGTTGAACCCATGTTAAACTGGTCAGCATGCCGACCACTATAACTGCTGCACTATAGGGCAGACGCAAGTGCTTGTACCCACACGGGTCACCCAAGTGGTTATATGAGAAATCGTGGAGAGGGACCCCACTCAGCATGTATGGTAATTCATGCTTTTATAGAAGTGTGTTCTTTCGGACTCACCTGAGCAAAATAGCTTCCCAGTTATCACTACTGCGAGTTTTATTAAATTAAAATGTCCATGCTGTATTTGTTCAATAGCAAATAGAACAGAGGATACTTAAGAATGCTTAGCTTGGTCAAAAGAAACTATTGCACAAGCAGAAAAAAAAGAGGCAAACCCGTTATGTGTACTGATGAAATATTCAAATACTGGTAACACGTCTTCCAAACAAACAAGCAAAATGCGGTGGTTCGAATACAAACTGAATGCAACTGCAACCAGCTATCAATTTTATAAGCGTGGAAGTGCATTAGAATGTATCATCTACCTTAAGCAGCACAGTAACTCTCGTTTCCATCTATTTAACCTAGCAATCACATCACTTCTGTACATCAACCCACTTGATGTGAGTAATAACTTTGACATGGGGTGCGAGCATCAATTTTTCATTTATAACTTTGACCATCACTCTGTGAGCTTTAGACATGATAACGGCAGATGGCACGTGAACAGAATTTTAATTATGGGATCTTACACGCACTGAAAATTAGCGTTATTTTCCGTGCGCTGATTCGTCTTCTCTTTTCCTGCTTCAAGATCAGCCCAATGAACTTATTTCTCAAAAATATTGCTGATGTGACGTACTTACATTACACTAAAGTGTTCGTTAACTCATTTGAAGTTTTACAGCGTGCTTCAGTGATGTTGCGTGCAAGGAATTTTTCGTTTTTCGGGAAATTTTATGGCATAATTTGTGACGAAGTAGAAATTTGCAATTTTCGCAAGGTTATTGAACATTTGAGTATTGGGTTATTTCACCAAAGAGGACCGATTTATTGCGTTTAGAGTGCATCTTCGGCTTCTGCTATTGGTTCTGGCACATGCAGCACGCAAGCATAATCTTTGACATAAGTTCGATATTGATGAGAAACGTCTTGTATATAGGGTGGACTTGCGATGTACTTACAGTCCATAAGTTTAAAAAATCGTGCTTTTGTTGTACAGGACGCTGGCGTTAGTCCTGATTTCGTTAATCGCAAACCAATCCCACACTTGTATTTATATGTGTGTCTGCGTGTGACGGGGCGCGCGCACATCGCAACTAATTGGCAGGGAAATCAGGTGGGAGTTTCGTCAGCATGTGCAGGAAAAATGGCCGAAATAAAAAAAATCTTCATGTCTTGAAATGGGAATTCTTCGGCGTAGTACGGAACATCACTGAGCAAAGCAGTATTTCTCAAGATACGTCTTTTTATTTATTTCACGCAGACACCTTGACCATCAGGTTATGTGGAAGTTAAAGAAAGCGTGCAGATCATCGTCATATAACAATTCCAGAATTTTCTCACCTTTGGTTTCATAATCAAATCAATTCATGTAATTTGCGTTTTCCACTTCATGTAAGTCGCTGGGTCTTTTCCATGAATGCAAGCCACAATCTGCGTGATGAATATTTACCAAACTTTAGGCAGCGATAGTTTTAATAAAAGTTTATCCAATCAATAAAAGTTTATCCAATCCAGGCAGCGATGAGCAATCTTATTCGGAAAACCGTTGGTTTCCCAAGAGCAGATGACTGTATTTCTGTGCCTGGTCGCCATGCAACCTCGTCAGCTTTTTTTAACCTAAGCCTTTTTTTTAATTTTGTAAGATACATTGATGAGCAAAATCTTTTTTAATGATGGTAATTAAAGTGGTAGTGTGGACTCTCACCAAGAAGAGTATCAAAGAACACCGTTTCACTGTCAAAAGCTGATTTAAGAAATGGTAACCTTAAAACTGAGTTTTTTGAAAGGTCCTGGGTTCAAAACGAAAGGATGAGTCAACACAAAACTTTTAAGTGTTTTTTTTCGCAAATTGCGGAACGTAAGCACTAACTCGCATAGTCTTCTACCTTACAAAATACTTTTCCAAGCAGTTGATGCGCTTTTCGAGTGATAGTAATGCAGTACCATATTTTCAAGTGTATTGAAGGAGCAAGAAAAGTTTTGGTCATAAAACAGACATTTCAAAAAATCCACAAAAAAGGCAAAATGGTAAAAACAAAAATACTCACGATTTTGTATGTCCATGTCGACAGAGGAGACAGGTTGATGCAGTTAAAAAATGTCTAACTACTAAAGAGAATCAAAAATGAACATCGCTTTTTCGCAGCTTTAACGCAGACCAGCAATAACGCGAAATCAGCTTACCACCACTCGTGCGATTCCTCAAAATAAGAAATTGTTTAAAAGACACAAAAAAAACTGATTCTCTCTGCATACAGGTTGACATAGAGAGTGACGTTTTGGGAAAGCAGAAAAAAAAAGCTTGACAAAACCGACGCCAACTTTATTTTCTGTGAGGGTGAATTTATGTCGTTCACCTAGGGTAGAACGTGGCAGCGTGCCAGTTCAGCAAGATGGGATCCTGTGTAGGGAGCAAGGCAAGCACGCAAAGCCCCTTCTATGAAACACAACTCTTTCAGTAGTCCTCTCTCTTAGGCTCTACTTTATTCAGTTTTTCCTATACGTAGTAGTGTCATACTTCATTTCGCGGGCTTCTGCTTTTTTTCGCCGGGTTATCTAAAAAAACGTGGTCAGAATGCACTCCAAACATTCGATAGCACATCAAATGCTTATTTTTTGTCGGGACTGTTCGTGGAACTTGGCGGTATGGAAAAAGAACCAGCGCCGATGCTTCAGTGCGAATGGCAATCACAAAACAATTTATTTCAATAGAAAGAGGTCTCAGATGAAAAATACAGCCTTTAAACTATGCAGGGCTTCTACACTGTGTTGCATTTCCCCCGATAACATGGTTACTTAACTACCCTTCATCCTTGCTAGAATGTGCTGCCATCACGACTATAGCTGCCCGTACCACCGCACCAAAAGCAGCGTGTTCGATGCATATAGAGTCCAGTTTATATATTTCAGCATACTTTAAGTTCTTGGAATCACTCAAGGTAAAAGTTTTGGGCGCTTAGGCCATAATTAAGTTTTTATGCATCCTGCTTGAATTTGTCTGAATTACCGAATCAGCACTGCTTGAATATTTGGTAGGTTGTTCCATTTATCTATTTATTTATTTATTTATTTATTATTGTACTCTCAGGGCCAGACGGCATAACAGAGGAGAGCGGGGATACCTAAAGAACAAAACAAGCAGCAAAGCATAAAGCAAGAGGAGTAAAAGTACAAGGTAGCTGGCAAAAACTCTCAAAAAACAATAATGAAAAATAGCAGCGAGAATAAATCAGAACAATGTAAATGATAGAAAAAATGTTACAAAAAGTAAGAACTATAAAGCAGCAAGATTTAATTGACAAACCAGCCATTGTTTTCCGAAATATACTCATATGTCAGTGAAGTCAGGCGAAAGGTCACTCTAAGTGACACAAGTTCTAGGTATGAATGGGTCATGAAAATATTTGATCGAATGTTTAGATAAATAGACAAAACACATTTTATTAATCTGTTCGAGGTGTCAGATCTGGGCTGCTAAAAATGTGGGCCAATAATCTAGGTGATTGATTGATATGTGGGGTTTAACGTCCCAGAACGACCATATGAATATGAGAAACGCCGTAGTGGAGGGTTTCGGAAATTTTGAACACCTGGGGTTCTTTAACGTACACCTAAGTCTGAGCACAAATGCCTAAAGGATTTTCGCCTCCATCAAAAATTTAGCTGCCGCGGCCGGGATTAGAAACTGGGAGACCTTCAGAAACGGATGTCAGTATTCACACCTGGTAGTACCACCTCTTAACCAGCTGACAGAACACAGTTTTTCACGCTAGTGTCTCGGAATCATTTATTAGATACGTTAGACGGAAAACAGTAGAAATCAATCGTATTAAATGTAGAGAAATCTCATGAGCTATACTTCAGCTGAAAAATAGAACTTTAGAAGTAACTGTGATAGCTCAAGAGAAGTTATATGTCACCGCACGGTTGCTAATGTGCATGAACACACCGACACACGACCTGCAATGACTCGGCCATGGCTGTCAGCAGGCCTACGGTGTTCACGTCAAGCGCGGTCATCTATACCAAGGTGGTCGTCACTAGGACTGTGACAGGGCAGCTTTAATTTTTTGCACGATGCTGTGGAAATAGGATTTGTTTACTACACAAAAATGTGAAAGTTTATTGCACAATTTCGTTATCTCTATACTCTCGCTTCTTTTTTTGATCTCTTTACCACCTTTCCTGCTACTAATGCCTGTTATGCTCCAAAACCAGCTCACTCCAAAATCAATTCGGATAGATTTATTGTAGCGAAAAACATGACGTAATGATAAGATTATTTGCTAATGCACAAACCCATTCATTGATGAGGGTCAACGCACTAATTGAAAGCAGGTCCTTCGGTTAGGTGTGACAAACAAGAGATTCTTCATCTCTGGGCATAATTGGCATGATGGGAAAAGAGAGGCAGGCGCCCCCCATTCTAATCACCTGTTAGCCAGTGCCAAGGCTCTTGCATATGCTAAAGGGGCGTTCAAGCACTTCTTTAGCATCGTCAGAAAACGCTTCCGATCGGTAGGACATGCTCCCAACAAAACGCGAGCCAAGTATTAGAGTGCAGCACACGGCCAGGAATACAAAATAACTTATCGAAGTCAGCTGAAAATTGCTTGCACGTCTCTCGAATAATGACGATGGACGCCCAAACATTACTCGTAGAAAGCCCATCAAACAGCCATTGGCTGATTTCAACATGGCGTGGTCGGTCGTTACCGAGATCTCCGCCTTATGCCACAACTTGTCCACGCGTGCAGGCGCGATAACACTCAAAAAAGCCCCGCATTCGAAAACCAAAAAGAAAGTGTTCGAGCTCACGAAACGCGGTTGGTGCATTTTCTGTGTCCCTGCTATCTCTTCCAGCTTAGCTTCCAGCGCTTTCGTCGGGATGAGAGAAGAGAGAATGCAATTGCAGCACGCGACAAATCTTTGTAACTGCACTCACAGTGGACGCATTCTTGAATTTTTGGCGGCATTCAAATATTGAGGCAATAAGCTCTTCGAACGAATTCAAACCACGGTTACTTGAAAAAGTGTTTCAGGGCCCCTTTACAAGAGCACTGACATCATATTTACTCACGGGAAAATTTTTGCGTCATCAAGTAGCTATCGACCTCTTAGTAGCAATTCGCCACCTATAACGCAACTGAGGGACAAATAACTATCACTTTTATTAATTTGTATCACTGGTGTCTAGCGCGCATCAAAACGGCTGGCAGCCTTCAGATCGCGCCACAGCTTACCACCTTTCCACAGAAAAGAGTTACGTCAACTTGCACTGCTTCGAAAGCATGTCGTCAGCTAGGCGCACATATTCAGTCATGCCTTGTCACCTACAGTGCCGTCGCCACCATACAAACGCGATAGTCAGGAGCTTGGAATCGCCGCGCATCGCGACGTCACGAATCATTTTGGCTTCAGTAAACCCTTTGCAGCAAAGCTATTCCAAGCAGCAGTAAGGTGACCAAGGATGCATATTTCGGCCACGCTCGCCCGTGGGTCTAAAATAGCAATATCGATGCATTTTGGCGTGCACAGCAATCAGGTGTACGCAGAGAGGTCAATTAAATATCAGTACAGAGAATGCGCATCAGCGAAAAAAAGAATACTTTCCCTGTTTGCCAGGTTCTCCTTTGCGCCTCCAGGTGGCCCCCCTTAATCGGCCTCTTTCCCATTATTTGCGCCACTTATTCAGCCACTTACTTGGCAGCGGCCGTGCACCCACCCGGCATTACGCAGACGTACAAGAAGTCTACGAACGAACCGAAATTTATTATTAACGAATACCTGCTTGTTACTTGTTAGCCGAATATGTCTGTCTATATACGCTACTACCACCTCCGATAGATTATGATCGTGTTGGAGAGTAACATACGCAAATGAAAAGACACCTTCATTGCACTTTTCCCACGCTTCGACAGACGACTGCAACTCACAATGGTTCCCCGACATGCTGACTGACGAGCACACAATGACTCACGCTCTTTTATTTCGCCGATATTCTACAGGTGGTTTGCATCTAAGGTAATTTCAGTAAATCGTTTAAAGCCGCGCGACGAAGGTCAGGCATGACGAGTGAGCGAGTGAGTACGTTTCCAGGCTTCGGCACCAGGTGGCACCAATATAAGAACACTCGGATCGGAGACGTCATCGCTACAATCGTGTCGTCACTCAGGATTGTATGCGTAGATTGTATCACACCGAACACGTAGCACTAGTTTTGATGTCGTAGTGGCACTCCATTTTCCATTAAGCTGTTTTACGCGGTTCACCGTCGAAATAAAAAAAAAATTCCACGCGATTGAAGTTTGGCCAAGGGGACCTACGTAGCACGCGGACCTACGTAGGTCAGCAGGTTATGGATTGTATGCATAAAAAGCAACTATACGGTATTGAGGAAATTCAGCAGTTATGCGTTAAAAAAACACTTTTTTTTCAGTCTTCTCTTGAAACACGATTGTGCATTATAATTTGCGTATCACGCGATAGTGAGTTCCATGGTTAAATTGATGAACGGGATTCCACTATTTGAATCTCAGCCTTCCACGTCTGATTACACTTTCTCTCTTTCTGTGATACGTGACACTATAGGTAAGCGGCCGGGGTGTCACGTGATTATGACTGGGAACTTGGGTTGGATGTTCGCCCTCGCCAGCCACTTTTAAAGAAGGGTAAAATGCAAGAAGACACGTGTACCCATATTTGAATGCGTGTAAAATAACGGAAAGAGGCTGAAAGAAATAAATTGGAAGCTCTCCCACTACTACGTGTCTCCCAATGATAACGCTGTTTTCACTCGTAAAAGAAAGAGAGCGCAAGGAGCCCGTTAGGTGTTCGGGTTGTAGCATACTCTCGTCTCATGTACCTTACTGAACCACAGGCAAATGCGGGTAAGATAGACAGATGCGCATGAAAACGGTTGAGTTAATGCACTGGGCATTTCAAGACCTTAATAATTCAAATTGCGATATGCAAAGAAAAAGGAAAATATGCATAACAGCCGGAAGTGGCAGTGCCCATATCTCGAACGTGATATCACTTGAACCGTTCCGGGGAGTGGGGCAGAATAAAGAATTGAACGAGGAGAACGCGCACCTGTCCAGCTGTTGCGTTGGCGCTCTCGAAAGACCGAGGCTGCTCATGTTGATAGCATTTCTTGGTAACGTGAAACGGTACGCAGACCAGTGAGTTCTAAACAGGTATAAGGAAGTGCGAGAAGTTGATGATTATGTAGGCGCCCTTAGACACAATTGGAAAGCTTTTTAATTCGTATATACTCTCTAAGTTTAAAAAAGTGGGGGGGGACAAGGAGAATATTATGAAGAAAACGTAGAGCCAATCAACTCTGCTGCTGTGGACACCAATACTGAAGATAAGCGAACGTTTCTTACGAGACCACATCAAAATGTTGGGTTATCAGAGGCAGTACTATCGAGTATAGAGAGACCTGGGAGCACAATTGTTCGCTTTATTTCTCAGTGTTTTCCTGTTTTTTTTTTTTTGTTCAATATGTCTTCTTTGTATGCCGGTACTTTCTCTTATGAAATCGTGCAATAACTGCCGTAAAAGCTAACGCTTTTTTTCATTTTTTTAGTTCTTTCGTATATAACCAATCGCAATAGCATGTTATCATGGATCGGTTCTCTAGCTTCATAAACTTTTCGTACAGAAAAGTCCGACTGCGTTCTGCTAGAAGGGGAGCGTGTTGCTCGGAGCAAAATGCGCTCTGCGCCCGATTTCTCTTGCATCGTCTTTCTTCCTTTTTTTGTCTATTTTCACCATTCAGCTCTCACCGGGTCCAACATTACATCTTCTCTTTTGTTTTGATATTCACTTTTTTTTCTTTTTTTCACTGCTCTAGCTCTTGCTCGCTCAAATAAAAACTAAATAAAAAAACAAGGCAAGACCTGGAAACAGATTGGGACGCTCTCTTTTACAGCCGAATTTTGAGTGTAGTCTCCGCACACTCCTGGACAGGGTGCCCAAAACGAAAACATCAGCGCTGGTTGGTTCACTAAAGTGCACGGGCGGTGCAAGAAATGTAAATAATAATAGTAATAACGATAAAAAGCGTGCAACGGTTCTCGGTCGCCTTTCCCCTGAATTTTCGCCCCAAGCTGTGATCGTTCGGAGAAAAATGACAGAAGCAAGTTCTCCAGAAGTTTTCTGGGCAATGCTGTTCAACAAACGCGCAGTTCGTGAGTAAAATATAAAAGACAGATGATAACCATAAAAAACAACCTCGCACAATGCGTAATGCTCCTTGCGCGAGGCGAGTTTGCGAAGTCTGGAATGCCCGTGCCTTCTGTAATTTTTGCTTGAAGATAGACAGGTCTTCTGAGGCATGCCTGAGCCTCGCAGACATGCGCTACGTATTCTGTTCTACGGCGTTTCGTTGCTGGTGTGTGAATAGTTAAATTACGAAAGGCTCCGATGTTTAACAGGCCAGAAAGTACGTTAGCATGCGTTTTTAAAGAGGGAATTTGCTGGTGGCAGTTGGATCACATTCAATTCTTCGTCCTGATTTGGATGTGCATTTCTAACAGCGCCTTTGTACTTCTTGCTTTTTTTACAAACAACTTTAATAATAATTGTTGAGCTTCAGCGTCCCAAAGCCATGATATGATTAAGAAGGACACCGTAGCGGAAGATTCCAGAAATATAGGCCATCTAGGGTTCCTAACGTGCACTTATGTTCACCTCCATCGAAAAAGCGACAGCTGTCACCGGGGGTTCCATGCCGCGAACTTCAAGTCAGCTGTCAAGCACCATAGCTGTCGTACTATTGTGGCAGTTACAATTTTTTTTCACCCGATACGCTTCAGTAATGAAAAATTTCGCCAAGGTACTTCCTCCTATTATGTAGGGTTGAACACTTTGACTTGTGCTTCGGTAACTTTTGTACAATATTTTAATCTTCACTTTCATACCTAGAATTCTAAAGGTCGTTAATGTGGATAGCTTCAACAGTTCCACTTCGCCTTGCTGCTTTACGGCGACAGCAGTTAATTGTTTGCGAAATCACGTGCTTTTAACGTGATGGCGTTAGCTCCTCTCGGAAGCTACAGCCGTTGGTGTTTCTGGCTATGGGCGAAACTCCATCGCTGTGTGTGAGCAAGAAGTCCCCATACATGCAAAGGATGAAAAATTGGGTATTCGAGGCGGAATAAACTGGCATTCTGCACGGAAGTCAGTTTTCTGATGTGCGCCCGAGAAATGTCTAGTGCCCCGGTGTAATGTGTGCGCTCGAAGATGACGAAGAAACTGGGGCATGGGCAGAAATGTGCGCAAGTGCCGTGATTCCGAATTTCTTTATGATGAACAGAAAAAAAAGAATTGGAGATTTATTTATTATTTATTAATAGAATACTCTGGACAAAAAGTCCAAGCAGGGTGAGCATACATGAAACACACTAAATAACAGAACGAAACAAGGTTGCAAAGCGTTTTTTACACAATTTCCTTGCATATAAGACACAGGGGTCATGAATTTTTAAAAAAAGTAACAATTGAACAACAGATCACACAGAGCAGGGGTGTTCGGCGCAGTCGGGTGATCGGGCCCGACTGTCGAAGCTCTGAGACACGTCGACTAGTCGGAGCTGCAGGCTTCAGGTGGCCGCTGACATCCTCTGACGCTTCGGTTCGGCATCGACAGCTTTGTGAAGCTGTCGCCGACCTCTTCGAAGCGAGTCCTTGACGCTCGTGTTTTCGCATCGCCCAGCGTGTCTAACTATCCGAAGGGTGAGCCTCCATCCGCCGAGAAGGATAATCGTAAGGACTATTTGCTTCTCAAAAGCTTTTCTAGTTAGCTCTTTTCATTTTCTGAGCTGACTGTGTTTTTTGTGTACGTGTGTGTGTTCGTTTTGTCATGTTTTTATTAAGTGTTGCTCCTAAATATGCAAGCAGTCTCGTCGTTTGTTGGGACCGATTACGGTCCCAGACATTACATCAGAATAACAAAACAAATTGACCCTTCTTCCTTACAACCATGGAAACGCGGCATTACTTAAACGGCGTCGCAATGAAACCATCTGCAGGCGTTATGTATTGTTACGAGTCGCTTAACGAACGCAATATTCCTTGTAAGAAACACACAGAATAACAACAGGCGTGGCTCTTGGGGAATAGCGCAATGAGTGGATGGTTTAGAAATCCTTCCATTGCATTTCTCACTCAATCAAAGACCAATGGGTAGATAAAGAATAATGAAGATGTTTTTGAATACGTAAGCTCTCAACGACCTCTTTAGAGTTGCGCTTAGATGCTAAATTTGAGTCGCAAGACACATGACCAGGGGTGACCGGTGACGGATTGTGATTGCTTCAACAGTTCTCCCGTTTGCTGAAAAGTTCACTGTTATTATCATTTGTACACGTTAAATGCATAAAAGCTCCCTAACCAGCATACACATAAAGTACCAAAGTTGGCACTACAATACGCTATGGCTTAAAACATCGAATCTGGATGATTCTGAAGTATCATTTGCTTGTTTCTAAGTTGTTTCTATTCGCACTTTCAAGATCACCTAGCGCCACCACGCGGAATTTTTCGAAAGCTGGAAGACAGTGATGGTAGGCTGGTGAAGGCGCGTCGTAGTCGTGCTGTGCCATGGCGAAAAACAGGGTACGAGCTAAAAGCAATCGCATGTGTAGCGATCTTATCCTCCATATCAACCCTGTGTCACTGCATCCGTGTCACTCGACTACTTTGAACGATCGTTTCGCAGCTGAGCCGGGGCGAGAAACCATACATCTCGCCATAAAACGCGTGTGATGCGCTTTCTTTACACCAACGCTACCACTGTTCGCTCTAAACTCTCGCATGTCTCACAGAGTTTGCAAAGCATAACCAGCAATAGACGATACCTCTCCCTCGACAATACATCTCTGTGTTTAGCGCTTAGAGATACCAGAGGCCCGAAAGTCGCCTTATTCTCGAGACGTGCATGCTTTCGAGTCGCTTCCATCACTTCTCGACCCATGCATCCTATTTAAAGGCTCTCCACGCCACCTAAAAATGCTGGAAAGTGCGAATAGCTTATCTATAGGTGATGTACATTGTAGGTTACTTCTAGTTTGTTAGAAGGCTTCAGCTAGGTCATGATACATTGTTTTTACGTTGAGTCCCCACGCCGAGGTTGAAGTTAAAGCGCGCACAGTCGCAGGCACGTGGTGGTTCTCGAAACTGCAGAGGCAGAAACTCGCGCTGAGACTATGCGCTCGCACCTCTCAGATCTACCGACACGCCGTCAATGGCGTAGCCGTTCCATCGCTTCGAGTTTTTCCCGCAGCCACAGTTAAATTCCCCTTTCTTTAATATTATCTAGTTTTACATACTCAGAGTCTTCGGCGGGCCGCCATCGCCTTGAAGCTATTTGCTGGGCCAATTGCTGCCTTACTAACTTTAGATGGAAGTGAGTAACGAGAATCACGCAATGTTTGCAGTACACACCCGTTTATGTTGATGGCCGTTTTCTGGATCGACTCACAAGGAAGTATTTGCGAACGCTCTTGCAAAAATGCCAAGGTCTGCTTCACCTCTCGAGAGAAAAGTGAGGGTACTACGTCGAAATGCTTAAAAAGGTGGCGCCAGAGAAATGTGTACAAAACACGCGCTTGAGGGCATGTAACCTGATTAAATGACAGGTTAATTAACCACATGGCACACATGTTGTGAAAAGCGCATAGAAAGCGTCAGATTAGCTTAAAACGGCTAGTCTCGTTTTTTACTACGCATCGAATTTACGTAGTTAATTAGGGCGGATTCTACTTACCTGTCAGGGATACAAGTTTAATGTATAAAAAGCAGAATGCGTTAATACTTAAG
Source organism: Rhipicephalus microplus (assembly GCF_013339725.1). Lineage (NCBI taxonomy): Eukaryota > Metazoa > Arthropoda > Arachnida > Ixodida > Ixodidae > Rhipicephalus > Rhipicephalus microplus. The sequence continues at coordinate 76,054,098 of NC_051173.1, read as the reverse complement.
GTCCTGCTTCGACTGAACGCTATAGAGTATTCATCATCGATGAAAGAAAGCACACACACAAAGAGGAAAACAAAAACACTGAGCTCTGATTAGATTATCAGCTTCTCCGTAATACCTTGCTTAGTCCTGCAGCGTTATTATAGCTTAGAAAAAGACAATAGCTCAAGCATAGCTAGGTGCACAAATGTCTTTTCAAGTTCAGGGAGCATCGTTCAGAATTCAGGGATTTGGTTCAGAATTTGTGTGTGGGCAATTTTATCTTCAAAGCAAGATGGTTGGAGGCAACAATATTGCCTTACGCACACTCTGAAGTACACTTGTAAAGTGCAAGATTAACTATTACTTCATCGTCTGTTATTACGGGCTTTGCTGAAGCGTTAGCACTTTACTCGCTGCAATTATTAAAAAAACGCAGTCTTTATTGCAGACCACAACATCACCAAACAGACAATATATTTTATCTTTCACGAAAACAACATGCAGAACTTCACACCCGCCTACTATTGTTATTCTCAAGAAGATATACAATGCGATAGCAACGTTTCAAACAAACACTTAACATATGGTTGGATTGCGATCATGTAGTGTCTTAAGTATTTATCTTTTTTTGTCGGAGACTAAAGTGATTATGTATTAGGGTGCTTAACCAACATTTTGTAAATAAACTATTGCTCAACAATTTCATGACTTATTTTTGCTACTAAACTACTTTTTGCTCTACGCTGTCGCTTCAAGTGGGAAAAATTTCATGCCAAGCCGTGTTCAAAACACCATCAACGTGAAACATCCATGTAGAGGGTTGGATAGCTTTGGCAGGCTTTATTATGTATTTATTTTGCTAGCACGTCGTCAGCGTAAACGAAACGGGCGTACGAAAACACAATTACAATTGTCATTTGGTGGCATGGTACACACCGACAAAGCCGGATGGATCAGAATTTGAGCGGTTCGGGAATACTGGCGTCACAAGCATCGACGATACGAATGTGGACAAGAGAGCCACAGAAACACACAGAAACAAAAATATCCAGGTGAGATGCCTGCTATTCGCAATGCCCACGGGCCATAATAGGTCATGCGCCGTGCAATCTAAGATGGCTGCGGGAGGAAAGTCAGCCCGTGAACTCGCGTAGGAAAAGATAGGACGCACGAACGGATGCACTGTGCCGATTTCACCGGGTGAACTCTTGATCGGCAAATCAATATATATCGGTCTTAAGTACTTTGCCAAACGATAGGAGTTCCTAAATGTTCACTACCTCATTTTCGAGTGGTTCGAAGGATGGTAGTGTCATCTGATTGACCATGCATTAACGATGTCTTGCGTAATCATGCGCGTGCTACAGAAAACAGAGTGAACTTAGAATTGACGCACGAACTAACCGCACTTCGAGGTGATTTGTATCGAGCCCGCCTGATCAATTTGAGGCAGTAGTAGGCCGTTAGCGAGTATAGTGCGCCATCTCGGCTGCATGGGACTTAATGTTTAACGTGTTAACGTGGTGATGGTTCGCAAACATATTATGCTTCGTCATTACTTCTGCTGTCAACAACACGGAGTTGCTTCTTCAACTGAATATAAGACTTTAACTTTCAATAAATTGCGCTTGTGTCACAGCCATGATCAGAATCTATATCAGTGCACAATTCCCGGCATATGAATGTTGCATGTTCCATCAGCGCTATCGAAACAAGAATATCGAAAGGATTACACACGTATGCTTTTCGCAACATCAAAATTGCGAAAAATCGTCGGACGACAATGCCGCTATGAACTTACCGGTAAAGTGCAGGACAATGTAGGAAACATGCCTGGATTGTAGTCACAACTACGCGTTTCATCGCTCAAATCATTTCGCCTCGCATGGTCGAGCTCGAGCAGGTTGGCAGCATGCGGTGCTCCGTAATATTCACTGTAATTGGCCTACATGCTATGCACAAGACGAGCTATGCTTTCATTTTGACATCGCTGAAGAATATTATGCATTGAATGCAATGAAAATTACTTACGAACTAAAAAAAAACCTTAACGCTCGAGAGGATGCACAGTGCAATTCGCTCCTCGTGACTTAGGAGGTGATCCTTAATCATCGCAGTCACTATCGGTGTGTGGACCTTCCACGCCCAGTAAAAACTCTTCGTCATCCCGATGGTTTGTTTCAAGATCACCACTGAAAGAAATTCGAGGAATTTCTATCCGCCGAGAGACATTGACAACACCAACAGCGCGTCACTCAGCACGTTAATCTGGGCGCTCGCGAACATTTCGCTCTGAAACACTTTCACAAGAGAGAATAAAACATTTATATCCGACCACGTAGGGAATGTAGGTGAGTGGAATCCCTAGTCCGGGATTCCATTGGCAAGGGCCGCTGTCCTCGCTCGTCTCAGGATGCGGTCTTGGTTCTTCGGATCCAAGCTAGACAGAGCTTCCTCCCACCCTATAGTGTTGTGTTCTGCTCTGGGTTGTACTCTTCTGGACCTCCGGCCCCGGTATATCACACCCACCCTCGGCTATGCGTATGGAGCTGCTCCTAACATACGCAGATATTCTAGAACATCAACGACTCGAAAGACGGAAACTTCCGCCTCCGGGGCCGAAGCTTAGTAAAGAATCTCAGGTGGCGTGGCGTCGCCTGCAGACCTTGTCTTACCCCAATTCATACATAATTTCCGAGATAGATCCTGACACATACGCACCGCAATGCAGGTTCTGCGTCAATAAAACAGCCACCCTGTACCACATGGTATGGTAATGCCCACACACTCCACCTTTACAACCCAGAGCACAACACAACCCTTTCACAAGTGTATTGCCTGTAATGTGCTACCATCTATTCACTGACGCACAAAAACAAGCGGCGCAGCGTTGGCCAAGTTTTGAAAGAGCAAATCACGAACCCGCGCGACTCTCGGCTTACAATGAATGTTATGGCATTCATACACTACAAAAGCACTGAAGAATTCTGTACTCACGTTAAAGAAGCCGAGCTTCAAATGCAAAGAATAAACTATGACATTTAACTATGTGCCTACATAAAATCTCGGGAAGCTAATATATGTGTAACCGAGAGCGCGAGTTGCCAGATTTTTCACTTCACGAGAACTTCACGTCTTGCAAGAACGAATCATATTTATCATGTCACGAATGGTTTGGTTTATTCACTAAGACATGGAACATGCAAAACGGTTAGTGTTCGTTTAATTCTTACGTGTTTACACAGGCTAGGAAAGCCCAACAAAGGGGCGTCTGCTTACCGACCATCCTCGAGAGGACTTCCTGAATTCCGCTTGGTGACCCGACAGTCTATGGGCATTGCAAATAGCAGCATTGCAACTGCAAAAAAAATGTTCTGCATTCTTGTGTTGGCGTTGCGCAATTGCACTTGCAAAAACAGTTTTGGTAGCAGACATGACGTCAAAGACAATTAATTCTCAAGCAGAATACCTATATCCCATCTTGCAAATCAATCATTAACCAGGTTTTCTTGCTATTACTCCCCAAATTTGAGCAGATTATATTTTTTTGCACCAGGATTGAGTAAGGCAAATAGGGTGAAGGCTATTTAAATTTAATTAACAACATGAAACAACGACTAGAGTGTGAGTTTTTTTCATCCACTTTAATTATTTCAATTTATGACAAAGTTGCTGCACTACAGTTAGATAAAATATACTGTTTCCTGTATCCTACAGGTTTCCTAGGCGTCATTGTCTCTCTGAGTCATTTATTGGTTGGCGATGAAGTGAAGACGTGCACTACGGGGCTTTGAAAAATGAGAAGTTATACCTGCAACCATACGCACAAGATATCGGTTTGGACGATAATTTTTTCGAAAATTTGAAAGTTTAGAGCAATTCGTTACAGGTGTGTGCATATCTTTTGCACGCACATTTTTTCTTCAATAATAGAAGAAATAGTTCTCGATAAATATATGCGAGTGAAGGCAGGGAAAAAATAAATCTAGACAAGAAGAGCGTCTGAGGCAACGTGCATACAAGTTATAAATGCGCTACACGTAGATTCGATTCCTACGGCATCTGGAAGAGCAATGCGCCAGAGCTACCTGTCATAAGCTTTATTTTAAGCAATAGAAGTCTCCATTAATGACCGGTTTCGTACTCCACTAGCTCTGGGACAAGCAGGCCGGACGTTACGTCAAAAGAGAAAGCGCGGCGATTTCTATTTCCTCTTCTGCTCCGCCGGTGGCCCGAGGCTTCGAAGCAGTGGAGCAGTCGTGTCGCTACCGTAGCATCGTGCTATTCGAGGAGGAGCCGAGACCCTCTCCACTTATCGAACTCTCGCTGTTCGTCGGCGGCCGAGTAAAACGGTTAGTTCGTTGTGGTTCGGTATCCGCGTCTCACGTGTGTTCTCCGCAACACTGCAACACTCTGCGATTTTGCTCAACTTCCCAAAGGATCTGCCTGCGTCGTATTTTAATGCCATGACGATGCGTACGATGAGTATAGCTGAACGTTGGACACACACACGGTGCTTTCGCCTCTGACGGAATATGCACATAGAGCAATCTCTGAGTGTCCGTGAAAATGTCCATTCGTGCACTACGTAGGCAGAACAGGCTCCATTCACTGAACCTGCGGCTGTGACGCGGATCTTACGTATCTTGTTGTTTCCTGAGCTTCGAGTACTTCACCCATTCCTCCAAACAATGAGTTGGTGTTCTGCCGCTCCGCTGCGCTGACTGGGTGAAAGATATTCAGTGGACGTTATCTATGTGCCACTGCAATCTACGTGATCGCCTCATCGGGGGAGCCTGACGGTTTTCGCAAAGAACCATTCCGAGACTGTGAGTAACATTTTTTACCCTTATATTCTCAACTTTTCGGCTATCCTACCGTTAATCGCCAAGTCACTTTGTTAGCACCCCATCTACCCATAGGCGTATCAGCGAAGGGAGCCCCCCCCCCCCCCCCCCTCTCCCGCGTTTTTTCGACAATACTCACTGTTGGCTGCACGCTGGCAAAACCAACAACTAAGGTGAAATTTTTTTTACCACAGTAGTTACTTTACGAGGAATTCTTATGATATGATTTTCGAGCAATATCTTCTGTGCCAACAAAAATGAGAAGGTGAAAGACCATAATTTTTAGCATGGAGGATCGATCAAGAGTGGGGCTAGTTGGTTTTCATTCAACATGAATTGTCCTTTACAGCTCAAAATACAACTTGGACAGCAAAGAATCACACAAGTGCACCGCTGCTTAGTTATCTCCCTTCCTTTCTCTCTCAGCAAGGATGAGCTCACAGAGAGGTATACACACACAAACTTTTAAACTCTTTTATGCTGCAAGTGAACATATTTTATTATACTCATACCAATCCATCTCGCCAGCTGCTATAAGTATAGCCGCTGCTAATGCGACCGGCGGCTTACCTACTTGAATTGCATTGAGGAGGAGATGCCTTTCAGCAAATCTAAAAAAGTGTTAGGTATTGTTCAGCACTTGTATCACTGTTTATTCTGCATATACTCTAATAAACACCACATAAATTTCAGAAATTTGTGACTTCATGTACCAAGCAAGCAATTTTACAGCACGCAGAAAATTGTGCATGCCTTAGCACCAATGACAAACAATATGCCGCAATGAAAATAGTTCACTCTAAATTTTTTACCTGGCCGTGCATAAATGGTAACTACGCGATGGATCATTTTCAGGTAATATGTTGCATCGTGTAACAAGCTGGTGCTGTGTGCATAAGCCAGTACGTTTTGAACATTCACGTGAAACAAAGGACCATTTCAAAAGGAAGCAACGAGATACAGTTGAACGTTATGATCTCCCATAGTTTCTTTTTTTTTTCAAACAAATATTTTTTACACCGTTTATATTCGCATATTCACGCAGCTGCCTGGGACCCCTTAAGAAAAGTTAGTACAAATACGATGAGTGTAAACAGTGTACTTGGCCCGGTGAGGCAAGTGCGTGTCACTGGGCTACTCTTGGTTTCGATGGACACCATGAGTGAGTCTGATGGATGCATGAATGAATTGATATGGCTGTGACCTTTGGATCGGGCGGGGGCTAACGCCACCTAGCCGTAATACTTAGTGAACAAAAACTTGATTTTTCTTTTTCTTTCCCCCTTTCAATAGGGAAGTGAAGGGCTGGTATTTTCAGTGAAAAATTTAATTTTCGCTCGTGCCTTGATTGTAGCCACAAATCAGATAACCTCCTTCTAGTTATTTCTATCCGCCTAATGTCTACGTTGCCCTCCCTGTTCCTAACCCCAGTGCTTTGAAAAACTCTGACCCACGGGCTAAGGCCGCCCTCGCGGCGAGTCAGTGCACTGAAAAAATGGCACTTGTATTGAAAACGCACTGAATCAGACTGACGCGTGGCAAGTGCTAATCGCTGAGGGCAAAGTAATGATGAACTACTTCGAGTCCGCTGTAGCCCTCATGTGTATGAGCTAGCTCTGTATATATATATATATATATATATATATATATATATATATATATATATATATATATATATATATATATATATATATATATATATATATACTCCGGCGAACAAGTGATGTAGGTTCGCCCCCCACCCCACCCCCCGCATTTGCGAAGAGTTGGTAGGCCACTGCAACTACCCCCGTCTTCCTCGCATGAATGCAAGTGAACCGGTCATTATCACTGTTATAATAATTGGAAACATTACTACTATTTATATTATTATTATTATTATTTTATTTCACGTAACTGCAGAAAAATCCTACGGGTGTTCATGGGCACGCAAAATGAATGATTGATTTATTGATTATCAGCACGCAAGCTTCTCTACACTGTGAATTCACACAAACTGAACCAACGCTTATTTGGACGAGGCTCAGCAACATTACTGAGAAATCACACTGTTCTTCAGTTTTTCTGCAGTCTAGATACAGCCATGAGTTGCGCATACAGTCTTTATAAAGGTGTCTTGCAGCATTATTTTGTTCCACTCTCTTTTACCACAAATAAATGTCGCGAGACTGTTCTTACTTTTGACTTGACGTGACTAGACGGAAGTCTTATCCCGGAACAATACTTAATAAAGATTGCTCCCATGGCGAAATCGTTCGCTTAAAGCTCACTGAACTAAAATATGCTCTGGCGTTCCCAACTTTCGGACTTGATTCAATTCGAGGCATTTTTTTTGTTGATAGCAATGAGGAAGTGGGCGAAAAAATTATATTCAAGTGTGAAAGGTCACCTAGCCTTTTCACAGTTCAACTTTTTCTGCCTAATCATTACATCACACAGTGAAGTAGTGCACTTTAGATGAAGAGAGAGCAGACAAGACGGACACGACACTCGTATCAATCGCGTCTTGTCACCTCTGTATTCGCCCGAAGTGCGCTACTTCACCGTACGGTATAATGATCATTCACTAACTCGCCCAGCTATCAACCTTTTAGAACTCTTCTTTACCTGATTACCTGCATTTTATCGAAGTTTTGTGTACCTTGAATTTTCTCAAAGGAAACGTAGTCATCGGTTTTGGAGTGAATACTGCTTGCACCAATGTCTTTTTTATTTAGCTACTTCTCTCCTACACGATTAAGGTACCAACATAGTACCACTTTAAAAGAAAGCTGCTTGTTCAATTTACGGTCTGCGCGGTAATATTAGGTGAATAATTAGAATACAGGAACTATCTCTGTCAAGGAACTAACAGTCTACGATGAAACGCCCATGCACAATAATATTATTCCCAGTTGTACACGACAAATACACCCCGTAATGTGTAAAGGCAGCAAAAGTGTTTCTTCTGTTATAACACCCGGATAGAAATACAAATTCCTGAAGATACATTTCAACGCATTAATTAAGTATATACGCTGGGCTAGCTTGAGAGTCACCTGATAAGACGAGAAAAAAGCAAAGCGGAGCGTTTACAATGTTTCTCTGAGACCAACACCTTAATGAGTAACCAATCAGTGGTCTACTCATTGTTCTGTGTCATTTTCTGTTGTGGCCATGAAATACACACATTCGTGTTCTGTTTATCTGCTTTTTTACGAAAGCTGTATGCAACAGCTTCTTGTATTTTTCAGACGCCATTTCTAATTAGCATAGGAACCCGAAGTATAATGACAGCCATTTGTTATATGCTTAACAGATAGAGTGTTTACTATAGAATTATGAAATATATTATGTGCCTACTGAATCCTAAGTAGTAAATGCTGTTTTTTCATAGAATTACGAAATATAGTATGTGCCTACTGAATCCTAAGTAATAAATGCTGTTTTTTTTATATTTGGCAAAGTGTGCTGTTATGTGCTTCTTATAAACACCCACATACAAAGAGGCAGAGAAGTTCAAACAAGTTCAATATATTAGCGACAGTGCTTCACACCAGGTTAAAACCCGTTATTAGGCGTCTTCCAGAAATTCAAGTATTTTAACACGTGTAAAAAGAATCGCAGAACCTGCAACTTGAAAATGAACTATCAACAGTTTATTTCGCATCTATACATGATACAGATAACACGAAAACAGACAACAAACTATATAACGGCTTGACGAGGTATGGATACCTTTTTCTGGGCAACAAACAGTACACTGGCAAAAAAAAGCACAATACATAAATAGGTCAATGTGCAGGGAAAAAAAGGACTATGTGCGTAAAAACATGACTGAATATAAATTAATATAAAGAAACTTGTTTGTGCAGCTTTTATGAAAAATGAAAAAAAATATAAAGTAGAGATAATAAAAAACTCTAGTATCTAAAACAACGAACTGATTTTTATCAGAAATTTGGAAAACATCGCTACACCCCTTAAACATAGTAAACAAAGGATATCCATAATAAACATACAAGCATAATAAATGTTTACTCATGAATAAGCAAGCTTAAGCACACATCGTGGCTACTTTACACATAAAATGCGTGGTCATTGAAAACAACGAGATGCATGAGGAAGATATCCACATCCATAGAGAGAGAAAATATGACACTAAGTGCAGAGACTTAAGTAAAGATAGTATGACATGCCGCATAATTTGTTTTCCATAGAGTGTCCCGAGTTTTCATAAGTTCTCTCCGGCATAACCAAAGCTGCTACCCGTGCACTCTCAATATGCTAAAGAATGTTTTGTTGATAGCGTCACGCCAGCTGTTTACATTCTACACGATGCTAGGCCAGGTACCGCCCTAAGCTCACTACGCAGCCACCTGGTGATTAAAATCTCTGAAAAGCTGGCGCTTCCACAAATAACACTTGGCGCCTTGCCTCCAGCGAAGAAAAAAGAAAGCAAAACAAAATAAATCCTCTGCTTCACTGGACTCGCGCGTCTTCTTGTTAGTTCAAGGGATAATCTCACGCTGCAAGTATCGTTACCCTTGAAACGAGTGTTACTTCGCCAAAAGGATTAAAGCGGCAAGACCTGTTTTGTAAAAAATATATATATATACATTAGCCGCTTTCCTTTAAAGGCTCTCCTAGGCACACTGCGATCACCATTTAATGGCCGTATCCACGGTATGCGTATAACAGTAACTTGCTTGCCCAGGAGAAAAAGTTATGAACGAGATGTCCCCATCAACTTGTTCATCAGAAGCAGGTACATGCTTAAACACGGCATTTACTAGACTTCCCATGCGCAGCCGAGTGACTAAGAATTTGGTTTCAAGACCACATCGTTTTCTAGGTATCTTATTCAGGGAGGAACTCAGCAAATTTTTCATCTACATGGCCATGATGAAATAGGGCAAGAACGAAATACACAGCCACATCACAAGCGCTTGTGATGTAGTTGTGTGCTTCCTCATGTCCTGCGTTGCTGTCGCTGCGTTTTCGCACAAATATGAACTCAGCCACACTAATGGTTTTATGTAACTACTTCAAAGGGTGAAAGGGAGAACACGAAAGGGACTTTTTAATCTTAGTTACAACATCGGAAGAACCACTGGTGGCATGTGACTGCCTAATATCGTTTATCTCTTTAGTGTCGTGTACTTTGATTTGTTACAATTGACATATCAAGGCAGAAAGTACCCAAAATGCTACTTCATTTTGTTCGGCAGTATTCAAACACTAAATACACAAGAAAGAAAACGGGAACAGGAATGATAACGAAAGGAAAGATAAGGAAAGATTCTTAATGAAGCAGCGCAGAGACGAATCACAAAGAAGGTCTGAACAACACGGGCGCTGGCTGAGCCTACTTGCTAGCCATGAATCCAACTCACTAGCTATGAATCTTATTAATGCAAATTCTTATTCTTCAGTGGTGTAGGTAAAGCTAGAGCCCTCTGCAGTACCCGACCACCGTAATACGCCTTTTGCGTGTGTGTGTGTGTGTGTGTGTGTGTGTGTGTGTGTGTGTGTGTGTGTGTGTGTGTGTGTGTGTGTGTGTGTGTGTGTGTGGCGCCCTCTTGTGGACACTTTCATAAACAAACCGTGTAGTACCGCGGCGAGCGAGCTTCTGCCCCTGTGACCCATCGCTTCGATCCTGGCATGTTCTTGCTACACGCCGACTGCGTTGACAGCTGTAAGAAAATGGTGAAATAAGCCTTTGATTTGTTTCATCTCACTTTGGGACTAAAGCAGCAGGTACGTTTTGTCGATATTAGCGAGATATGCTGCTCGCGTAGACGCACCTGCTAAGCCTAACGTGCCGAGGTGGTGTTCCCACTGCGTTGTCAGACCAAGAACGCTGCATCTTCGAATATCGGACGTGCAACCTCGCACAACATTCTGTGCGCTTTGGGTATTTCTTTCGTAGAAACAAAAAAGAGAGAAAAAGAACTTTGCAGCGAGAGACGCGAAGCAAGGGGATGACGAAGAAACAAGCATACGAGAGCCGCGAACAGTGTCGGAGAGAAACAGCCACAAAGTGAAGTTATCCGCGGCATGAAATTCTACCGAGCTTCAGCAGAGCAACAAATTCACGCTTTTTCAAGTTCCCGGTGCAGTTGCTTGCTTAATAGCTTTGCTGCATTTTTATGTTAATCAACTGGTCATAATAACTACAATTCGTAGAGCAGACGACACAATGCGAAGGGATACATGTAGAGGGGTGAAGCGCCCTTTCTGTGGCTGAGGGGCTTGTAGCCTCCACAGTGTTGAGAGGAACTTCTGAAAGAGAGTATATTTGCTGGCACCACATTAACAGAACCATATTTAGAGATAAATTCAATGGTTGTGCCGCCCGCACCACTAAAATCACCGATGCCAACGCGAAAATTCAGGCGGCGTCTGTGACAGTGCCCCACAGATTGTGTCCTAGAGCCACCGCCAAAGGGCTTCGTATGCATTATAGAGGCATGCAAAAGGTGAATTCTCACCAGTTTGTTTCTCTACATCCGGTACAAAGAAGTCTGAAACTAGCATGAAATTACTGTTTCTTTTTGTAAAAAAATGGCATGCCACGGACCACTAGTTTCCGCATACAATCTTTCGCACTATTAAGTTGTGGCTCTTCAGCCCCTAAATATAATTTTCTCACTTTTTCATTTTCAATGTTTAGGTTTGTTAGAGCATTAGTTGTTTCCCTTGGTTACCACAAGACTTCCTCAGCTGAACTCCCCTTCTATTGTCCCGAGTGAAACATGAAATGCTTCAATTTGCCTTTCATTCGTAATTCATTATTTTTGCGAGAGAACATGATTCCGATAACTTCCTCGCTAGTCACGTGGACGTCGAGGCTCCTTCTCAGGTTTCGGAGCCATTCTGAAGGTCAGCTTATGGGAAATATTTCACATAGCGTCTGAAGAGGTATTTTAGAGCATTCATTGCGAAGTTTTGCAGAAGCATGGCGTCTGTGTACGCCGTGCCATCGGGTTCCTGGTACACTGATAGTAAATTGAAGCAAAAATTCTCGAAGTATGCAGGCCATGCAGTAATGCAAAAAAATTGTGGAAAGATACGGCGTTTCATGGTGCACTCAGCAACACAAAATAATGAATGGCAATCAGAAGTTATTATACGTAAACCGTCCATCAAAAAGAAAACGAAATAAACGCAGCTTGAGTTCCCTGTATCATAAAACGTGTGAACTGTTCAACAACTTGGAGATCATATGTTCATTTTACCCACCCACTCCCGTGGGTTCCTACCCACATAATAGGCGAGGAGTTTCTACAATGAGTGCCTTCCACTCGAGTGCGCTCAAGTTCAACCTAACTCCACTGCCTTAACGCCTTTGAGCTCATTATTTTAAATAATTTCTTTGTGGTATTCGTAATGCAGAACAAAAAAATAAAGCAGCTTCTCTGGGCGGCTCTAATGCTGCTGTCAGCGGCCGATGGTTTGGGGGCTCATGTGATAAAAAGGCATGATTGCACATTCATACAAAAACGGAAAATCACACGACGAACGCTCGGCAGTACGAACGAAAGCTCTCTTCGTATAATATATTAAGGAAGTGCTTTATTTGATGCCAAGTGAATTATTGTTTTCGTACTGCTCTGAGCTGTCAGTTCCGGCACTGATTCGCTTGAGATGAGGTTATTAAGCTCTCAAGCCGAAAGACGGTTCTGGCACTTGGTCTTTTAGAGCTGCTACAATCTTTTGATGTTCTATCTTGTGGTTCTGGTCAATGGTGTTTTGAATATCCTGAACCATTTCGATTCATTCTCAGTGATCAACTAAGAATGTAGTTGTGGTGGTATTAATCCAGCGGATAACTTAGTTGCACCCTTAGAACACTCATGCATTTCACCGCATGCGTGTGTTCATTTGGCTACACTAAGTCCAACACTGCTACAAGAAATTCGGTTGTTCTATCTGGTAACGTATTGCTACAATACGACTTCTCTCAACGTCGACAGCAGCTGAACTCGCAGCACTTCAAGGTTGCGTCAAGTACATACTTAGTATCCACATAATTGATGGGCCATCTTTTGCGGCTCAAGGTCAGCCCTACAGACACTACGGTTTGCTTTACGGCACAGATAACATGAAAAATTTGTGTGCGAGATAAGGCAGGATTACCAGGAGGCGCTGGGGGAAAGACACGATATTACATTTCAATGACTGGTGAGTCGTTGCGAAATTGCCAAAGATCGCGTGGATGAAGGTGCATGATCAGCTTTTGACCAATACCGGTTGACACCAGTACCACTCTTGAGCACAGACGCCGTGCGGTGACTGCAATCATTTGCTCACCGTATCGTGATTCTACTATAGAACACACATACATCCTCCAACGGACGCCTGCATTCGGATAACCCAAATTTGCAACATCGTGTGTCATCGGGGCTCTCACGACGTGATATAGCATTGCTTTCTCGCATGTGGTTTAGTGTGGCATATAAGAATGTGTATTCGTGTCTCATTGGACTGACCAGCAGTGTGGCATGCCACATTTGTGCCTGCGAGCAGATGCTTGAGCACATCTAATGCCACTGCCAATCATATCAGACTCACTGAGGTGGCATGGAAGCGAAGCTCTGTCTTCTGTGTTGTAGCCCACTGACACAAAAGAAGATCCTGTGACCTTGGCTTTTGGTCTCGCTTATGCACAACTCCACGAAAGCTCTCTTCTACGTCTTGAGGACCACCGAACTACATGAGCACTTGCGAGGGAAGACCACTGGTTAGTTTCAAGCTAAGTGTTCATCTACCTCTTTTTAAAGACGATAGCCTTTCACAGGGTACTTCGACGCAAGAATATTGGTCCGTCCGTCCGTCCGTCCGTCCGTCCGTCCGTCCGTCCGTCCGTCCGTCCGTCCGTCCGTCCGTCTGTCTGTCTGTCTGTCTGTCTGTCTGTCTGTCTGTCTGTCTGTCTGTCTGTCTGTCTGTCTGTCTGTCTGTCTGTCTGTCTGTCTGTCTGAACTTTTGTCTGTTTATCCGCCATAACGATAACTCAAACGGCCTCAAGCGATACCCCAAACTGCCAGCCCCATCTGCAGCGCCAACCAATATTGCTCAAGTTTCAGCGTTCATATTTGAGCGATTGTCAATTCAAAAGCAATTATTGCGCATATCTGAGTTATCGTAACAATACTTCAATATTTTTTATGTGTGGCTTTATACTGTAGAAGGCACACATAAGTAATTCTAAGGACCATACCGTTTATCACGCTGCGCTGACAGAGCAACGCGATGCTCAAAAAGGCAAGTGTTTCCAGCGTTTTACTAAGATGACACGGTGGTGGCACCTGCCCATCGCTTTGCGTTCTACACTTTAAAGCCTCCGACAAAGGCGCGCATCTTTCTCCGAGGGCGCGCACGCCTTCCTTCGTTTTCGAAAATAGGTGCCAGATAAAGCTCGTGTCTAACGAGCCTCGATGCGCTCGTTTGCCTTCGCTGCACAGATCGAGACTCTCTAACGCAGCGCTTTCAGAATACAATTCACCGATTTTCTTGCGCAGAACATCAAATAAACGTTTTGTTCACTCTGTCCACACGCAAGTCTATTGTCTTTCGAAGACATTGGCAGTGAAACATGTAGATATGGGGCCACTTTTTTTTCACTCTTCTTTTTTTTCAATACTTTAACTTCCCAGCCTTTTCTCTCCTGTTCTCTCTCTCTCTCTCCTTGCCTAAAGAAAATGAAAAACGAAACCTACTTAGACACCATTATAAAACGATAAATAAAATGGGTAAGGTGGGCCTTCCCACGCATGCGTTTTTGCGTTAGGCGCTACGGCGCTCTCTCAGTTCTGTAGCGGCTGCGCTTAAGCAAAAAACAAAGTATCAATAATGCAGATGATTATCCTCCATTAGTATATCAGTGTAATGCGCCAATATTACACCCATTTCAGGACAAATGCATCTCTTATTCTACTATAACTTGTGCGAACTGACTTCTTTTTCTGCGGTATATTTCGTCACTCCACCAAACTATCTCATCTGTTCTCGGCGCCATTTGTTTTCCCGTGATAGTCATTTCGTTGCTCTAAGCGACCGCTGGATGTCCCTCTACGCAATGCGTAGCCGGCCCTGGTACACCTGTTTCGCTTAATGTCAACTACAATATCTGCTACCCCTGTTAGTTCTTTAACGCAATCTTTTGGCTTGAGGTCTCGAGACGTTACACCCGTCATTTTCATTGTTTTGCACGCTGTGTGGTGCTCGGTCTTTTCTTTTTCGAGTTTCCTCGCTATACTGAAACTTCAGCCCTATTTGTTGAAACTGCCCCTATGCAATAATTGTACACTTTCTGCTTTAGAAACCATGGCAGAAAAAACTTGCCTCAAATGTGAGTCAGTTACATTCCTTTACATCGGTATACGGCCCACTATAGCTAAGTAACCTAAGCGTTTATCACGTGGTTATTTTGACTATGTCTATAAACGAACATGCAGTGTATATATTTAGAATAACATTTATAACACCAACAAATCGATGTAAATTGCTTCGGTTTTAAAGAACCATTTGACAAAGTTCATCATGGTAAACTGTTTTATATAAGCGGTGGCGAATTGGTATCAGTAATGCTGTTTTAAAATGGATTGAAGCTTATGTAACACGGCGGAGGCAAGTCGTATGGTTAATAATTCGGTGTCAAGCTTTTTGGTTGTTCTTTCTGGGGTAGCACAGGGCTAGGTTTTTTATTGTTTTTGGTTGATATCAACGACGTAGGCATAGTTTTTCAGCCGCCAGTAGTCTTCAGGCTGTTTGCAGATTACTGCTTATTTATGCTTTAGTTATCTGTGCAAACGATAATGAAAAATAACCAGTGTCTTGAAGGCCTCTATGCCCGGTGTGAAAAATGGGACATGGAAATTAACTACGCCAAAACCACTTTCGCGCATATTACCTGAAAGACAAAAGTTCTTCATTTTGTGTATCGTATGGGCAGTGCAATTTCGACAAATGTTCCTAGTTTCAGATATCTAGGCATTATGATATCAATTGACCTGAACTGGCGCAGCAATGTGCAAAATGTGTGTCCTTCTTCGTACCAAAAGGCCCCGCCACGGTGGTCTAGTGGCTAAGGTCCTCGGCTGCTGACCCGCAGGGAGCGGGTTCGAATCCCGGCTGCGGCGGCTGCATTTCCGATGGAGGTGGAAATGTTGTAGGCCCGTGTGCTCAGATTCGGGTGCACGTTAAAGAACCCCAGGTGGTCTAAATTTCCGGAGCCCTCCACTACGGCGTCTCTCATATTCATATAGTGGTTTTGGGACGTTAAACCCCACAATCATCGTACCAAAAGCTGTGTTTTCTTTGAGGTAAACTACGAAACGCAACTAAATACGTCGAACTGATGGCTTAAAAAATTTTATTCGGTCTGTCCTGGAGTGTTGCCGTCGTTTGGAGTCCCCACCAAAAATGCCTATAATAAATACGCTGGAAAGAATACAGAGACTTGCAGCCAGGTTCATATGTACAAGATACAAAAAAACCCTCAGTTACCGAGATACGAAACACATGCAATTTGGAACTGCTTGAGATTAGGCGAAAGAGGAACAGAATAAAATTTGTATTTCGGATTCTTCAGGGTCGAATAAACATTGATAAAAATATGTATATACGAGAACCAAGTGGAGTTAGTAAAGAATAAACCACAGTGCATTCATTAGAACATTTGCCACCCGCACAAACGACTTGTGGTATTCGTTTTTTTCCCAATGCCATTGAAATCCAGAACACATTACCTGCACATATTGCTGACTGCACGGAACCAGATACTTTTGAACATTTGCTTGACAGCTATGTTACCTAAAAATTGTCGAATGGTGTGTGGAGGTCTGGCTTCCTTTTGTCATGCTCATGTTGATGGTTTTCTTTTCTTTTTTGTTGTTATTGTTGACAGTTCACATTACTTGAGTGTTTTTATATCCTAATTATTTCTTGAATGTACTCTCCGCCTTTAATGACCCACAAATGTTGGTTAACAGTACGCTCAAATAAAATATAAATAAATAAATAAATACATTATTGATGTGGAGATATAGGTCAAATATAGTTAAAGTCTTCTATTACACAAAATTTTTGTTTAAATGCTAACGAGTCAGGATCATTTATTTATTATTTATTTATTTATTGGTTTATTTATTACTGCTGGCCTGATTTATCAGCCTTTAAGCAGGAGTGTAGGCGTTAAATTTTCTGTGGACATGCGCTTGAACAATAAAAAAACACCTTACAAACAAATAAGCAAAAAGAAGCAAATGGTGTGTGAAATTTCGCACAGCAAGACAATACTATATGTATTGGCGAACAATGGGTATGGCAACGTAAGCAGAGACAGTGTGTCATCTCCAGTGAAATGCCATTCATGGAGGTTTCTCATCCCTATTTTTTTCTTGAATTTCGGCCTTTAGTTTTGTTCGATCTACGTTTGGGTTACAAATGAAATGGTCTCATCGAATCGTTTTTCGCAGCTATATAATTGATGCGTAAGCTCGAAGTTTCATTGTGCGTTCTTTCCTTCCTCATAACGTTGCTTTAAGAATGTCTGAAGTTCGATGCCACAAAACAACAACATAATTCTCTTACGGAAGCTGTAAGAGAAGGTTTTGAACATTTTGACAATCGAGCGTCTTTTAACGTGCACTGACATCAAACAGTAGACGAAATTCCGTAATTTGGCTTCCACCTAACTACAACCGCCACGGCCGGGATTGATCCTGATACCTTCGGAACAGCATCTCAGCACCTCAACCACACTATGGCGGAAGGACAGACAGACAGACAGACAGACAGACAAACAGACAGACAAACGGACGGACGGACGGACGGATGGACGGACGGACGGACGGACGGACGGATGGACGGACGGACGGACGGACGGACGGACGGACGGACGGATGGATGGACGGACGGACGGACGGACGGACGGATGGACAGACAGACAGACAGAGAGGCAGACAGGCAGACAGACAGACAGGCAGGCAGAACGAAAGACAACCAGACAGACAGACAGACAGACACACAGACAGAACGACAGACAACCACACAGACAGACAGACAGACAGACAGAACGACAGACAACCACACAGACAGACAGACAGACAGACAGGCAGACAGACAGACAGACAGACAGACAGACAGGCAGACAGACAGACAGACAGACAGACAGACAGACAGACAGAACGACAGACAACCACACAGACAGACACAGACAGACAGACAGACAGACAGACAGACACGTAGGCCTAATGTGCGAGTTTCCGTCAGTGACGATTGCTATAAAATAAAACACCAGTCGGACTTCACTACACAGTCTATGAAAGTGTGAGATTTGATACAAGCCAAGAATATTTACAAGGCAAAGAAGTTTGGACTGGTTGGTGACATTCAATGGCTCCAAGCTACTGGAACTTTTCCATCTCAACACGTAACAATGAAGAATGCGTGGAGAACCTTATGCTCCAAATTGGGAAAGTAGGGAGATTGCAAACGAAAATTTTCCTTGTCAGCAACACAAACACTGTCTTTTTTTTTAGGAAGTGTAATTTCTTGATTGCAAGGTCATGACGCCTGAAGACACATCGGGGTTAGCTCCGTCATTTTCATATCATTAAAATTGTGAGTTTTTCCCTTCACCATTCACAGACTGAAAACTGCAAGAGAAAACTAGAGGGTAACGTTACGTCACTCCTATTCTGATATTTAAGGGCGAAGCTCCTTTGACCTGTCGCTCCCTCTCCGTATGTATGTATGTATGTATGTATGTATGTATGTATGTATGTATGTATGTATGTATGTATGTATGTATGTATGTATGTATGTATGTATGTATGTATGTATGTATGTATGTATGTATGTATGTATGTATGTATGTATGTATGTATGTATGTATGTATGTATGTATGTATGTATGTATGTATGTATGTAGCCACCGGTGGCACATACCCGCACTTGAGCGGGTATGTGCCACAAGGGTTGCGAGATGGTAGATGGCGGTACTTGAAGTGTTCACTAAATGAACGCGCGGATGGGTGCACGGGCGGATGGACAGACAGTTTAGCAGACGAATGGACGGATGGATGATCGCGCGTATGTACGGACGAATGGATGCACGAACGAATAGACAGACGGATGGATGGACTCACGGGTGTACGCACGGACAGATGGAAGCCCGAACGCGTTGACGGACGCTTCGCCCCACTCATTGTCATTCACTCCGTGGATATGCTGTGTTTTTTTCTGTTGGGTTCGTTGCGGCTATAAATATACAGTTAAATTAGACGCAGCTACTCGCGGAGAGCATCTAACTCTGTGGTGTGTAAACTTCATACCACAGTCTTCTACTTGTGTTTCTTTTGATACCCTAAATTTTTAAGGGTGACTGGACAGCGTTCAAGATAACGAATATTTTACCAGACAAGCTTCAGTTTTTTTTTTGTCTTGCCATTTCATTGAGGTCGTATGAAAAAAAATGTTCAGTAAGTTTTGGCTCGAGAAATCTTTCTCATTGGTATTCTGTTCTGTCTGCTCTACTTTGAAGCATATCCTCAACGATATCTCGTTTTCGCATCACTGTTTCTTTCTTCTTGATGCCTATAAGCAGCATGTTCTGAACGTGTGTGGTTCTGAGGAATCAGTACCTTAGGAGTGGTACAGAGGCCTTGGCACGTCACCAACATACTCCTAAGCTGTTCAACTTTGTCGAGAGTACTTCGGTCAGTGAATTCTACGGAGAAAACTCCGTTTTTTATTTTATTTTCTTGTAGATAGGCCAGCCGCCAGCTTTTGAGGAGTAAAAAAGTAAATTGTCGTCAAATACGTGTCTGGCAGCTCAGCAGCAATGGTGCCGAGCGGTTAGGCTCGAGACACTGCATCTATACAGGCCATACTGGCCGATGTAACCATTTGAGCAAGGTGCAGCAACACACTTGTACCCAAATGTCTATGAAGTTTAGAGAACATCACGTCGACATGGATAGCCCGAAATCGTCTGCATCAGCGTGTTTATTACATAGTTCTGGCATGTAAATTACTAAAAACTTTTTTGAAACTGTTCCTAAGGCAGTAACTACTACGCAGTTCATTCTACTTTAATTTTCAGTGTAAGTAAATTCATCCCTATGGGTAAACAATGACCCCATGAATAATTTGCTGCGACGGTTCTCTAAGAATACTAAAATTTAAAGATGGTTACCATTCCACTCCCTGAAGATAGGTGCCTCGTAAAGAACTGTTAGCAGCTTCCATAATGAGAAGAAACAAGGAAACAAGCGCTTTATTTTCTCCTGCAGCTTGTCACCTTTTTGAAGCAATTCGTCACGCCACAGTAATGATTAGCATGACTTTTTAAGGTACAAGCTGTCGATAAGTTCACATTCGAGAAATACCGCTTGTGAATTTTCTACATTGTTTTACCACGAACTTTCCACCAACTTTTCTTTGTCTCGCGTGACCATCATACTCCATCAACTCATTCGAGTTCGTGTCGTTAATTTCCGACACCGCAAACAGAGATAACAGCGCGTGGCTGAAAAACGCGCTTTTAGGACAGGCTCAATGCGTATTGCTCAAACGTGCTTTATGAAAATATAAATGGAAGTGGTGATACCGCCAGTGGAAAGAATAGTGAAGGTAAAAAAGAAACCGCTCTCTCATATTTGAACTTCGAGTGATTTATAGAATGCCTTTAAAGAGAAGCGGAAGCACTTATAAAAACAAATGATATTAGAACAAGTAAGGACAGTTCAATTCCTGTAGATTTCGAATTTGACACTCATCAAAGGAGAATGCAAACAGCACATTTCGGAAAAAAAAAACAGAGACTGTGACCACAGGGCTTCTTCATATACTGAGGGAACGCGGTACAGTAATCCTCGGCGAGCTGTGTTAACTGCAATAGCAGCACTGCTGAAGCGATGCTTCCTTGAATAACTCCGGCAACGGCTCGTCACGAGTTGCCTACGGGGGTTCCCCCCTGTTCACAGTACTACAGTGGCGAGCACTGTTAGGGTGAACACGCGAGCGCGTGGCCGACGGCACTATCAGCGCCACGTAACAGCCATCGTTGGAAACATTGCACATGCGCAGCATGTGCTTTGCGAAACACTCTTTCCACCGCGCGCATCACGTCATCGATACGCTTGTTCATCGTCTGCTAGCCGAATTTTTTGTTCGCTGGGCTGATACCTTCTGCATTTCAACGTCCATCGGGATTGAAGATTGGCGCGCGAAGGAAAAAAGTGAGTGTAGGAGGGATAATTATTTAACTTTTTATTCAAGAAAAATGCACTTTTGCAATTCAAGTAAAACAAGACCATGAGAACAAATATAAAAACATGAGCGAATCTATTAGCGAGTCATGTGACCACTTACAGCAACGACTGCAGCTATTCTGGACGGTAACAAGTCGTAAAGTGATCGAACATGTTCCCGATCGGCTTTCAGCCTTTCCCACTCGTTGCTGACTTGCGCCCACAACTGGTCCGAAGTCGCGGAATAAAGGGGCTTCCTTGCCAAAGAAGCTTTCAGACGGCCCCACACGTTTTCTATCACATTCAGGTCCGCTCCTTTAGGAGGCCATTCCAGTAGCTGCATGTGCTGCTCCGCCTGGAACTCCTTGACAGCCCGCGCCGTGTGTAACGGTGACCGGTCCTGTTGGAACAGGTAATCACCGTCTGGGAATAAACTGCTCGTATATGGCAACAGCACATTGCTCAAAATGTTGCAGTATTGTTCCGACGATAAGTGTCCACGTATATGTTGCAAGCGCCCTAAACCTTATCTTGAAACAGCACCCCACACGCTCACACTCAATCTCCCACTGGCAGAAACACCTTGCTCGTTGTCTGGGTCGTTCTTGCGTGGTATTTTGACGTTAACTAAAACAATTGCTTTTCAAAGCAGGAAGTTTGCCTCACCGTGTGCCTGGTAGTCTCTAAACACGCAATCTTCGGTCTTGTTGCGTCAAAAACGTCGACTCATCCGAAAAGATGACGCGACCCTACTTTTCTGATGTCCATGCTTCGTGCAACTCAGAGAACTGCCGTCGTGCGTCCTTGTGTGCCGCCGTTAGAAGTGGCTTCTGCGCTGCGACGCGACAGCGAAGGCCTGCAGTACGCAGGCGACGTCGAACAGTGGTGTCCAAAACGTCCAAATCCAAGTCCTCGAGTATTGCTGGGGCTGGCAAGAAAAGGTTACGAACAGCAGCTGCAACTATGAGGGCGTCTTCATCGTCTGTGGTAGCTTTAGGGCGGGGTGCGCGGGGTGCATCCTGAATGCAACTTTCATACTTGTAGGCTTGAATTATCCTGTTCACAGTCTTCAGGGGCCTATTAATTAAAGCGCCAATATACTGCTGGGAATAACCTTTTAGGGAAAGATCGACAATTGAGCGCCGTTCAACATCAGGATCCCTAGTCATAATACAATATGGCGACAGAATTAACAGCTGCAAAAGATGTTTGGTTGTTTTATATACGGCGTTGCATGCACAAGAACAAGGGGACGAATAGACACGCCCCCATAGATATAAAAGCTTTTTTGTCTTGTTCTGTTCAAGCACAGATGTTTAAAGAAATCTTCAGATGCAGGATGCATGGGCTTAGAAAACAAAAATGCGGCTAGCAGACGACGAACAAGTGCATTCATCACGTCATGCGCGCGGTGGAACAATTATTTCGCGGAAAGCGTGATGCGCGTGCGGAATGTTTCCAGAGATCACCGTAACGGGGCGCTGACAGTGCCGACGGCCACGCGCTCGCGGGTTCACCCTAACAGTTCTCACCGCTGTACAAACGCTTCTTCACGTTCAGCTCGGCTTTTTCTTTTTCTTGGTTAGTCCAGATATTGTAGTTCGCCGCAGGTTTGCCGCATCCTCAAAGAGTGAAAAAAACACAAAATAACTGAAGTACCCAGAACAGTAGCCAACCTCCTGCCGTGATGTTATTGAAAAGCCAGAAAATTAGCCATACTATATTTCAGTTTCGTTAAATTATCACCGCACTCTGACCCCTAAAGATACAAAAAATATGCTTACCAACCCCCGCCGTGGTGGTGTAGTGGCTAAGGTACTCGGCTGCTGGCCCACAGGTTGCGGGATGGAATCCCGGCTGTGGCGGCTGATTTCGATGGAGACGGAAATGCTGTAGGCCCGTGTGGTCAGATTTGTATGCACGTTAAAGAACCACCAATATTTCTGAAGCCCTCCACTACGCCGTCTCTCATAATCATATGGTGCTTTTGGGACGTTAATCCCCACTTATAAAACAATCAGTACATGCCATACTGTGCCTAAACAATCTTTCACACATACAATTAGAGTTAAAAATGAGATAAGGTGACCAGACGCATCCTGGTAGATCTCTATTTCAACCCAGACTTCCATTGCTGGCATGCCGGCCCTCACAAGCCCAATTACATGAAGGTGCCGTACAGGACAGGCTGAGTTCTTCTCATTCAAATGTTCCTTTTTGTTTTTGTTTTTTTGCGTCCTTATAAAACGATCATGCAAAAAGCAGCCTAGACGCATTCACATGAGAAACACATGCAGTACATGGTGCGTGCACACAGTGATAAAAGAAATGGCCTATCATTTTGAAACAAATAAACACAATACAGCCGAAATAAGAAAAATCATGACTGACAAGCGCGGCAGCGTCCGCAGTGAAAATGTTAAACCAGAATGAAAAATCACTGAAAGATAGTGAGATGCGTGCGCTTCGCGCAAAGCTTATATGAGGCACGCGCATCCACTTTTCGCCAACATCAGCCTAGGGTGGCGCCACTCATGCAGCCCAGAACATTAGCACGTGAATAAGATAGCGGCGAGAAAGCCTGAAGGAGTCCCCCGCCAGCGCGTTACAGTGCTTCCTAACCAATAAGGGTGCCATTAAACATGTCAAATTTATGGCGCGTAAAAAAAAATGCGTGTACACCCGAGGAGCAGCAGCCGGCAGTATGACTGACCACTTTGTACGTTTTCCTATTTTCTCCCCTTTATCCCTTCCCCAGTGCAGGGTAGCAAATGGGATGTGCGTCTGGTTAACCTCCCTGCCTTTCCTTGCATCTTTATCTCTCTCTCTCTTGTACGTTTTCCTATAGCTGTGCTCGGTTCTCTGGTATAATTAGCCTGTTGATACCAGCGCCAGAACAATTGCCAAAAAGTAGCCAGCGTCATGTTTTTGTCGCAGCCACATTTCATGCATTAGTACGCAGTCTGGCGTTAAGCCGCCAAATCTGGCAACTCTGATTCGCAACTCTCGCAGTTAGGGTCAGTGAATGGCGGACTCCTTCTGCAGTACAGCGCAGCTCCAGCCAAGGGAACTAAAGGTGACGTAGGTTTCCACGCTCACAATGGCCGTGCTCGCGTGGGTGGAGCACGACAAACTTTTTTCTCGTATTCTAGAGCTCTTGCTGCAATAACCACAAAGAAAAAAAATATAAATGCTACATCGTGAGCAATAAAGCAGATTATCGCAATAGTGTAGGTCCTAAAACCACTTCGCTTTCCATTTACAGATAGTATGGCAACATTTAGAGTGTTCTGATGTGGCAAAGTTGTAAGTATGCAGACGTGAGCAAGCTGAACATGACCTCCCCGACGTGGCATACCTTGACTGATGCCAGCCGCGATGCGCTTGGATACAAAACATTGGTACGCTTCGACAGCGTGTCAGTATGCATGGGTAACATTTCGGCAGCAGGACGCCAAAGTACACGCCACTGCTGTTTATCAAATATCTTCCGGACACGCTACGGAGTATTCGTGTTAAGGTTGCTAGTTACTGTATGTGCGTCGTTTTGCTGCATTGTTCTGTTTGCGACATGCGCATATTGTGTGGAATCGGTAAAAATGCTCGGCTTCTCGAGCGCGCCTTGCCTCTCGGACTCGGGTACTATTTTTCCGACAGACGTGCCGTATATATTGACGGCGTTTCGAATGTATTGTCTACTGGTGCTTGCTGCCCACCGATGCTATTGACCCTGCCACCACTGTTTCCTTTGTCGCTCCTTGTAGGTACTTTGCTATACGTGAATCCTACTTCTACGTAAACCCTCCCCACACTGACTCTAGAGCAAGAGCTGATGATAGAGTCACTTCTGTATGTAGGGCTGTACTCTCAAGCATATACACCATCGTTTATTAGCTGGACTACTTTTTGCTAGTATTGTTAATATAATCATTAAAATTTCGAGTACATTGCTTGAGCGTGCTCATGACGGACAGCGCAAACGAACAAGACGCAAAAGAAAATACATTATATATTGTAAGTGCACATTATTAGGTGGGTTATCTTGCTTCTACTAGCTGTCTTGAGTGTATCCCAACTAGTCCAATTTGCTACTTCAGAGTGCTTAAAGCCTGCTTAAAGAGCCCGTAAACCACCCAGAGGGTGAAACTCAGTTGTGGTGGAGAAATTGTGCACAAGCGTACGACGAACACGAAGCCTTGAGAATTTTTTAGAATAGTGCAGTACTAGCGGAGTTAGGCACATTTAATTATCGAAGCCACAACAATCACTCCTTTCACTCTCTTCTACGCTTCCCTTCTAGTATCCTCTCCCAAGCCCTTTTCACTCTCGCCAAGCACCCCTCTCAATCTCACATGATATACGTCGTCGCTGACGCGCTGCTTGAAACACGGTCTTCTTCTGGTGCTGCGACTCCGGCCATCGAATCCGTTCGTTGCGTTGTAGCTGCGTGCTTGTTGGCGAACCGTGGCTACCGTGCTCGTGCTGATATATAATCCTGCGTTGCACGCACAGTTTCAAAGGATTGCCAACGCGATCAACCGGCACGGGGAAACGCCCTGCCAGACAACCTCGCACTAGATGAGGCGCACGCAAGAGGGCAACACGACAAACAACAACAGCGCGGACAGCTTCTTGCACACTGACCGGAAGTTATGGGCCCTTGCTCGACCAATGACAGCATATTTGGCTCGGTGCGTCAGAGATGTGGCACGGTGTGTCACGTGGAGGTCTGAAAGAGCCGTAAAGAACGAGGGATTGTTTCTTGGAATTTGTGGCGCGGATGGCTCGTAGCGCTGCCACGTGTACAATCGTTGATCGCGGCGGCATTCTGCACACGATGCGCGTGTTTACTTGAAATGTTTAAAAATATATCACAGGTGGTTTACGGGCCCTTTAAGGCCAGTATAACGTAGTGGTATTTTTACGTTCGATTAGGCTTACCTCCTTTAGAGTTATGAAAACATCCGCAAACAGGGGTCGTTTTCCCTAGCTGACGTTTCGACAAGCGGACTTCTGTTCCTCAAAGCTATACAACGAAACATGTCGGCTAGAACAGCTCTGTTCTTGAGGAAGACAAGTCCACTTGTCGAAAAGTTGGGTCTTCCTCAAGGCTATAGAAGAGAACCTGTCGGCTAGAACAGTTCTGTTCTAGCCTTGAGGAAGACAAGCCTGATTGTCGAAAGGTTGGCTCAAGCATACAACCCCTGTTCACAGATTTTTTATTGGCAAGCTTACTGCCGCTTAGTTCTGTCGTTTTCTAGTTTATTTTCGAGGCACGGCTATACGCTACTTAGCCGGAGCTCTTATCAAGTCCACTTTCGCTGTTATATGAAGCTTAACGGTTTGGCATTCCGTTTACAAAGAAAATGAATATTTTGCAAATGTGGTTCAACCTTTAGTGATTTCTGTTTTGTAACAGTGGGTTAAATGAGCTGTTTCAGCATTGCGTAACTTTTATGCGGCCAATGTGCCATGAATTCCATACAGGGTTTTCAATTGGACAAATTAGTTAGATCGTGGCGTGATAGCTAACCAAAGACGGAGGTATATATTGTTGAAGAATTTTCACGACCTACAGAAACCGAATTTCGTTATGCCAGTTACATGCGGTGTACAAGGAGGCTTCAGCTGGTCAGACAACCACGTCAATTCAATCATGAGTGCCCGCAAAAACGACGTGTTTCATCTACTTTTTCGTGTTTGAAGTTGATGTGTAATCAATGTATATGGCCTCACCGTATAATTTTAGTGAAACAGTGGCAAAAAAAAAACACGCCTTCAGGGAGGAATTCCAGTCAAAATATGTCTGCTATTATTCAGTTCGTTACGCGGCTCCGTAGCCATATCCCCGTGGAAGCGGCCCTATTCGAAGAGGCCTTCACAATAGCCCAGAGAAAATCTACTCGGGGTTTCAAGTAATATATTTCCTGGTGAGGTACGGCCTGCCATAATGCGTGACAGCCCGTAGGCGGCCCTAACGACGTTACGAATGAAAAATTTACTTTCTGTGCCTTCAGTGCACTGCCTTGTAAGTTTGCTTGGACCAATAACTGTTAATAGTAATTTGAAAATGAAAACTAACACCTTTGTTCATATCTGCGGCATTAACATGCAAATTACACTAATAAGTGCAATTGAACATCGCACATGAGACCGTATGCATTTGAAGCAGCCACTTCACCCTCTGCACCATAACGCCACCACATGAAATGCGTTTTTTTGTTCTTTTTCTCGTGGGGTATATATCTACCAAGTGGTTTGCAAAACATCGGCGGAAAGTTTGATTTCAGTTTTTGTGCCATATGCGTGTGTTTGAGCGCGTATTAGACCAGCGAATAGTTGGCGGGGCTTTAAGAACTTGAGACAACCACGGTAAAGGACATCGGCTGCGACTTCGGTTCGTGAGCTGGGACACAATTAGCGAGTGTCCGTGCGCCGTTTTAGTGCTTCTCTGTGAAGCACGAGTGTTTCGCTCACTAAAAATAGGCGGATACAAGCGTGACGAGGACACCTTCAGGTATCGAAACCCACATATGTTTCTCCGAGGCACGTGTGCAGAGAGCAATTCGCTTCTCGAGGTAGTACACGCGTGTAAGTGACAGCGGCCCGTTCTCAGTGGTTTGAAGACCCATCTTTTTACGTATGTTACCGTCACATGAGTATTGTAGCGTGCCTACGCAAACATTTGCACTTAATTCGCGTGAACGATAATCGCGACCTGCACGCTCGGACTGCAGCACCGTTTCAGTAACCCGACCATCTATTTCTGCAATAGCATTTGTGGGTTCTATTTCGCGATATCGGCGTTTTCTTTAGCACTTAATTGATCAGATATATGGGAACTAGCTAAGCTCATGTTCATTCAGCATCACACCGCTGTTCAAGTAAATGCCGTAATGAGGACCAAGGTCAAGTATTACGTCCACAAATCAGCGACGGACAAGTCTCGCTCCAACTTTATGGTTGATGCTTTTGCACATCTCTTTCTCGAAAGTCTGCGTGCAGTCGGGACTGCGTGCAGAAGGAAAAATCTTTATTGTTAATGCATGCCTCAATAAAAACAGCTGCTTTTTCGCATATCACGGTTTGTTTTCTATAGCTGGTGCGTTATTTCCTGAACAGTTCAGGTACAAACGTTGGCTTTATCGTACTTCAACGTTACAAATGCCATACTAGACTACCTTAAATGCAGCAGATATTCATCAGTGAGAAAATGTCCTTCGCCTATGCTCTCCTCCTGACTTATGCAACAGTACTTGTTCAATTTGATCGTACAATCCCGTAACCATTATTAAACCACTACCCCACCAATTCTCAATGTTGACACTTTTTGTCTGGCTGCTTTCCATTTATTTTTTCAGAGCAATGCTTTCCAAAAACCATCTCCAAGTTATATTGTGAAACACGAGCATTAACATTTACACACCAGTGTATCAGTGAGCTCTTGTGCATGCGCAAGTACTTTTTTTAATGCTTGACGGATAGTGTACCTTGAAAGCTACTGAAAGGAATACTGTTTGTATTCTTTTATTGGACGGAAAACCAACGTTTCTAGAACAGGCAAGTTGCAAAGCTCAGTGATGTTGCGTGGTGCCACCGCCATCAGCGGCCTAATGGCGCTGCTGTCGCATCAGGATTCAATCACTCCTTCAGTTTTCCGTTGGTTGTGAATGTCACGGCGCGTCGGTGTATATGTGAACTGGGCTACTTTGTGATAGAGTTGGCATTCTATTTTTCTCCTTGACTTTGGGGTGTTTTCAGCTCAATTGATAAGACTTGCCAAGAAATTTTAAGAGGTTACATGCAGGTGAGGGGCGCCCGAAAGAACTGCTTTCGCATAGGTTAGGTATTCCCAAACTTTCCATAGGGATCACATCGAAACTTCGCCCTTGCACGCTAGCTTAAATTCGAATGCGCATCTCCTAAACAGTAGCCGAAAAACTGCGCGAGTGTGGTGAAAATTCTTCACCTACCTCAATGCGGGTGGGGCGAAAGGGTGTGTGTGTCGCTCGCCTGCGCTCGACTTAAAAGCGGTTTGTGGCCTTACAGGTACGATGCTGTGTCACCATTCGATTCGAATATATTTGCTCTTGCCAAGTAGCACCTCGGGTCTGAACTTCAGGACGCCACTCTTTCTGCCTTTTGTGGTTGTCATATTTAGTATATCAGGGCTGTAACGAAGTCTCGCTGCTCGCGGTGGGTTGTCAGTCTTTTTTTAAATGCGAAGCATTTCTTAGCGAGCTTTGGCAACTTTGAGAGTATCTATCTATCTATCTATCTATCTATCTATCTATCTATCTATCTATCTATCTATCTATCTATCTATCTATCTATCTATCTATCTATCTATCTATCTATCTAGCCGCCTACGACTTTTAGCTCTCCTGGCCGTTTCGATAAGGGTATCAATACCAAACTTGGTATGGCATAACATGACTGTATGAAAAACATATTTGAGTAGTCACAACATGAAAATCATGACATGTGTGTCATGAGTGCCAGGATGTGTGTCATGAGTCCTGCAGCTGTTTTGGTAGTTTAATTTACATGGCATGTTGCAAAACTGGTATGGTAGGACATGATTGCACGGCGAACACAAACCACAGACCCTAACATGAAAATCACGACATGCGTGTCATGTAACAACATGATTACATGCTACGCTCATGATGCGCTCGCGGCCGTTTCGCTAGCCTGACACACCCAATTTGGTATTGCCGTACGTGAATGAATGACGAAGGTATGTGGCTGGTGCAATCTTGATAATCTTGAGATGCGTGACATGTAACAACAAGACTACATGCCACGGTCATGATGCGCTGGCTGCCGTTTCGCTAGCTTCACTCTTACCAGATTTGGTATTACAGGACGTCAATGGATGACGAAGGTGTGATACGGGAGCAAACATAATAAACATGAGTTCTGTGCCATGTAACAACTTGACAACATGCTACGCTCATGATGCGTTCGCAGCCGTTTTCTTACCTTCACATGTACCGAACTCGGTATTATGCGACGCGAACGGAGAGCATAGGTGAATGACACATTCAAACATGATAATCACGAATAGCGCGTCATGTAAGAACATGACTACATGCCACACTGATGATGCGCTTGCGGCACTTTCGCTATCTTCACATATGCCAAATTTGGTAGTACGTGACGCCAATGTATGCCGAAGGTACTTGACTGGTGCAAACATACTAATCATGAGATGCGTGTCATGTGAGAACATGACTACATGCCACAGTCAAGGCGCCAATATAACTCGACATGACGTGGTGCGTGTGTTCGCCGGTGTTCATTTCGTCGCGTCACGCTGGCGTTGCCATGCCAGGCGCAGGTCCTGCCATATACTCGAAATAGCGCGCCGCGCTGTGTTGCTTTAACGCATGCGCGTTTCAGCGCGTCCGGCGTCTCTCTGTTACGAAAAGAGGGAGACACCGTGTTGTCTGGGTAACCCAGAGGCATAGAGCAATGTTACTCTATGGAATCGGCGCCAAATGCAGCATGTCGCATTTCGCACCGGTTGCCGTCGGGCCGTGTGGAAGATGAATTCCACTTTGATCACTGACGAGTATTTCTTAGATCAGGTAATGAACTGTATCAATTAAATAAAAATGGATGATGAAGTTAAACTTGCAGAACAATGGGAAGAGTTCAAGCAGCGAATAAAAATAAAAGCTATTGATCGTTCTTGCGCATTGAGTTACGAAAGGAAAAAGAAAGAAAAAGAACTCCGAAAGACTTTGGAAAGACTAATAGACTTGGAGTGCAAACAACCGGGAGAATATAAAATTGACATACGCAATATTAAGCAGAAACTTGCTCTGTTTGACGAGGAACGCTACCGCGGTGCACTCGTCCGTGCTAGGGCTGAGGCATTAGCGGCTGGAGAGACGCCGACCAAAAGAGCGTTAGGCGTGGAGAAAACGAACGCTCGACGGAATCATATCGAAAAAATCGAGAAGGACGGTCACGAAGTAACCGATACGGACAGCATTTTATCCGTATTTTCAAGTCATTTTGAAACCCTTTTTGCGTGTAGACAGGTAAACCTAGAAAGATTTAAAGACGAATATTTAGGACGCATGCCGCAAGTGAATGAGGAAGTGAAAAACGCTTTGGAATTATCTATATCTGCATCTGAAGTTGAACGGGCGATTGATAAGGTAAATCCCGGGAAATCTCCAGGACCAGATGGTCTTTGTGCCAAGTGGTACAAGTGTTTTAAAAGTGAATTGTCTTCAATACTTGCGGGCGTATTTAATGAGGCATATCAGGAAAAGAAATTACCACCATCCTTTGGTGAATCGCGTACCGTTCTGATTCCGAAAACAGACGAGGTTGAAAAGCTCAGGCACGTCACAGCGTACAGGCCAATCGCACTGACAAATGTAGACTACAAAATATTAATGAAAATTTTGGCAGCTAGACTTCAGTCAGTTATAAAAGATATCGTTTGTCCACACCAAACGTGTGGAATCAAAGGGTGGTCAATAGCTACAAATGTTCATAAAATGCGATCCGTGCTCGAATGTGTTGACACCAGTCAAGCTCGTGTGGCCATACTTCAGCTGGATCTGGAGAAAGCGTTTGATTGCGTTGCCCACGCTCTTTTGTTTGCAGTATTGGAGCACATTATTGTTGGTAAGATAATTATTGACGGAGTAGCCATGGCATACCGGAATGGTAGTACGAGACTGATTATTAACAAGACAATGGGCCCCCCCATTAGAATTGAGCGCTCAGTGCGTCAAGGTTGCCCTGTTAGTCCACTTTTGTTTTGCATCTATATTGAAACTTTATGTAGGTCGATATTGCAGAATGACATCATTAATGGGTTTAGAGTACAATCTTCAGAGGTCAAGCTACTCGCATACGCTGATGATGTTGCTATTTGTAGCACTTCCTATGTATGTATTGAAGAATCAATCAGAGTTTCTAAATCTTTCGCCGAAGTTACAGGAAGCCACATAAACTGGGGTAAATGCCTCGGCTTCTGGCATGGATATTGGCCTTCAACACCAGAATTTTTTGCAGCAATTAAATGGAGAAGAACGCCAGTTAAATATCTCGGAGTACCGCTTGAGTCATACAAAAGTACTGATGAATATTGGACACAGCAAACGAAAGAAATTAAAGAGAAAGCGAATAGGTGGAATGCAACCTATCTGTCCATGTTTGCTAGGGCTACTGCATGCAACTGGTTTTTTGTGTCAAAGCTGTGGTATGTGATGCAAGTGCTGTACTGTTCCCGGGTCAATGTGCAAAAATTACATCCGGTGTTTGCAGTATTTGTGTGGGGTTCTAACTGGGAAAGGTGCAGTCGCACGAATTTGTTTAGACGGGTGAAGTGTGGAGGAGGCCTTGGGCTAGGACATCTGTTTATCAAGCAGTTAGTAAATAGGTTTTTCTTTTTTCGCGAGACAAGAGATCCTTTCCTACTAACAGTGTGTCAAACAAGACTAAGTAGACTGTTGCCCGAGTTTGTTGTGAGCACTCATGTTACCACAGAGGCTGTGCAAGGATACATGAAGGAAGTTGTGGCCAGCGTGCGGTTTTTGTGTGTTCGGTTTTCAACTGACTACCTGTGGTCTGTTGGAAAGAAAAAACTGTACAAAGATTTATGTGACACGATGCTCCCCATCCCATTGTACAGAGCGCTATATACAGCACGCAAGGGCCAGAATGTACTTAAACGAGTTAAAAAAATGCCAGCAGCTCCAAGTGTGAAAACGTTCTTTTTCAAATTACACACTGGAACACTTCCTGTAAGAACCTTCCTAGAGGAGCGTGGGTTTTATATGCCTTGGGGATCTCACTGCCTGATCTGTAAGAAACCGGAAACTATTGACCATGTTTTTCTGCACTGTTGGGAAGGAGTTTATTTTTGGGACGTATTACAAAGGACAATCAAAAAAGAGTTCCCGTTAGATCCTCATGGGATCAGGTATTTGGATATAGAGAATGAGGATGGATTACCTTTCGATTTTATTATGATGACTGCCTTGCACAGTATATGGCGCTCTAGAATGGCTGGATTTCATTGTGACCCAGACAGAAGACCAGCAAGAGAGTATTTTAAAGAAAGCATCTCAAGATTACTCGAGGTAGTAAGAACAGATGAATGTGTACCTTTATGGGTAGAAAGGGTAGAAGCCCTACTGACCATGAAGGAATTCTAGAATGGGATGTGTTATAGTAATGCTTGACGGGCTTAGTTATTTTCCAGTTTTTTGTATTGCTCGATGTGAATTGTAATATATTAAGCGTAGCAACCCGCATGTGAAGTTTACCGGAAATAAAGAAAAAAAAAAAAGGTTGCCGTCCGGCCGCGCCGACGGACACTTGTCGCGCCTGGCGTCAGACTATAGAGTGCTCGCGTTTTGCTAACGTAGCGTCACTGTGCCCACCGTGCACGCGCGTCAACGCTACATTGGAGTATGATGGGCCCTTCATGATACGCTCGCGGCCATTTTGCTAGCTCCACATATACCAAATTCGGTGTTACATGACGTCAATGGATGACCAAATATATGACTGAAGCAAACATGATAACCCTAAGACGCGTTTAATGTAAGAACAAAACAACATACCACGCTCATAGCATGCTCTCGACCGTTTCGCTAGCTCCATATATACTAAATTTGGTACGACATGACGTGAATAGATGACGAAGGCAAATGACGCATCCAAACATTATAATCATGACACGGAAGTCATACACGGCATCATTTACGTCCACCTCGTAATGTTGTGCTGATTTTAAAGTGCCATGACAATATTTCTTATTCATGCTTCGCATATCATCGATTCCTACTGTAAGTGGAATCTGCCACTTTTTTGCAAGCCCTTTATTTTCATTTTCACTTACAATATATCATATACAGATATCTGAACTGATAGCCTGGGGAGGCTAGTATCAAGCGCTGACAATATACTTACAGGTCAATGCAGTCTTTTACATATAGGTTTACAATTATATATCTCAATAGACAAAATGAACAATGGTTTTTACGAAGCGCACCCGAATAGTAATAGCAGATACGTTAAAGGTCCTGATTAGGAAAAAAGAATTTACTACACTACTTAAAGATACGTGCGGTTTTAACCACCAAAGATAGAATATTCCAGACTTTAGCTCTCTTAAATTCAATAACTCTTTTACCGTATATATTATTACATTTGGGTAAATTCTGATTGTCCTTCAGCGCGTGTGTTGTACTGGGCGTCGGGAAACAAAACACGTTACGAGAAATAGGAAAATAATTGCGCATAATCCTATTAGCTGAAATAGAAATCTTATTGAAATTTATATTTAACTCTTAGTTTAAGCTCGGCCTTGGCCTTCTATTTTACCGCTACCCCGTGGGCCGTACTCGCGGTTCCTACCGTAATACGCCACAGACCATGGAGCTCTGCACCCACTTTCACGATCGGTAGCATACGTAACTTTCACGCCGTACACGCTGATAGGAGCTCTAGAGGGAGGAAATGGGCGAAGTACGCTAGGAAATGCAAGTATCACTAGGAAAAGGAGTTCGGATTAAAAGAGATCACATTTCGTATTCTCGGCACGGACTGTTCCTGCATGCTCTTAGTGTTGTCTATCGTTTTTTTAAGGTTGCCCGCACTATATAGATTCTTGCTGTGAATATACTTCGATGTATCAGAGTATAAATTTTAAAAATATATGCATAAGTGCTTAAGCTTGTCTGATTGGTTCTGAAGGTCGTCTTGTAATCAATATTTTTTTTTAATCAGAGCTGTAGGTAATTAGTGCCGTCCATGTGCACCACACTGTACTTGTGATATCCAAACATCTGTTTCACTGCACTACTTGCGTAAAAAAAATACAATTTTTTGTTCTGCAGTAGGGCTGAATTTGTCGCATGCAGTACACACACGTGTTGATATTACTCTAGAAAGGCAAGTAACAACACCTGCCACCGAGTGAAAGCTCCTTACTTCAAAAAATGAAAAGGGAGATTCATACCATGCAAACGCTTCTCATTGTTATTTTTTATAGAGCAATGAATAGACTGACCGAACATCGATCGTTTACCGTGAGCAGTCCACTAACACATAGCTATTAAATGCGAAGCATTTCTTACCGAACTTCGGCGACTTTGCGCGTATCTATCTATCTATCTATCTATCTATCTATCTATCTATCTATCTATCTATCTATCTATCTATCTATCTATCTATCTATCTATCTATCTATCTATCTATCTATCTATCTATCTATCTATCTATCTATCTATCTATCTATTTATCTATCTATCTATCTATCTATCTATCTATCTATCCATCTATCTATCTAACTATATATCTATCCATCTGTCTATCTATCCAGACGCCTACGACTTTCAACTCTCCTGGCCGTTTCGATAATGGTATCGATATCAATCTTGGTATGGCATAACATGGCTGTATGAAGAACATATTTTACT
The DNA here is from genome assembly GCF_013339725.1 of Rhipicephalus microplus. Classification (NCBI taxonomy): domain Eukaryota; kingdom Metazoa; phylum Arthropoda; class Arachnida; order Ixodida; family Ixodidae; genus Rhipicephalus; species Rhipicephalus microplus. The sequence continues at coordinate 76,018,572 of NC_051173.1, read as the reverse complement.
AGTCATACCATGAAAACTATGACACGGATGTCATGAATGTCATGATTTACATTTCATAGTCCTGCCGCTCTTGCGGTGGTTTCGTTCGCATGGCACGTTGCAAAACTGGTATGGTACGACATGAATGCATGGCGAACACAAGTGAAAGACCCTAACATAATAATCATGACGTGCATGTCATATAACAACATGACTACATGCCACGCTCATGATGTGCTGGTGGCCGTTTCGCTAGCTTCTTTTGTACCAAACTCGGTAGTACGGGACGTGAATTGATGGCGAACGTATAATACTGATGCAAACTTGATAAACATGAGATGCGTTTCATGTAACAACATCACTACGTGCTACGTTTATGATGCACTCGCGGCCGTTTCGATAACTTCAGACGTATCAAACTCGCTGTTACTTTACGCGAATGGACGACATAGGTAATTGACACATACAAGCATGGTAATCACGACATGCCTGTCATGTAACAACATGACTACATGCCACGCTAATGATGCGCTCGCGGCCGTTTGGCTAGCTTTACATATACCAAATTTGGTATTACGTGACGTCAATGGATGACGAAGGTATGCGACTGGTGCAAAAATGAAAATGATGAGATGCGTGTCATGTGAGAACATGACTACACGCCACTGTCAAGGCGCCAATACATTTCGACGTGACGCGGTGCGCGTGCTTACCGGCATTCATTTCGTAGGGTCACGCCGGCGTTGCCACGCCAGGCACCGCTCCTGCCATATACTCGTAGGCACGCGTCGCGCTGCGTTGCTTTGACGCATGTGCGTTTCAGCACGTCCGGCGTCCCTCCATCACGAAAAAGGGGAGACGCAGTGTTATCTGGGTTGCGCGTCGGCGCGACATGCAGCATTTCACATTTCGCGCCGGTTGCTCGGGCCGCGCCGACGGGCGCTGTGGCGCAATTATGTAAAAGTTCCAAATCCGGACAAAGGCGGTCTCTTCCATTGAGTCGCACGCGATTGGCCCATACAAGCTGTGACGAATGATGTGACGTTATGAGTGACGTGGACTGGGGTGTCACGTGACTCTTTTTTTTTTGGTTTTCGGAGAAAGGCGATGGAACGGTCGGAGAGACTGTCCGAAAGCAACCGGATGGATTGAAATGGCTGCAAGGTGGCCTGGATTGGATTGAAATGGAAAAAATGCGCGACTTTTCGGCACCGGGGCACTTAGACAACATGGTGTTTCCCACTGACATGGTACTTCGCCTTGCCTGTGCGGTAGCTTCAACCGAGCAGAGGCGACAACGCGAGGTAAAAGATGCATTTGAAGAGTTCAGCGAAGAAGAGTTCCGGCAATGTTTTCGTCTGTCCAAACGAACAGTGCGTAGCTTGTGCGACGAACTTGACCCTATCATCGGATGCCAGCGAGCCAGTGGCCTTTCCACAGAGAGAAAGGTGTTGTGCGCGCTGCGATTTTTCGCCACCGGTAGCTTCCAGCTGAGCATTGGTCGCGAGGAACACATCGGCATGTCTCAGCCGGCGGTGAGCAACACCATCCACGAGGTGACGGAGGCGATCATTACCGTGGCTGCTAGAAAAAGGGTGGTGGACTTCCCATTGACCACAGCTGCCAAGGATGAGGCGAAGGCGGAGTTTGCACGACGTGGTTGCATCCCAGGCGTGCTGGCGTGTGTCGACGGCACGTTGGTCGCCATTCGCAAGCCAGAGGGATACAGCCTGGCCGACACGGCGAGTTTCATGTCCAGAAAGGGCTATTATGCCCTGAACGTCATGATCGTAAGTACCGTTAGGATCCTTTCTTACTCGCCCATCGGAGTAGCTGTTCAGTTTTGACGTCGGAGCTGGGAAAAGTACAAATTCAAAGAATAAGGGAGAACATGCGGATAAACAGGTGCGTGCTAGTTGGTGGCTCTCATGGCCTCGGTTATCATAAGTGGCAAGTGTTTGTGTAAGTGAGCCAGTTGTCGTATTTTTTGTCTTCGTTCTGGCATGCATGCGCAATGAAGTTGAGCATTTTGAAGGTAATAAGAATATGGGCTGTAGTCGTAGCAGAATTATACACACGATAGGGAAGTATTTCAAACACGAAAGTACTTATAACCACAATTGCATAGGCTAGCTGTGGTATGTACGAGTGTTCTTTCCCAATAGCATGGCGTAGGTTTCATTTATCGATCATTCAGTGGAAGTCCTAGCCATGTGTACAGGGGAATGGTCATTGCCCCCTTCCCTCCTCAGTTGCTACACCCTGTCCCTGTGTTCCCCTCTAGGTGAAACTGCATGTACCAATGACTGTACTAGTATGCATTGTTTCCGGCTTATGTGTAGGAAGAAGGGGTTTGTTTGGAGCATAGATGCAGTACTATTTTGTATCACTCATTACAGGTGTGCAACGCACGGCTGCGCATCCTTGTCGTGGACCCACGATTCCCAGGTTCGTGCCACGACTCCTGGGTTTGGGAACACAACCCTTTGCGTTCACGCCTAGCTGCACAGCTGCAGCCTGGCGAATATCTGCTTGGTAAGTATTAATGTGAACTAACTGGGGTAGAACACTCAGCCGCCATTTTTTTATTGCAGGAGACGCAGGGTATCCCCTCGAGCCATGGCTCCTCGTTCCAGTTCCTGGCAGTCACCCCGGCAACACCTCCGAAGGCCGATTCAACAAGGAGCACGCATCCATGCGCAATGTTGTGGAAAGATGTATCGAAGTGTTGAAGAGCAAGTTCCGCTGCTTGCAGCACTTTCGAACGATGCTCTACAACCCCGATCGAGCAGGGCGAATTATTTATGCCTGCGCTGCTCTCCACAACATTGCATTGGACGCGGGGGACTGGACCTTGGATGAGTATGTTGGGGACATGCCACCAGTTGAGGATGACGATAAGGAGCCAGGAGAGAGCCATGTGCTCACACCCCGCAACGTGCTGCTCAGAGGACAGCAGCAGCGCAGCGCTGTCGTGGGCCTTTTTTGAAGTGCACAGGAACGTGGTAAGCTGTCATATCACACACATAATTTATTCATACTAATTCCAGTGCACCCAGGCAAGACAGGGCTGTGTTTGCCACAACACAAAGTACTTACTCGTGCTTCAACATTATGCATGGTGGCAATAGAAAAATGCTGCATTTTTTTTAAATGTCACATGAATTAGGCAACGAAACACCCTTTTCTATATCAGTGATCACAGTCACAACAGACTAGATTGGATCAAGCGCATATGAGGGGCACCCTGTGCTGACTGTTGCCATCAAAAGATTGTGGGAACAATGCAGCAACGTCACACAACTTCTTTCACGAAAACGCATAAAAATTGCAGTTACATTAAAAACATGTTGCAAGAACGCATGATACGTATGTCCGTCTCTTCTCATAGTCATTGACTGCAAGCATTCAATTGTACACATTTAGGCTTGCCGAGCACAATGCCGTGCCGGCTTTTTGTTCATTGTCCTCAACATTGTATAAATATTGAAATAATATTTCATTTGATTTGAATTCCCGACTACAGTTATACTGCAATGCTACAAAATACGTAAATCAAAGCAGCAAATAACATGTGGGTTCTTTTAATGACACACGGCATGAATATTTGGCTCAGCAATCTCGCTGCTCCCAAAGCATACCACGTTCAAAATTAATTCCTGCAATGAGTAATTTACAATGAAAACAGTCGCTGGCATGTTGCTGTGATGATGACCCTTTTCATTAGTGAAACTGTGCGACATACCCACTTGCTAGTTTAGTGATCTCAAAAAAGACTTGGTTGTAGTTGTACCTTAGCCTCATTGCGCTGAAATGACAATATCACAGTGTAAGTAATTTTCGGCAGGTAAACATGCTTCATAAAGAATGCAGCGAGCTGCGAAACAGTGTGAGGCTCAAAAATATCACAGTCCAACACTATGTGGTAATGCTGCATAAAAAGCGCAGTGAGCTAGAAAACAGTGAGGCAACACAAATATCACAGCGCTAAAAACATTCACAAAAAATGTCAACTATACGCTCTTGGTCTTTGTGTGGATGACTAGACACCTTTAAGATGGTGGGGGGAGGGGGGAGACGCTGCCTCACGAGTAGGTCGAACATAAATTGAGAAACGCATATATCGAACATCAAAATAGATGAAAGACACGTGAAGAAAAAAACGCTGTACTCCTTGTACAAAGTAAATGCTAACTTAAAGGTAGTATAAACCAATAATGCATGATAAACATTTAAAACATTAAAAACATGATGTAAAACTTAAAATAAACGCATATATCGAACATCAAAATAGATGAAAGACATGTGAAGAAAAAAATGCTGTACTCCTTGTACAAAGTAAATGCTAACTTAAAGGTAGTAATATGTATTAAATGTAAAAAAACAACGTATGAAATGGTACGCTGACTGCAACACGTAAACATATAAAAACTAATAAACCAATAATGCATGATAAACATTTAAAACATTAAAACATGATGCAAAACTTAAAATAAACGCATATATCGAACATCAAAATAGATAACTATGTATCTCTTTCCCGCAGAGGGCCCTCAGCCACGGCTCGCTCCTGTGCTGCGGCCGCCCGCTCCTGTGCTGCGGCCGCCCGTTCCAGTGCTGCTACCATACGCCGCGCCAGAGAAGTTAAGTGCAAGGCTGACCTTCTGATCCCCCGCACCTCCTGCAGTGAATCATCATGGTGGAAATGTTTGCATGAGCTGCTGAAGAACTCTCGACCATCTCGTGGCTCGAAGCTGCTGCTGCGGAGAATTGCAACGTGAACAACAATTTCCCCTCAGTTGAAAATTCATTGGCCTGGTGGCATCCTTTGAAAGTGTGAAGCTTCGTGTACAAGCTATGCCCTCTTCGTTTGGATCAACAAACAATTGCTGGAACTACTCTTCATTCATCTCCTCAAATGCATCTCTTACAATCAAACAGCCCTTTTCAGAGCTAACCAGCCTTTTGCCCGGCAGTTTATCATTGCAGATGTCAGATACCGTGCCCTCAATACAATGCATGTTTCTTATTTACAGCCCAAGTTGGTTTCAGTCATCATAACAGAGCATCAAAAATGTTCACACCCTTTACGTAAAATTTAAACAAACGGTCTACTCACATCAAGCAACTTCTCAGTCAGCTCGAGGCTCTGGTCGCACTGGGAAGACACCCGCAACAAGGTGTCGGTGTGCCGTGGCCTCTGTCGACGGCGAGGCCGCACAGGAGGCTGAGGCACTGCAAACATGCAGCATTTTCGTCACCGCATGCTGTGGTAGGCTTTAAGTCTATGGCCATGTTGTGGATAATTGGGCAATTCGAATAACATACGAGAGGTTATTTTCTCAAAACACTTTGATGATCAATAACTTACCCGGTGCAGCGGGGCCGCTTTCCAGGTAACTTGGGGGGGGGGCTTCTGTGGAGTAAAGAATAAAAGTTCACGAACTGGGCGCACATACGTCCTATAATCAATAAAACACTAAGTTCTCAGATGCTTACGTGTGGCTGTGTCACTGTCACCTGCTGCAGCCGCTTCAGTGGCTTCCACCTCGACCTCCATTGCAGGAGCGGGAACATCCGCCTGCTGGAAAGTGTCGTGGGCATAATCTTTCAGAAAAAGGGTATTCGTTACTCTGGCTATTTTACAACCTTACCTACTAAACATCTGCGGAAACGTTCTGCAGCTATTCAGTGGTCATTGATATCACGTATTACCATTTTAGTGCATGCACTTGCCCGCAGGCATTTCGTGTCTGTTTGATAAATAAATACGCCTTTTACTCCAAGGGCTGCAAAGCGAGATTTCAGTTGACAAACCTACCTGCTTTTGAATTCTTTTTCCTGCACTATCTTACTGTTCAACAAGGTTCCCCTAAAGGCACCCCTTACAAAATGGGCAAACTCTGTCATGGCACCGCTCAGGAACCCGTGATACTGCGGCGGCAGAGTGCTTACCTGTTGATATTCGAGGGAACCGAAGACGCCACCGAAGCGTGCCAACCCGGTGAGTTGCAACACGCGACCCCGGAAGCCTGGCAGACGACCCCCTCCAGTGCCCCTGGAAATATACACCAATGTCAAAGAACAAATCGCCCGCACATTCAACGGTCACTCACGTTTGTGCCTCTTTGATGGCGGCGGCGTCACGGCGGGCCTCGTGCACCTGCCTGCGCCACCAAGCCTGCCAGTCATCCACGCTTTTCTGCGCAGGGCCTTCAAGGTTCAGCGCGTCGCTGAGCTCTTGCCACAGCCGCCGCCGGTCGGCGACCGTGACGCCATGCTGCAGCTCAATGGCTTTCGCCGCGAGCTGCGGATGTTCGCTCATAAAGGCGAGCACCAGCGCGCGCTGACCCTCGGAAACGCGGATGAGCCGCTGCTGCTGGTGGCTAGCGGTGCCGTTGCCCTCCGCCATGACTGCGCTCGACTGAGCCAACGGCTTCGAAAGTTGCGCCGTTTAGTAGTGGAGTTTTGAAAACAGTAACTGCTTGAAACAAAGTTGTACCTAGCGCCACCACAAATCGTCCCGCTAAATTTAGCGTTGTTTAGAACAATAACAGAAAAAAAACGTTTGGATTGTATCGTATTCCTTATTAAACAATTGAAAACTAGTGCCAACACATTTTAATAGTGCGCAATAATAGTCAAACACTTCTGAACATGTTACAAACACTTTTCACTTTGCTATACGGCCCCCAAGTCAACGTCAAAATGATGACGCAAGCCTCCATTTCCCTCATTGGCTGTTCACTTCCTCTTGTCCTCGCGACCGCTGCAGACCGCCCATTTTTTGACGTCACCGACAGACCGCCTCCGTCCGGATTTGGAATTTTTACATAATTGCGCCACTGGTCTCACCTGGCATCAGGCACCGCACACTGACCAGAGGGAGCTGCGTTTATCTCACTGCCCCCTCTCAAAGTTCCTGACATTCGCCGTTAGGGGCACGCAGAAAAGAGATGCGTGCTCGCCTGCCCAATGTATCCCGGGCGATTTCCCCCGACAGATGCAGGGCGCGAGAAGTGCGCTTCACGTTACATTTTCACCGATGCCGTCTCAAGGTTTCTTTTCATATCCGCTAGGCTATGTATTCTGGCGCTGCAATCATACTTGAAAACTCGACTGAGTGCTCGCGTTTTGCTAACCTAGCGTCGTTGTGCCCATCGTGCGTGCGCATCAAGGCTACATTGGAGTATTTTGGGCCCCTCATGATGTGCTTGCGGCCATTTCGCTAGCTCCACATATGCCCAATTTGGTGTTACGTGACATCGATGGATCACGAAAGTATATGAGTGGTGCAAAAATGATAACCTTGACACGCGTGTCCCGTAAGAACATGACAACATACCTTGCTAATTGCGCCCTTGCGGTCGTTTCGCTAGCTCCACATATACTAAATTTGGTATCCCGTGACGTGAATAGTTGAGGAAGGTAAACGACGCATATGAACATGATAATCATAACACGGTACATCATTTACCTCTACCTCGTAGCGTTGTGCTGATTTTAAAGTGATATATCAACCTTTCTCATTCGTGCTTCGCATATAATCTATTCCCACTGTACGTGGGATCTGCCAATTTTTCAGTCTTTGCCTTACCAGCGCTTAAAGTTACTCAAGTTTTGCGTTGCTGCGGACTCGGCGAAGACACTTCTGAACGCCTGCTCAGCGTCTCGCCACGCAGTCTACGCGCTTCCGTCTGCTAGCGGAAGTTTGCTGCAGCGACAGCGCCACTAAACCGGAAGGTGCCCAGCAGCTGCGCAATGGGTTGCCTGACGCCGGGAGTTTGGTAACTTGCCTAGTTCTAAAAATGTTCCTCTGAAAACAGTAACACTGACTCTGTGCTAGTCACAGTGTTTGCGCAAATGCGGGAGATGAACAAAGTGTGCCGTGAGGAACTGGGAAGTGTTGCCGTCGCCAAAGATCTTGTAAAAATAGAGTGAGCCAATAACTCTTGCTCCTTCGCCAAAAGGGTCTTACTGAAAAGGTTATCAAAAAAGAAGTCTATTATGCTTTAAGCACTTGTGAGATTGGATGTTTTACTGAAAACACTGGTACGGCTTTTTTTACTGCACATTTATTTTTCTCAGAATTTCACATTAAAATTGAAAATTGAAATGTTGTTTACCATGGGACTTCATGCCGAGTTTTGCAGTGAGCGAGGAAAGTGCACAGTACAATGTTGACCTTGTGATATGCAGGAAACCAATGCAATGAAAACCAGGGCAGGTTAGCTAGTTCATGGTTCTTTTACATATCTCAACCCAAGCCAGAACAACAAATGACGGCTGGTATGCGTTGCTGAGCATATCTTTAAGAAGCGTGCTTTTGTATGAAAAGATAACTCATTCATCCTCAAAACTTACTGTAAGCTCTGCTTAGTAGCTTCGTCAAATTGGCTGCTAGATGATACAAAACAGATGATTAACATATGGATCATACAAGATTGGTCAGTTATGGTTCATTACTGTGCAGTTAAATAAACCTCTCTGAATGCCATAGCAGGACATAACTATTAAAACCAACTTTTGAATTTGAGAGATGCCGTAGTGGAGAGCTCCGGATATTTATACCACTGAGGTTTCTCTTATGCGCACTCGCTTGCGTTGTTTGCTGATTCGTCACTGGGTCTGCGTCTGCAGCCGCTTTCTTGGTGTTACGCTTCATCTCGCACTATCCTTGTTCTTTTCCTAACTCCGTTGGAGATATCGCCTCTCCGTGGACTTGCACGACGTCCGTTGCAGACGCCAGCACAGCAGATGAGTAGCACCCGTTTGCGACGACAATGCGTCAGGCCCACCGTGCCCGTCAACTGGCTTGTCGGGCCAGCGTGGCTGTACGGAAAATCTTCACAGAGTAACCAAGTTATTGCTCACCCGCTAAATCTGGTGTAGGGAGAGTCTGCAATACTTTCGCAGACACTTAGGAAGACTGTAGCCAGAATAACAGGCAAGAAAATGCCGAAAACTATCTAGAAAATAAGAAAAAATATATTGTGGATGTTAACTCAACCTTGAAATACCCGTACCGAACCGAAAGAATAAGAATAAATATAAATTTTCACGTGAGAGTGTGACTTGTGTGGGTTTGGTTGGTTTCACTTACTCCAAAAGAACGCAAAGAAATCAGTGCTTGCGTGTCATAACCAAACGCAAGTCCCTAGTTTTATATTTTATTTCCGCATTGCAATCGCATTGCCAGTATTTCTGGAGACCGAAAAAAATTTTTAAATCTTGCAACAAAGTCAAAGGTACAGTAGTAATAAAGAAACGTGCTTAGATGTTTGATCCAAACAGTGTGACTATTGGGCAGTTTGCTATGGATTACCAACCGAAATTTCCGAGTGTCCGGAAAGCCGTTGAAGAAGGATTCGGGTGCAAGGCGAAGAGAAACTTGCTAAAACTGGAGTGCTTATGTTTAAAATGCTAGTTTTGCGAAACCTCGTAGAAGTATAAAAGCCGCTTCCTGTGATTTCCTCCGTTTCGTTTCATGAACGAGTCTGTAAATATGTGCATTGATATTTTTGACAGTTTTCACAGTGACAACCTCACACCGGAGGGGCTATGCAGGATCGCCCCAGCTTCTCGGGCAGACGAGTTTGCTCCAATCGCTCTGCGGTGGCCATGACATGAATACAGTACAGAGAGCGTGATAGCAGTGTTGATAAATATGGTTGCAAGAACACGCGTTGCATTGAAAATGCATGTACGCATTTGCGGCGGTTGTCAAAAAAACTCCACGCGCCTACACATCAGCGGCGCCCCCAAGTCAACATTTTAAAAATGCAGCGTCATCAGCATGATTGTGGCGCTATTTTAGGGGCAAAGCTCCTTAAAGCGGCACCCGTTCGTCCCTCGTAGTAGTCGTAGCCGTAATGTGTAACCAGTCTTACGTTTTGACCTGCAAGTTGGTGCCGGTGGGAGATTTCTCCATTGCGTTGTTGAACAATGAAAAATTTGCCGGGTGCACGTTAACTGAAAACCGAATTTTCCTGACTCTCATTTCCTATTAGCAGCCTTTAGCATGTACATTGAGCACTATCTGACAAGAAAGCGTTGCTACGTTATACTCACTGGGCATAATCTCCTTGGATTAAGAAAGGCTTAGCAAGCGTTGGGCCGCAGTGCCATGAATACAGTGAACTAGTACGTACCATGAACTCGAGGTGTTCAAAGGTAGGAAGTAGACACGAAGCGCAAGCCGTAAGAAAGTGTGCGTGTGCCACCTCTCGCTTAGTCCTTGGAATGTCCGCTGGATGGCACCACTTCTATATGGGGAATATATGATGAAAAGATCAGAGATGGTGGTACTTGGAGTGTTGAATAGATGGATGAACGAACATACGCCATGCAGACAGATGCATGGTTGGACGCGCGGACGGATGGACACATGGACGAACGCAGGGACGCACGCATGAATGGACGTGCGGACGCGCGAACAGACGCACGCACGGACGAGCGGATAGATCCACGAACGGTCACACAGACGGACGCATGGACGGATGGAATCAAGAACAAATGGATGGACGGATGCTTCGCCACACTCTCCATCATTCACTCCGTGGATATGCTGCCATTTTTTTGCCAACTCAACACGTGCCTCCCACAGGCAGTTTCGTAGGCGTTTGTCCTATTTCGGACAGTTTCTTTCGTTCCACATGCAGCATGAAAATTCCACTTTCGAAAACAGCAAGGGGGCACACTCAGCACTCTCGTGCTGCTCATTCACTTGAGCAGCACGAGAGGTGGGGTGGTCACGAGGAGCTCTCGCACCTTGGCGACAACGCGGCTGTGATTGAATATGTCGTGATCGCAGTGAAATTTAATTCGAGACATCGTTGCCGCGTGATGATAATACCTTCTCTTCATAGTGTGTGCATGGTTTGGGCGATAAAGATGATATATTGATCGTGTCGCTCGACGCGAGTACTGTTCCTCGGCAAGAGCAAACGTGGTGGGGATGCCCGATCTATGCCATTGGTCTCCGTCAATCAAACTCATTGATGCACAAACTCGGATAACAACTCGCTGATTCTGAGAGGGCCCTAGTTCAACTCATCACTGTGATGGTGCTGGTGCGACTGTCAAGCGTTTGATGCGGTGACACTAAACGGCAGCTTCTTTGCATATAACATAATTTGTTGAGCTTACAGTAATTATGTAAGGCTGGAGCCTTAATGAGCTTGTGATAACCTAACTTCCTGCAGCTATTTAGTTTGGTCGTCTACTCATGTGCCTAATTGGCTTAGAAGTGAAGACCGCATCATATCTGTCTTAATTTTGATTAAACTAATTGACTGAGACCTAACGACCAATAAATTGAGCTGTCTTGTTTTTAATAATAAGCTTCAATTAAAAGGTAATTATCCCTGGCGCAATCCGCAAGGCCATAATCAGTATGGAGCTAATAAACGGAACCATAATTAGCACGATACTAATTGTCATCATATTTGTAAGGACTCATTCGCATAGTTTTAATTATTTGCTTATGATTAACTTCGCGTTATTTAGATGGTTTAATTAGCTCATTAACTATCATGCTTTAGTTACCCTGGTTCTAGCTTTACATGGGTTGACTAGCACGGTGTTAAGTTGTGGTGTAATTATCTCAGCCTTACCATGGCTTGGTGGAATTAGCTTGGTAATAGCAAGTCATCGCCTAACTGTCCAAGTATACCATCTAGCCGAATAGATAATTAGCCGGCCGCTTGAGCTTGGTTACTGGTGGGCAACGATAACAAAGACGACGTGTCCCGGCCGACCAGCGTGCTAGAATGTACAGGCTGACCATGAAGATTAACATGTGGCCTCGGGTTTAGCTGCGGTCGGAATGCTGTAAGACGCATGGCCGGTACTGATCTCAAATGCCACCGGGCTGATTACTGTAAAGCAGACTACAAGCAGACTATAAACTGTAAGCAGACTGTGAAGCAGACTATAAAATCTTCAAAGTATATTTAAACACCCTGCATCTCTAAAAATTATGATCACGAGAGGTTTGACATTTTATTGCACAGGGGCACTTCTGCACACAGTGGAACAACAAACAAATGAAAAAAGATTCCTCTGGTTCGAAAACACCACCAAACTTTGTCGACCATCTTTGACGCGATGACTGGTTCCATCGTATCCAATAAAACGCAGTGTGCTGAGGGGTCTATTCGACGTTTTTGCACTGCTGGCTCGTTCATAAGGGGCTGTTGACAGAGTTCAGGAAGATCCCGACTTTCGAGAAACTCGTGCGAAACTTGGCCGACCCTGCATAGCCTTCCGGGGGCGTTCAAGTCCATAACAACGCCAAGAAGGGGTAGATGCAGTCCTGGGGGGGTAAATTCGCAAACTGGGGGTGAGTGCTGGAGCAGAAGTTTTGACATGTGGACTTGTATTTTTCAAGGCTGCGACAGCTCTTAAAAGACAAGTTTTTCACCACAGGGCCTTCAAGCGTTTTTCAAGCTTCATGTTGCGTAGTGGTAGCTTATAGGTATTTCTTTTCTTTTTTTACTCTGTACTTTATTTTGTGTTTCCACTGATGGAATCAAAACAGTGTGCAAGCTTTTAAGTTTATATCGGAAATTGGCGGCGTGTGTGTACACTTGGCCCTTATCACTGTAACTCGTGATCGCGTTAGCTCTTTGAGAACGTGGGTGTCGACCAAGAGGCGAATGGCATTGAGGAAAAAAGTTATCGTGAAAACCGCACGGGGTACCAGAAAAGACTACACGCGCTGGTACAGAAATGTAGCTGCCACTAATCTGTTATGAATCAACTGGTGTCACAGAACGAGCGCTCAAAAAGAGCGCGCCGCCAAATTCTCGCGACGAACCGCCGGAGTGACGCCGCGAGGTCAACGAAAAAGAAGGAAAAGAAAACAAACATCTAAAGGTTCCCCGGGCGCGCGAGCCTCTCCTCTCGGAAGCGTGGCTTCGCCGACGAACCTCCTCACCCCACATCGGCGGCCGAGCAAGCCCTGGAAATTTCTAGAAGGAAAGGGGCGTGTTATGCCAGGTTGAGTCATCTGTCGTGGACGGCCCTCGTACAGTCTTGCGCCTCTCCCCAGCCTTCGCTGCGTATCGCACCGACGAAATGACGAGAACCTTCTGGAATCTCGCGCGGAAGGTATTTAATCGAGCGGCGGAGGCGAGAGATCAGGAGAAGATGGAAGTTAGCGCCAGAGCGCGTAGGGTATCTTGCCGTGTAGTCGGCGAAAGTTTTGTCCGTAGGGACAAAGAAGGAGAAGACGGAAGTTAGCGCCAGAGTGCGTAGGGTATCCCGCCGTGTAGTCGGCGAAGGTTTCGTCCGTAGGGACAAAGAAGGAGAAGACGGAAGTTAGCGCCAGAGTGCGTAGGGTATCCCGCCGTGTAGTCGGCGAAGGTTTTGTCCGTAGGGACAAAGAAGGAGAAGACGGAAGTTAGCGCCAGAGTGCGTAGGGATTCCGCCGTGTAGTCGGCGAAGGTTTTGTCCGTAGGGACAAAGCAGGAGATGAAGAGGATTTCCACCTGCTGGGTGACGACTCGAGCTAAAAGCAAGAGTGTGTGTTTACCGCTATCGAGCGAAGACGCGTGGCAACAGCTGCGTGTGTGAAGCCGACGTGTTCGGGCGAAGAAGAAGGCCTATTGAAGACGTGAGGTTTCCTGGAAGAGAAACTTCGGCGAGGTTTCCTGGAAGAGAAACTTGGGGGGCTGCGGCACGACAACAACGCTGGACTTTGAGTGAGTGATTCTCGGAAGAGTATCATCTAGACTTTGGTTCCAAGAACTTTGGACTGAATAGGTTTTGTATCTCTTTAGTCTTTAAGTGTCTTGGTTGTTCAATGCAGGCGACTGCATTGTAGTGCGTATTGTTGTCTGTGTCCGTTGTTTCAAGTGTGGCTGATTGTACTGTGTAGCACGTTGTTTGTTTGGTGACATGCTGTACTCAACTGTTGTAGAGTGTGCATACTTGTGTGTGTTGTTTTTGATCTGCCATTATTGAGAATATAATTCTGTTTTGTTTATCAACTCTCGGCTCTGACTTGTTCTTTGGGCCACAGCCGGCGTCCGCTGGCGCGCCAAAAAGGACCACTTCAAAATTGTCCACGCTTTCGTGGTGCGGTTCGGGGGGCCGATACTTCGGTCCTTGGAATTAGCCCGGCGATCGCCTCCCTAATTAACGGGACCTGTGTGTGACAATTAATCTGGCGTCCGCGACACAGGACCCTTTTGGTGCACAGTGTCTCCAAAGTAGTGAGAAAGAGCCTCGAGTTGTTGATAGTGCTATCGGAACAATTTTGTATGTTGCTCAGTGTTCTCGTTAACGAGTGCGGGAGAGTGTTCTGATAGACTGATTTAGGCAGATACTTTTTGCACGCGGCAAGACTTTATTTGCGAGACACAATAGATCTCGAAAAATTAGTCGCTCTTGGTGAGAAGATAGGTCTTTCTAGCGCCGAATTACGGAAGTGGGTAAGCCGAAGGAGAAAGAGGCGGTTGAGAGAGATAGGTTGGCGGCTTAGAGAGCCAAGGAAGAAAAAGCAGCGGAGTTGGAACGAGAGAGGTTGGCAGCTGAGAGAGCCAAGGAAGAAAAAGCAGCTGAGTTGGAGCGAGAGAGGTTGGCAGCTGAGAGAGCGAAAGAAGAAAGAGAGCAGCAATTGAAGTTGGAGCTGGAGAGAGAAAAGATGGCAGCCGAAAGGGCGAGAGAAGAAAGAGAGGCAAAGGAGCGACAGCTGAAGGAAGAAAGAGAGCAACAATTGAAGTGGGAGCTGGAGAGAGAAAAACTGGCGGCTGAGAGGGCGAAAAAAGAAAGAGAAGCGGAGATGGCTGAAAGGGAACGGTAGCGGCAGCACGAGATGGAACTCGAGCGGCTCCGTTTGCGACTGCGAAGTGAAACTCCCGTCCAACCTAGAGTTGAAAGCAGCGAACGGGAAGATCATGGCTTCCGCTTGAACCCGAGCAAGCTGCTCGTAGCGTTTGATGAAAGGAAGGACGACCTTGACGTGTACCTTCACCGATTTGAGACGATTGCAAGGAGCCAGAATTGGCCGGAACATCAATGGGCAACTGCTTTGAGCGCTTGCTTGAGTGGTGAAGCGCTCAGTGTGTACGGTAGGCTGACGCCGACCGATGCAGCCAACTATGCAAAGGTGAAAACTGCTTTGCTGAAGCGATTTAGATTTACTGTGGAAGGTTTCCGGGACAGATTTCGGACAGGAAGGCCATCTGATGGTGAGACGGCTACGCAGTATACCGCCCGACTTTGCCATTATTTCGACAGATGGATTGAACTTTCAGGGATGGCGCAGGAGTACGATGAGCTTAGAGAGCTCCTAATTAGAGAACAATTTCTTACTAGTTGCCACCCAAGCCTGTCGCTGTACTTGAAAGAGAGGAAGGCTGAGTCACCTGAAGGCATGCTCGAATTGGCTGATCAATTCTTGGAAGCGCAATGTGGAACTAATTTGGCCGGGGTCAAGAAGGAGTGTCCTGAAGATTCGAAGAAATCGGCTCCCGAAGAAAAGAAGCGTGCACCGGAGGGCACTCCGCGTTGTTTTCTGTGTAACCGAGTGGGTCATCGCGCGAAAAACTGTCGAACGATCTTCACGAGCCCTACGGTAGTAAAATGTTTCAAGTGTGGTCAGACTGGGCACAAAGCAGACGCTTGTCGGAACGGAGTGAGTCAAACTCACCAGGTATCCTGTGTGCAAGCGGCACCGAAATCTGATAATAATGCCATCACCGATGGATTCGTAGAGTTGAAAATGGGGAGAAAATTCCTATTGTGGGTGCTGTAATGGCAAAACAGCCGACCGGTATTACGAAGGGAATGCCAACGCTGCCTGGAAAAGTTGCGGACAAAAAGATTACGGTGTTAAGGGATACCGGCAGCTCCACTGTTATCGTGCGGAGAAATTCGGTACGGGAAAGTGAGTTAACAGGCAAAACGAAACCGGTTTGCCTAATTGACCGTACGGTTCGGATGCTTCCCGAAGCAGAAATTGAGGTTGAAACCCCGTACTTCAGCGGGAAGGTTACTGCTTTAAGCATGACGACCCCCCTGTACGACATTGTCATCGGAAACATCGACGGGGCGCGAGGACCGAATGATCCGGAATGTTCGGGAGAAGCCCCGAAGATAGAGCCCTCGCCAACTCAGCGACCGCGAGAGACAGTGGAGGAGCAGCCCGTGATGGATCTCACTAGAGCCCAAGGTGAAGCCGCGGCGCAAGAGACAGCGAATGAGAAGATGATCGTGCTGAATGAGTTCACGTGCTGGGCAGCTGGGCTTACTTCGGCTTGACCTCAACTGACCGACAATGTAAAGATGATGGAGTTGGCCAGCCAGGCCAAATGTCGGGACGTGAACAAGCGAATGAATAACCAGGCAGGATAGGTTGAGTGTCATGACCCGTTAGCAGTGTCGGAAGTGACAACGATGGCTCAGACGCCACTTCAGATACCGTCGTTGGAAAGGGCTCTCCGAAAAAGAACAAGGAAAAACAAGAAGAGATCGAGCGAGCACCGCAAGAAAGAACGCAAGCGCAGCTCGAAATACAGAGGATAGGTGATGAGGTAGAATCGAATTGTGTTTGGCAGGGCTGAGTGCCATATGTTGTGTTAATGTTGTGTTATCCTGTGTCACAAGTGTCGAAGTGTTTGTGCGGTGATGTATAGTGTTGCATAATTGTTGTGAAGACAAAACTTTGTACATTTGTATTGTTTGGAATGTGTGATGAAGCGTTGTACTCATGTACCTGCGGTTATATTTCGTGTGTGTGAGATTGAATTGTAATGTCCAATCGTATTGAGTGATATATTGTGAATGTGACGTGTCATGAGCGAGGGACTATGTTACAGTCTTTGAGAGTGTGGGGACTGTTCGCGCTCGTTTGTGTGGTTTTGAATATTATGAGATAATATTCTTAAAGGGGGGGGCAGTGTCACAGAACGAGCGCTCAAAAAGGGCGCGCCGCCAAATTCTCGCGACGAACCGCTGGAGTGACGCCGCGAGGTCAACGAAAAAGAAAGAAAAAGAAAACAAACATCTAAAGGTTCCCCGGGCGCGCGAGCCTCTCCTCTCGGAAGCGTGGCTTCGCCGACGAACCTCCTCACCCCACATCGGCGGCCGAGCAAGCCCTGCAAATCTCTAGAAGGAAAGGGGCGTGTTATGCCGGGTTGAGTCATCTGCCGGGGACGGCCCTCGTACAGTCTCGAACCTCTCCCCAGCCTTCGCTGCGTATCGCGCCGACAAAATGACGAGAACCTTCTGGAATCTCGCGCGAAAGGTATTTATTCAAGCGGTGGAGACGAGAGATTAGGAGAAGACGGAAGTTAGCGCCAGAGCGCGTAGGGTATCCCACCGTGTAGTCGGCGAAGGTTTTGTCCGTAGGGACAAAGAAGGAGAAGACGGAAGTTAGCGCCAGAGTGCGTAGGGATTCCGCCGTGTAGGCGGCGAAGGTTTTGTCCGTAGGGACAAAGCAGGAGATGAAGAGGATTTCCACCTGAGGGGTGACGACTCGAGCTACAGGCAAGAGTGTGTGTTTACCGCTATCGAGCGAAGACGCATGGCAACAGCTGCGTGTGTGAAGCCGACGTGTTCGGGCGAAGAAGAAGGCCTATTGAAGACGTGAGGTTTCCTGGAAGAGAAACTTCGGCGAGGTTTTCTGGAAGAGAAACTTCGGGGGCTGCCGAATGACAACAACGCTGGACTTTGAGTGAGTGATTCTCGGAAGAGTATCATCTAGACTTTGGTTCCAAGAACTTTGGACTGAATAGGTTTTCTATCTCTTTAGTCTTTAAGTGTCTTGGTTGTTCAATGCAGGCGACTGCATTGTAGTGCGTATTGTTGTCTGTGTCCGTTGTTTCAAGTGTGGCTGATTGTACTGTGTAGCACGTTGTTTGTTTGGTGACATATTGTACTCAACTGTTGTGGAGTGTGCATACTTGTGTGTGTTGTTTTTGATCTGCCATTATTGAGAATATAATTCTGTTTTGTTTATCAACTCTCGGCTCTGTCTTGTTCTTTGGGCCACAGCCGGCGTCCGCTGGTGCGCCAAAAAGGACCACTTCAAAATTGTCCACGCTTTCGTGGTGCGGTTCGGGGGGCCGATACTTCGGCCCTTGGAATTAGCCCGGCGATCGCCTCCCTAATTAACGGGACCTATGTGTGACAACTGGTATCGTTGGGTGTCCTCAGATATTCTGTAATCACTTGCTGACATGTTTCTGCAATGTACCATTTTCTGGTAGGCGGGTATGTCGAGAGAAAATGCTTTTTTTTCACGGGCATTAGGTGAATTATCTGCCTCTCTGTGTCAAAGAATCTGTGATGGTCGAACACAGTGTTCGTCAAGAGGCAGAAATTCAATAATAGCCTACATTTTATTTAATGTCCCCTTGAACCGTTTTCGTATAATAAGTCAGTTGGTGATTTGTTTTTAAGGTAGAATTATTTTCTTTTTTAGTGTATTTGATGTAACGACAAGTTTCTACATTTGTTGCATACTGGAGCATGGTAACCACCCTAAACTCTACTAAAAGCTATTATATCTTTAAATACCAGTGTCCTTTTTTGAAAACTTTGACACAAATGGGTTTTTCAGCTTTATTTTCTACTACGCAGGGTGTGTTTCACGTAGACTAAATCCTGGTCTTGTCCAATAAAATAGCGGTGTGTGACACATGCTTTGCACTCTTCTGGCGCGAAAACTATTGGGCTAAAACCAGCCTCAATGGATCGTGCATTCCGCGTGCCTAGTCCCAAAACACTCTTGCGGGAACAACTCCTTAACATAAAAAGCTGCGAGACGTCAGCGACAAATGTAAAAAAAATTTTTGCGCTCAGACTCGGATTCTGTTACATGACACTGGATAGCCTTGTCTATAGTCTGGCCGACTAAACAAAACACTTTGCCCGAGAGCACCAGCGCGTGCTGAGCTCTAGCAACACATCTATCAAACCATAGTCTCAGTGAAAACTTACACCATTCAACGAAGCAAACTGGGGTAAGAGCTTTCTCTCTTCTACATGCCTGTTATAGGAGGAAGGCGCCAAATGTAAGGAAACATCACGCTGTCATGCGAAACCTCTTTCGAATCAGCTCCTGGAGATCAATGAAAACAAGACACAATTAGTCTTGGAATCTTGCACCCCAATCGAAAGTGGCCAAACAACGGAAACCTTATGAAGACTGCAAGCTGAGGGTTTCCTTGTGTAGGCTCTGAGCAACTCAACAAGAATATTATTGTGCGGAGATTTCTACGTTTTGTTGTTTCTTTTCTTCCATGTAAGTATATCAGGACAAGAGACGGCCACTGCTAAGCTGAGGGTGAGATGGATAGAATTGTTCGTCAGCGCTTAAAAGTGTCGTCTCTTTTTATGTGGTGTGCCTCTGCCTGCGCAGTAAAAGTTGATCGCTGCTATGGTATAAGCAATCGACTGTTGTTCATGTTGTATTGGTGCTGGTAATAGTAAGCTCTTTTAAGGTCATTAAAAGGACTTTTTCATAAGTACCTTGAAGCACTGGTGTGGCTCTGTTGTAGAATGCTCGAATGTCACGCTGATTACCTGGGTTCAATTCCAGCTCTCACGGCGATATTCTGTCTTTCCATTCCTCCGATGGTTTCCTCCCCGACAACGCTGCTTATGCCGGACCCACCTGCCATGCTCCATACCACAATCGTGTAAAGCTTTTTGAATGTATCTTACAGCCTTTGCCGGTTATGCGGTTATTACAGCCTTTGCCGGTTATGTTATGCGGCTGCACACGTGAGTGAACGAAATAGTTTATTGCCGTAGGCGACTCACGCTATTCATGTAATCACTGGTTCATCATGTTCCTCATACGCTGATATATTTCAAGGCAAATTTTTTGCGTGTCAACTTCAAGTAAAAGACACGACCATTAGAGGGCCCAGCAGGGGTGGTTATATAGATAGATAGATAGATAGATAGATAGATAGATAGATAGATAGATAGATAGATAGATAGATAGATAGATAGATAGATAGATAGATAGATAGATAGATAGATAGATAGATAGATAGATAGATAGATAGATAGATAGATAGATAGATAGATAGATAGATAGATAGATAGATAGATAGATAGATAGATAGATAGATAGATAGATAGTGAGGACCACAGGGCCTGCAGTTTGCCAAGAAATGTCTTCTATTTAGCAGCTGGTGTTGACTTGCGTGCTTGCTGACTTATGACGTGCAGCCATAAGCAGCAGTGTATGCGCACTCAAGTACAGCATAATGTGGCTAGTAAAGCTTTATCAAGTTGTTTTAGCTATACGAAAGGAATGTGAAAAAAGAGGACTCTATAGAATCATGGTTGCTGCTTGACTTATTTGCTTCTTTTTGTTTGTCATTGGGAATGCCTGGAGTTTTGTTGAAAAATTGTAGTGCCTAGAAGCACCATTGTTTCGACGGTGTGCGACCAATGGCAGCAAGAATGAAAGGAACGATCGTACACCGACGTTCAACAGCATAGACAGAGGTCATGTTTTTGCAGCGAGCGTGAATGCTTGGTTACGCAAGGTCACTGCCCTGGGCTGTCAGGCATCGACAGCGAGATGCCATTCCCGAAGCTATAGGCGCCAACGTCGAATAGCATAGCCCGGCATCCAACGCGGACAGCGAGCCGGGCGTGCCGAAGTCACATTCCTGGAACGGGTCGATACGGACGTGGAGAAATTATTCGTTCAGGCGATACTTGAGCAGTGATAAGCAGAGCTCCGACGTATTGTTTTAGCCTTGAGAAAAAAAAATAATCGATTAGACACTTTGGCGTCCACTTTCGCGAATTTTAGGGCAAATTTCTTCGGTTATGTTTTTGCTAGCATGCACTTGCTCAACCGAAAAGATGCACTCAGGGCGGCAAGGAAGGGGGAGGGGGGAGCGTAGGGACGAGGAGGTACCATGTTTTTTATGTATTTTCGCGAGAAGGTGAGCCTATAAAACTGCAATCTCTCGCGTACTCTACGATTCCCTTCACTATTGCCCACACTAAATCAGTTGAACTAGTCTCTGGGTGAGGTGACGGAATGCATCTTGATCGAGACAATAAAGTTTGGAACTCATGCAATGAATTTTCGTGGACCCGAAACTACTAAACAGGTCTTAACCACATGCACTTGTAACACTTGTAAAACAACTGTTAAGTTTAAAAAATAAAAATAACGTAAGGCAGCCTTGAATTAGTTTTGCCACGCCTGAGAAAAAACAAAAAAGAAGCAGAGCAGGGCTGCCCACCTTCTTTCTCTATCTTTTTTTTGTTTTTTGTGTTCCCTATCTTTCTATTTCGTGATTACCTGAGTTTACTTTTATTTTGTCTTTGTCTTTCTATTTGTTTAAATTGCTCTCTGTATATTTGTCTCCATTTCTTGCTTCCTTTTTCCTTTCGGATATGGTTTCAGATTTTGTTCATTTCATCGTAATCGATACTTCATAAGCAATACAACTTTAGCAGAGGTTGAATAAGAAGAAGAAAAAGTATTATTCATGGTGAGGATAGCAGGGTAAAAGCTGCAATATCTCCAGCTTGACAAGCCCCACTAACCAGACACAACGGCAGCAAGGTGCGGTAGAGAGGGAGGTTTACTTGAAGCAAACAATTGAACTCGCACTGCAAAAATCAAGACAAACCCTCAAGAAGCGTTTTTAATGGAAAGCTAAACTATAAAATTTGAAGTAAACTTCTATTCCTTTCTCTCAATCTTTCTATTTTTATGTATGTTTTTGTTCTTTGTCTTCTCTCTTTCCTTCTCTTTATATCTTGCTGTTTCTTTGTGTATATGTTCCTTTGAGTACCTTTCTCTTCCTGTTTGTTGCTTTGTTGGTCTTGCAACATTTCTGTCGTTCTTCTATTTTTATCTGCCTCTTTTTCTCTCTTTTTGTACTTGTTCTATGTCTCATCAAAACAATTGCATGTCACGCCAGACAAGTCGCCAAGCATGTTCTGAGAGGGAAGCAGACGGTGATGAAGAGAACGAAGTGGCAGAGCAGGACCCAGATATCGCATGTCTGTGAAGATCGATGACAGTTTTTGTTCGCTCAGCAGGAACTAATGGTCAACTTAGACTTATAAGGGGATTTGTAAGAGTTCACAGTGCCGTTAAGATGAACGCTATTTGACATTACCGTTTGCGATTTATTTTGCAGCAACTTGTTTCGTTTGGGTAATAGACCTACTGACCTCGCTATGACCTTTATTTGCAGGTGCCTTTGTGGCTATGGTACAGTCACTGAATTGTGCTAAGAAAAAAAGCAGTTTAGTGAAATGCTATATGAGCAAATATGAGGATAAACGTACATAAAAGGGGTGTCCCTTTTGTCAAGACAATTTGCTGAAGGATGCACCCAATGTAAGTCGCACTGTAAACAATGGGGTGGAGACTGGTTTTCATAAGGAATGTGCTGTAATGGGATCGTTTCAATCGCCGAATTTGATCGCGACGGCAGTCACAGACGCCAGCACTTTTCGCAGCTTGCGATCCCATTCGGAACAAAATTCAGACCCCTTATGCACGACTAGACAACATTTTGTCAACAGCATGCAATGAAGAAGCAGCGCGAACTCACAGTAGCACACAACCACGCTAGCCGGTCTAGACGAAAGACCACTTTGTGCCCATAAAATCTATGTACGTTGTCTTGAACATTCCTACCATCATGCTAAAACACTGTGGCGATGACTCATTATGATACTAATTGTGCCTTTCCTAACGTAATTCTTCTTCTTTTTTCGCATGCCTGCTATTTGTCCCCGCTATTACTTTCACCTTCCGCTACTCCGTACCTTTCTGTTTCGTGTAGGGTAGCCAATCAATAAAGCCTGCCGGTGCAGGCCCAAATAGTCTCTGTAGGGGAAGCACCTCAACCTCGCCGTCCATCACGCTTTCAGCAGCCACACCTCAGTCAACATGTGTCTGTCATTCCTCCTTCTCATGCAGTTAAGTATTCTACCAATATCCTATTTCTCCCGAATACTTACTTAACGTATTTTGTGGCAAATATACTCATCAAGTATATTTGAACTCCATACAAACGCTTAAAAGCCTGAAAAGCGTGACTGAGTGTATGTGTGAACGTTCCTATTCAGTTATATAGTTATTGTCGTTTTGAACACTTCTGGGCAGACGAGTCAAGGCCCTAATAATTATCGTACTCTTTAGCGCCTTTTATAAAATCAAGCAGTGATAAACATATGCAACTGTGTTCACTTTGCTAATGACTCGCCACCACTGACACATCGCTGAAGTGAAAAGAACAGCTTTCAGTTGCGCGCCAGACACGCGTAATCTCCTGACGATAAATTGAGTGTGCGCGCTTACAAAGAAAACAAAAATCCTTGAGTTCACATAAAAGCAAAGCTATAGTGTTATCTACGTCGTTTTAGTGCACAGTAAACCTTACAGCAAACCACCACTATCGGTTTTGTTCAGCCTTGGGCAATTCGGCCAGTAACATCATCCTACCAGTAACGTCAGGGGTAGCATGGAAAGCCCTAGAAGGAATGCAAAGAGACAAAACCGCGGATAAAGATAAGGTAACAACGGACCTGCTGAAAGATGGTGGAGAAATTGTATTAAAAAAACTGGCCACCTTGATGAGAAGTTTACCAGAATATTGGAAAAATATCAAGACGACTTTAACCCGTAAAAAAGGAGACAACAAGAACTCGAAAACTTACAGGCCGATCAGCTAACTGTCTGTTCTCTACAAACTATTTACAATAATGATAGCTAATAAAATTAGGAAGACATCATAATTGAGTCATTCAAAGGACCAAGCAGGAATTTGTACAGGCCAATAGACCATATTCAATCAATCATAATCAATAGACCATATTCATACTATCAATCAGGCAATAGAGAAATGCGCAGAATACAATCAACTCCTGTACATGGCTTTCATAGGTTACGAGAAGGCGTTTGACTCAGTCGAGACATCAGCAGCAATGCAGGCACTGCGTAATCAGGACATCGATGAGCCTTACATAAACATACTAGAAGAAATCTACAGTATATGCTCAGCCACCATAGTTCCCCATAAGGAAAGCGACAGAATGAAGAAGGTAGAACGGCAGGGAGATACGATCTCTACATTGCTGTAGGCGAGTTGAAACCAAAGAATTTGTTGCGGCGCCGTCTGTGCATATGTACAAGACAGAGCCGATGGCTGTCATTGTGCCTGAGCAGTATAGTGCAAATGGCCGGAAAACCTAGCTGCTGAATTACAAAAAATGCTCACATGGAAATGAAACCTCTACCTCTCTGTTCGTGCTTCTTTTAACTCGTACGAGGGACGTGTTCTTGTTTGTGTTCATGCACAATAGCAGCTTAGCCAAGCGCTGCTTGAACACTTTGGGGCTTTTCCCCGGGTTGCTGGCATTTATGCAACTAGTCAATTCACCGCGTGATTGCAGGAGGTTTCCACAACCCTAGATTGGGAAGGGGTAGGGTTAAAAGCCAATGAATAGTATCTTAGTAACTTGCACTTCACTGATGACATTGCCTTTCATAATTACTGAACTGGACATGGATTTTGTCTGAAAGCTTATATGCACTACACTAATGTGCAACAGTCTCGGCAGAAAATAGTACTTTGTTATAAGTGGAGAAACACTGGAAGTTAAAAAGCAATAGATCTGCTCAGGACAGGTAGTATACGTGGAGCTGAACCATGAGAGTGAAATAACAAGAAGAATAAGGAAGGGGGATAACATTGAGCAAGCATTCTCACATCCTGAATGGTAGTCTGCCTCTAACCCTTAAGAGGAAAATATACAACAGCTGCATCCAGCCGGTACTTACTTACGGAGAAAAAACGGGCGGCTTATTAAGAAGGTTCAGGTTAAACTGAGCACGACACAGCGAGCGATGGAAAGAAAAGTGATGGCTGTAACCTTAAAACAAAAGAATAGAGCAGATTGGGTCAGTGAAAGAACCGGGAATAAGGATAGTGGAAATGAAGCAGAATAAATGAACAGGGACCGCGCACACAGCTCGAAGGCAGGATAAAAGCTCGTTATTATGGGGGTAGCTGACTTGATTCCTACAGAAGTAAACACATGCACGAAAGACGGAAATTTAGGTGGGCCGATGAGATTTAAAAGCTCGCAGGTATAACGTGGAAGCAGAAAACACAGGACTGGGTTGATTGATGGATGATGATAAAGGCCTTTGCCATGCAGTGTGCGGGGCCATGCTGATGCTGCTGCTGAAAATGATGATGACGAGCAATTCAAGCAACCGATTGTGACATTCTATGTCATTATCTTCTTTTATGAAGCTCAGCACATGACCTTAACAATAACTACCTCTATTGCACTCTGAAACCAAGGATGTAATAATTTATTACCAAGACAGGGACTGCTCTGACAATGGTTTTATTTTTTTTATTTATTTAAGTATACTGCAGACCTTCTCGGTCCAAGCAGGAGTGGTACATAGGATATACAAACAATGATGTCACGTACAGAAAGGTACCGCACAATCCAAAAAAAAAACTATTGAATTCCAAGTAGCCAAAACAACAGTGTCATAATGCAACGTTCAGAATCATGCTAAAAGGACAAACCAGTCAAAGGGAAAGAAACTGCTCACAATAAATCCCTATTCGTACATTTGTGTCTATTGTTCAAAACTTGTAGTTTTAATCTTTTCAATAAAGGATTCTACGGTGTCACAGTTCACAGCTATTAATGGAAGTTTATTCCAATATGCAATTGATGACGGAAAAACAGAGTTTTTGTGAATGTTGTTGTGACTTGTGGGCAGTCGTATTGTCTTATTGTGGTTAGTTCTCGTGGATTGCCTGAAGGGTTCAAGAAGATAGTCTGATCTGGATATTGTATATTTCCCATGATAAAGACGATACAGGAATTTAAGTTTAGAATGTATTCTCCGTTCGGAAAGGCAATGAAGTTCGGCTCTTTTACGCAGATTAGTAACACTGGTATACCTGGAGTAATCGAAAAACACAAATCGAACTGCTAAGTT
This sequence comes from Rhipicephalus microplus, assembly GCF_013339725.1. NCBI lineage: Eukaryota > Metazoa > Arthropoda > Arachnida > Ixodida > Ixodidae > Rhipicephalus > Rhipicephalus microplus. The sequence continues at coordinate 75,992,612 of NC_051173.1, read as the reverse complement.
TTGCACTCGCTCAATTTTACTAATGAGAAATTTATGATGTGGACTCCAAATTATATCGGCGTATTCTAGTGCTGGTCTAATCAGGGTCTTATAGGCGGTTAGCTTTACTGCAGGGGGAGTGTTACGGAGTTTTCCCTTTAGGAAGCCCAATTTACCTTGCGCTTTCGAACAAATAGCAGTTATATGTGGATACCAATTAAGGTTGGATGTTAATGTAACTCCCAAATATTTAACTTGATTGCTTTTAGTAAATTCTAAATTGTCTATTGTATAAGCAAATTTGAGTGGTTTTTTCTTATTCGTGAAAGTTATGGCGCTACGGTTTTTCGCGCGTTCAATGTCATTCCCCACTGGGAACACCAGGCTTGAATTTTTGTTGCTATGACTTTTTTATTCGGAGCTAAACCGTCTGTTCAGTTTGCGTGAACAGAACCACAGAATTAGAAAGACCAAGCCGCGGTGTGATGACCACGGGTGTCGCGGCGCAGTTTTCTTTAGCGTCACAAACTCGCACGAGCTGCGCGGTAACTGATTACGTGCCGAGAGTCTCCGGCTCGAGTGCGTTGCCACCGAGACTTGCAACACCTCCAATTACGCCAAGAGCAGAGTGCGAAAATAATGCGCCGCTCGTTCCATCGGGCACCGACGAAGTTTGAAGAACGGCCGGGACTCTGCGACAAGGGGGGGGGGGGAGGTGTACATCGTTGAGTAACTGGATATGCGTGCTATACCAGGGGACGTGATGCGCGAGCGTTGAATTACAAACGCTGCAAGTCGCCTGAAAAAGGCTTTACGCTGCAGTGCTCAACTCTGCCTTCCTTGTTTGCATGACAAATCTATTTTTTTTTCGCGAGATAATATAACAAAGACTGCTCAATGCGAGTCACATATTTGAGTAATGCTTTCGATATAGGCAACAATTGTGCTTTTTACGTCTTCCCAAAATTATTGCTCTTTATATAAATGACAGAAATGTTCAAGGTGCAGAAAAAAATGTTTTTCAGAGAATTCAGTTGCTATAAACTTAAGTAAACTATGCATACGTTAATAAAGAAATCTAAAAGCCACTTGTACTATCGGCAGTTGGGCTCAAGTTAATTTAAGGTGACATAATAATATAGCAAAATAGGTCTATTAGGTACAGCATTGAGAGGTGCACTCAATCCATTAGGAAAACGAGTATATCTAATTATTATTCACTGTGCATCTTCTGAGACCACGCATAAAGGTCTGTGAATACGAGTCGATCCACAGTGCATTGCAGGCAACGATGCGCTACTTGCACGTCAGTGGTGGAAGCTGTTTTTTCATTATTACTATACACATTTGCTCAATCATCCCTGCATAATCATTTTTCAATAGGGCTATATGTAATCTACCTAAATACGAATAGCCTGCGCACCTGTAAACTCTAAAGCGCATCAAAGTCACGCCGGTGCGATCATTGAAAGCCTATTGTGCGCATTTTAACAAGCAAGAACGGATGTGCGGGTTAGTGAAAATTCATATTCGAAGAAAGCGTGAGAAAGCACAACGAGAAACAGAGGGGACAGGACCACGCGCCAAGTCTTTAGTGTCTCTTCCTGTTCTGTGTGTTTGGGTGTGTGTACTTGTGTATGTGCATGTGTGTGTGCGTACGTGCGTGTGTGCGTACGTGACTGCGTGCATGTGTGTGTGCGTGTGTGCTTGCATGTGTGCGTGCGTGTGTGCGTGCGTGTGCGTGCGTGCACGTACAGTCTGTTTCCCACTTGGGGGAAATCTGGGATCGCATAACACGCGGTGCTGCCAGCGTGCTATGCGATCTGAGATTTCTCCTAAGTGTGAAACTGCTGCCAGCGTGTACTGCTGCCAGTACTCGCGGGCCGCTATAGCAGATGACACGATTCAACACTACATGCCTTTAAAGTGTCTACGCATGCGCGAGCTGCTGCCTTCGCTTGACTGCAGCGTTGGCAGCAGCTCGATTGATGTGTTCCGAAATTTCCTTTAAGTGTGAAACAGACTGTATCTGTGTGCATGTGTGTGTGCGCGCGTTTCTGCGTGTTATTTTTTTTCGCAATTAGTTTGATTATGAAGGTGCGTATTTAAGTTTAATGTTGCTCGGGTAGATACTTTAAATGCTCACAATCCACACCTAGTTACATTCGGCTCAACCAAGGTGGGTCTGGACCGCAAGAGGGAGACGAGATGAAGGAAGTGATAGTGCTTCGCCAGATGCAATTGCACGCGCAACAACGAAGACTGCCAGTGGATGAATGGCCATGATAAGTGGCGAACTGCATGAAAAAAGATAGCGCACTCAGCGGCTAACATCTAGCTTTCTTCATCGGTTCTCCCATCTACACAAGTGACAAATCAGGAAAAGCTGATGTACTGTCGCGCTCAGTATCACTTGCAGCATGAGAGCTCCTGGCCTCACGAGCGCAAATATTGCTCACGGCTTCCACAAGCCTCTACATGCACAACTAAATAAAGTTTTCTTTTTGCATACTTCTGAATCAATACGGTTTTGCATTCATTCATCTATCGAGAATCGTTCATGAGCTGGAGAACTTTGTTCAGGTCTGTAAATAAACACTGGTGGCACCCTTGAGTTTGAAGTCGCACTGAGCGTGACTTTTGATCATACGACTTCTTGTGCAGCGTGAGTTAGATGTGTAGGTAACGTCATATTGTCACCAATCTTGTCTCACTCAAGGAAACCTTCCGCAGAACTGCTCGTCAAGCTAGGACAAAAAGAAAAACTGCTCCAACCCAACCTCTTCGTCCTCTTCCACACGAAAACCACGCGAATTCATGCGGCATTAAAAAGCGGCTCAATCCCAACCTCTTCGTCCTCTTCCACACGAAAACCACGCGAATTCATGCGGCATTAGTCCCCCCTTTTAAAAAGCATCGACTCGATGCTTCTAAATAAAAAGAAGAAGAAAAAAAAAACCCATAATTAGAACACGCGTTGACGCAGAGAATGACAAAGTGAGTGCCAGGGAAAACAAAGAGGGCGCACAAGCACTTGGACCATGCGCGAACACAACAGCACCAGTGGAAGAGTCAAGAAAAAAAAAACACCACATGAGATCACTGTCACGTTTGCGAAGTAACTCGCAAGCACAGAGACTATTGTGTGTAGTACGGCTTGAGTCGTACGACATGCACAGTTTCGGGCCGATGTTGTCGACGTGACGACACTGTGCCGTCCGGAAGTACTTCGTATGTAAGGTCACTCACACGTCGGATAACCTTGTATGGTCCGAAATAACGGCTCAGAAGCTTTTCAGACAAGCCTGGTCGTCGGACAGGAGTCCACACCCACACTCGTTCACCCGGGTGGTATGCGACGTTTCGACGGCGAAGGTTGTAACGTCGTGCATCTGCGTCTTGTTGGTGACCGATGTTCACGCGAGCCAGTTGACGAGCCTTTTCGGCGTACTGCGTGTATTGCTCGGCTTCTGGAGAAAGGGCATCGCTATTATCGTACGGCAGCATAGCGTCAAGCATCGTTTGTACGTTGCGTCCATAAACAAGGTGGAAAGGTGAAAATCGGGTTGTTTCCTGCATTGCCGTATTGTATGCGAACGTGACGTATGGGAGGATATCGTCCCAGGTTTTGTGCTGCACGTCCACGTACATTGACAGCATGTCCGCTATGGTCTTGTTGAGCCTTTCCGTCAGTCCATTACTTTGTGGGTGGTAAGCCGTTGTTTTTCGGTGACTCGTGCAGCTCAGTCTGAAAATGTCCTCTAGCATTTGTGCCGTAAATGATGTTCCTCTATCCGTAATCACACATGACGGCGCGCCGTGCCGGAGGACGATGTGCTGCACGAAGAACTTCGCCACTTCAGACGCCGTGCCGCGGGGTAATGCCTTTGTCTCAGCATACCGGGTCAAGTAATCGGTTGCCACTATAATCCATTTGTTACCAGTGGCCGACAAAGGGAAGGGTCCTAGAAGGTCCATTCCCACGAGGTCGAAAGGTGTCCGTGGTGGTGTAATAGGGTGGAGAAGGCCCGCAGGTTTCACGGGTGGCGTCTTGCGACGCTGGCACTCGCGGCAGCCTTGCACGTAGCGGTGTACACTGGTCGAAAGTCGTGGCCAATAGTACTGCTGGCGCACTCTGGCGAGAGTCCGCGAGTAGCCCAAGTGTCCCGACGTGGGCTCGTCATGGCACGCGAGGAGGATGTCATCCCGCATGTCGGCTGGTACAACGAGGAGGAAGGCTTTGTTGCTACCTCGAGCATTTTTCTTGTAAAGAATGCCCCTCCTTAGACAAAAGGATGACAATTCGCGAGCGATGCGCCGAGGAGTGTGAGAATTTCGGCCTTCTAAGGAATCAATAATAGGGCGCAATTCCTGATCGGCTCTCTGTCTAGACATAAAGTCAGAATCACTGAGGGCTCCGAGAAAACCATCAGCATATTCCGAGTCCATATCAGGATGTCCCACGGGTGCTCGAGAAAGTGCGTCGGCATCTTCGTGCTTGCGCCCAGACCTATACACAATCATGATGTCAAACTCTTGCAAGCGCAAACTCCACCGAGCGAGACGACCAGACGGGTCACGGAGATTGGCCAGCCAACACAGCGAATGGTGATCGGTCACCACCTTGAAGGGACGGCCGTAGAGGTAAGGTCGAAACTTTGCCGTTGCCCACACGACTGCGAGGCATTCCTTCTCTGAAGTGGAGTAGTTGGCCTCGGCTCGAGAGAGAGTACGACTGGCGTAAGCTATGACATGTTCTACGCCGTTGTGCCGTTGTACAAGGACAGCGCCAAGTCCGACGTTGCTTGCATCCGTGTGAACTTCGGTATCAGCGTCCTCATCAAAATGCGCAAGAACAGGTGCCTCTTGCATTCGCTGCCGTAACTCTGTGAAAGCTGCTTCTTGCTCTGTAGTCCAGGCAAACGGTACATCATCTCGGGTGAGTCGCGTGAGCGGTTCGGCTATCGTCGAGAAGTTGGTAATGAATCGGCGATAATAAGCACACAAGCCGAGAAAACGCCGTACCGCTTTTTTGTCTGACGGCACAGGAAAGGTGGCGACTGCTGCAGTTTTTTCTGGGTCAGGCCGCACTCCATCCGCACTCACAACATGTCCCAGAAATTTCAGCTCATCGTAGCCGAAATGGCACTTCTGGGGTTTTAGCGTGAGTTCGGCCGAACGAATAGCTTCCAGAACCATTCTTAGACGCTTCAGATGTTCTTCGAAACTCTCGGCAAAGATGACCACATCATCAAGGTATACAAGGCAGCTTTGCCACTTCAAGCCAGCGAGGACGGTATCCATCATTCGCTGGAATGTTGCGGGAGCCGAACAGAGGCCGAAAGGAAGAACTCTGAATTCATAAAGCCCATCGGGAGTTACAAACGCTGTCTTCTCTCTGTCTCGCTCATCGACCTCTATCTGCCAATAGCCGCTCTTCAAATCTATCGATGAAAAATACTTCGCGTGTCGTAGCCTGTCGAGAGAATCATCAACCCGTGGAAGCGGGTAGACGTCTTTTTTGGTGACGCTATTGAGTTTCCTGTAGTCAACACAGAATCGCAGCGTTCCGTCTTTCTTCTTTACTAGAACGACTGGCGAGGACCACGGGCTGCTCGACGGTTGTATCACCCCGTCGTCAAGCATCTCCTTTACCTGCGTCTGTATAGTCTCGCGTTCTTTAGCCGAAACACGGTAAGGTTGCTGGCGGTTTGGGCGAACATCATCGTCGGTAATAATTCGGTGCTTTATGAGGGGTGTTTGACCGACTCTAGATGAAGAGGCGAAGCAAGATTTAAATTCCTTCAGCAGGGTATGCAGTGCGGCCTTCTTCTCGTCCGAAAGCTTCGAACTGACGTCGATGTGGTCCAGAAACTTATCTCCATCAACCATTTCCTCGGATGCGAAGCACTCGGTGACATCCGCTACACGGTCTCCGAAGGCCACGGTGGTGCCGCGGAAAAGATGTCGGTGCTCGAAGTTAAAATTTGTGACGAGTATCTGCGACCGTCCGTCACGCACACGCAGAATGCTTCGCACTGCACACACACCTTGAAGCAGTAAAAGGGATACGTTGCTCTCGGCGACCACGTCACCATCTTGGAGGTCTTCACAGGTGACTTCTACGAAAGCAGTCGCTCGGGGAGGGCAACGTCACGCTTTCGTCGGCAACACGCAGCGCAGGTCTACGACAGCTATCAGCGCCTCGATCGGTTGCAAGTTGCGTCGAGAAAGTCACCATTCGCTCGCGGAGATTTATGATCGCGCCATTCTCTCGAAGGAAGTCCATTCCAAGGATGAGCTGACGAGAACAGTCGCGTAGTACGAGGCAGGTTACCACAAACGTTGACTCGCGTATTTCCACTCTTGCGGTACAGCGACCCAATGGAGTAATAACGTGGCCTCCAGCAGTGCGAATACGCGTCCCATTCCAAGGTGTCATCACTTTCTTAAGACTGGTTGCCAATTTTCCGCTCATAATAGAATAATCTGCACCTGTGTCCACCAATGCGCTGACCTGAAGACCGTCTATCAGCACGGGAATGTCGAGTGAGACTCGGCCACTGGGTTCAGACGCACAATCCGGCATTTCTCTCGCACTGCACTCAGACGTCAATTCAATGTCTGCAGCGTTTTGTGGAAGCGTCGATAGGAGGTCTTCCGCACTTTTAGTCCCAGCGACCTCGCCCCCAAAGGTCGCTGCCTTCAGTTTTCCCGACGAGGGCTTGGGGAACGTCCCCGTGCCATCGTACTGAGACGTGGTCCAATAGCTGCGGGTCGTCGTGGAGATGGAGACCGCGATTGACGCCGTGGGAAAGGCAGACGTTGCTGCGCGAGGTAGTCCTCAATTTCTCTTGGCCTCTGACCAACTAGGGGACGAGGCGAATGAATAGAGAAACCGCGCAGTCCAAGTTGTCGGTATGGACATTCCCGGTAGATGTGACCGGCTTCACCGCAATGGAAGCAGAGGGGTCTTCTATCCGACGTACGCCAAATATCGGACTTCCGCGGAGGGGCACGGCGACCGTCGATGTCCAAACCAGCATGCGCAGATTGAATTGAAACTGGCGGCATCGTCTGGATTGGGACTGCAGGGCTTGAGACCGGCATGGAAGTGCGCAGAGCTTCGGCATATGTGCGGTTCCCAACATCAGTGGACGCAGGAGGTGGTTCTAGATTTGTAACCGTTGGTTGAGGGCGACGGCTGTGAAGCACCTGCTGGACCTCGTCCCGAATAATATTGGTGATGCTGCTTACCTCCGGCTGTCTCGCCCCGTGTAGTTTCGCGATTTCCTCGCGGACGACGGAGCGGACGATTTCGCGAATCCACTCAATGCTGTTGCTCCCGAAGCTGGCGGAAAATTCAGTAGGTGATGCAGAATTCACTTGCCGGTTGAGTAGGGCTGACCGCTGATGAAGTACCCTCTCCATCGTAGTGGCTTCGGTCAGGAATTCTGCTACACTCTTCGGAGGACTCCGCACTAGACCAGCAAAAAGCTGCTCCTTCACGCCTCGCATCAGATAGCGTAGCTTTTTTTCTTCTGGCATTGCCGGATCCGCTCGCCTGAAAAGCTGCGTCATGTCCTCCACGTACATGGTGACGGTCTCATTAGGCATCTGGATGCGTGAATGCAATGCACGTTCAGCACGATCGCGGCGGTCGGGGCTCCGGTAGGTCTCCAAGAGGCGATGCTGGAACTCGCGCCAGGATGTCAAGACATCACTTCTGTTCATGAACCACGTTCGGGCGCCGTCTTTCAAACACGCGTAGACGTTGCGGAGTTTGGCGGCTTCGTCCCAGTAGTTGATCGCTGCGACGTGTTCGAACTCGCTCAGCCAGTCGTCCACATCCTCAAACAGCTCTCCGTGAAAGGGACTAGGCATCAGCGGGTTCTGGACAGTGCAATAAATTGGTGCCGACGACGTAGGAGTTTCCATGACGCCTTGAGGCGAAGTCATAGTCGCTCTATGGATAAGCTGTGCCGGTGTCTCTGGTGGTAGGCCTCGTTGGCGGCGGCTTGTTCTGTGAACTGGCGTGTCCACGGGCACAGGGCTTGTGTTCCGGCTCCTGGATGGGCTCTTGTGCATGGGGTGCGTCGTCAGTTGTCGTACCCAGCAGCTCCACCAATCTTGTCACCAATCTTGTCTCACTCAAGGAAACCTTCCGCAGAACTGCTCGTCAAGCTAGGACAAAAAGAAAAACTGCTCCAACCCAACCTCTTCGTCCTCTTCCACACGAAAACCACGCGAATTCATGCGGCATTAAAAAGCGGCTCAATCCCAACCTCTTCGTCCTCTTCCACACGAAAACCACGCGAATTCATGCGGCAATATTTTTGGATGACGAACGGCATTTTGTTCATTGATTTTCCAATACTTGTTTGATAGTGTACATACTTTAGTAACTGAGGACTTCAAAGAGAGGAACGCATGAACAAAGCCTTACGAACTTAATTCCTTAAAGCGTATATCATTTCTTTGCCGTGTCTGAGACTTCCTTTGACTGCTTTCTTGCAGTTGAAGTCGATGTAATAGTATGTAATAGCATTACTACTTTACGGCGGTAAATAGAAGACAGTGCAGTCATAGCAGCAGTCGTCGTCGTGCTAGTAGTAGCAGTAGTAGTAGTAGTAGTAGTAGTAGTAGTAGTAGTAGTAGTTGCTGTCGTAGAATGTTATTGTTATAGTAGTAAAAATTTTTGCAGACGGCAACTGACTCAAGGACCCATTGAAGAGAGCACTGGTGCACTCTTCATTCACCGGTGAGCATACGTAACTCTTGTTATGCTTAATTGGTTCATGCTGAAATAAAACCATAGGTGGAATAATTTGAAAGAAAGCAGTGACCAATACGTCAGGCAGTGTCATTTACTTAACTATTTGTCTACTTATGTTTATTATTTTATAAATAGTCTACTTATTCATTTCCAAATCACCCACCACATGACAAAGGTTAGTAATTAGCATAAAAATCAAGTTGTAAGGCCTACAGTAAGTAAAAATGCGAATAAATAAACTTAGAGTGGGCTTTCTAAAATAACGTCTAGTGTGTAGCCTAAACATCATCATCAACCACTATGTCGGTAAACTATGTCGGTATAAAGGTGGTTCCACTCAGTTGCCTTATGCGATGGAAAAGACGCAGACTATTATGGAAAATATTGATGAGAGGGGCATATGAGCCCCGCCACGGTGGTCTAGTGGCTAAGGTACTCGGCTGCTGACCCGCAGGTCGCGGGATCAAATCCCAGCCATGGTGGCTGCCTTTCCGATGGAGGCGGAAATGTTGTAGGCCCGTGTACTCCGATTTGGGTGCACGTTAAAGAACCCTAGGTGGTAAAAACTTCCGGAGCCCCCCACTACGGCGTCTCTCATAATCAAATAGTGGTTTTGGGACGTTAAACCCCACAAATCAATCAATAAATAAATCAATCAGAGGGGCATATGATAAAATACTCGACACTTGTAAATTATCAAGCATTATTAGTGACGTATCATTTTATGTTACAAATCACAGAAATGTTAGGCCCAGGCCACATATCTCCAAGGAGTATTAATCATCTTCGGCGTTTTTAACACGCACCTATGCAAGTACATCTTTTTGAATTTTGCCCCAATTGAAATGCTCCTTTCCCTGCCGGATGATACAGCGTAATCACCAGGAGAGACTGTTTATCGATTCGAAGATGCTTTTTCCTTTTTGTATCTGTGTGTTTATGCGCGTGCGTGCGTCTGTGTTTCTCTCTCTCTCTCTGTGTGCGTGCGTGCTTGCGTGTGTGTGTGCGCGCGCGTGCGTGCGTGTGTGTGTGGGTGCGTGCGTGCTTGCGTGTGTGTGTGCGCGCGCGTGCGTGTGTGTGTGTGTGTGTGTGTGTGTGTGTGTGTGTGTGTGTGTGTGTGTGTGTGTGTGTGTGTGTGTGTGTGTGTGTGTGTGTGTGTGTGTGTGTGTGTGTGTGTGTGTGTGTGAAAGATTGCGCCTTCTGTCAAACGAGTCACTCGCTGGCGATATCTTCAAAAGCCAAAAAAACTTTATGAATAGATAAAGCTATATACAGTCATTTAGTCAAGAACTTTATTGAAAGGTCCTGAAGAGTTCATGCCACAAGGTTGTGCACGAGGAACGTCCCAGAATCCGCTACTCTAGGTGCCGTCCAAATCCGGGCGGGAACGTGGTGCCATTCCGCCAGTTCTTGAGCCCTCTGGGCTGCCTTTAGTTGGTGACGGAGCTTGGGGCTCTGGAGTGCCCCTACCCAATCGGACTGAATGATTATGCAGATTTTTAATGATATAGTGAGAGCTCTTCGAAAAAGTTTATATAGTTTCTAAAGCGACGTTCTCGATATATTCTGTCACAAAACTGAGTAAGTTGGCCAATCGGCGCGCCCAGTTGCCTCTGTCAGTTTGATCGCTTATAGCTGCGCTGACAAAAAAGCGGAAGACTATATAAATAATGTCAGTAAATAAGTAAGAATATATCAACACAATAGTAATAGGTAGATAGTTTTAAAATATTAGGTAGCTAAAGTGCATAGCTCAAGCACAGATAAATTATAAATGAAACTTTATTTTCTACAATAATGCATTATCAGTACTTCAACATTCATGAAAAAAAGCACTTTAACACAGGTGGGATCAAATAAATTTGTACCCCAGCCCAACTAATACATTCTTGCTATATTGTTTTTCACTCTCACAAGTTCCCCAGAATTTGAATTTTTCTATGGTGTGCTTGCAGCACATGAATAGTATGAGTGATAACATGTACAATGAACTGATGCACATGCGTGATTCTTGCACAGCATAATACATCGAGGATGTATTATTTTCTGTTCAATTGCGCGTATTGCTGTCTCATGTTTTTGTGTAAACAGCTGCCGGAAACGCTTCGAGCGTGCATACTTTCGCTTCACTTGGTTAAACTATTCCGGCATCTAAAGCGGTAATGAAGTACGTTTCCTTCAAATGTGATGCCCGTCACAGCTTGGTCTTGCGCAATTGCTATCGTATTTGTATACTGCGCCTGAGCGGTGCACTTGAAGGTACACTTGTTTTATGTAATGTTCACAGATGCAGGAAAAGACAAAGTTGCGTTCAGTGACAGCACACTCAGTATCGGATAGCTCGCAACTCGGCGGGGTATAGAAATGACGCTCTCATTTTCATAAGTAGCGTAAGCGTGCCGTGGCTTAGCGAAGCACGAAGAGCTGGTGTCAGCTATGGTCGCACACGTCTTCATCTTGTTTACACTGACGTGGTCTGTCTAGCGGTAATAAGACCAGCTGTTGTACGGCACTGCTAAATATAAATACGTAAGGTGCTCTCTCTTTTAACGATTTCCCTCAGGCGCCTAAAGAAGCAGCGCTGACTTTGTCATGCATTTATAATATACTTCCGAAATACATCAGTCATAGAGTTTTGCCATACAGCATCCCTCAGTCCTGCAGGGTTAACTTGCTTATCATTTCACGTCCCCAGCAACCTGAGCCGCTTGTGCAAGCAAGTCAACGCTGCCGAAACAGAACATATGTGTCAAGAATCATAGGACACTTTATGTCAGATGCGTAGACAACGTAGAATACGATATTTATCTGTTGTGTGGCCGTTTCTATTCGTTCAAGCCCGTTCATCTAACTACTAGTTGTGGAAAACATGTCTGCAATATCAAGTCCTGAATTAGCAGCACTTTGGCGGAGCATTGTTTAGCATGCGGCAGCGCTCCTCCCTTCAATTATTGTGAGGTCATTTCAAGGTCATCAGGAGAACGCACAAAAAGAAACACAACAATACAAGCAAGTGCAGCACACAGCCCTTCTGTCGTGCACTTATTTCGGTTTAATGTTCCTTTTTTGTTGTGCCCAATTCGCTACTTCAGGTCATCTCAAGGTTTCGAAAATCCTATTGAGCGCAATATACATTTCCGATGGAGGCGGAAATGTTGTAGGCCCGTGTGCTCAGATTTGGGTGCACGTTAAAGAACCCCAGGTGGTCGAAATTTCCGGAGCCTTCCACTACGGCGTCTCTCATAATCATATGGTGATTTTGGGACGTTAAACCTAACATATCAATTGAGCGCAATATCGAAGTTTTTCTGATCATGAAAACAGGAAACACTTCTGCCAGCCAACCCTCAAATTACTCTCGTGGAAGAAGAGCTGATGTTCTTGTTAAGTATAATTGTTATATCGTGAATCGTGGTGGACATGCATTTCTTTACTGTGACTATTTACTGTGATATTTACTGTGACAGTTCACGTTTTTTTTTCTCGCTTCCTGATCTTGGCATATTTTTCATTTGGAATAAACTTGCGCACATACAGTTGTTCGTCAGCGCTTGTGTTGTATTTTCCTCCTTTTTAGTCCTGTCCTTGCGCTGCTCACTTCAGCAAGTGTATATACTTTTGCTCACGAATGTTATTAGCTCCTGTCTGAAAAAAAAAACATAACAGGTATTTTGGCTTCTTTTTCTTGTATACCGCTTGTTGAACTCAAAATTTCTTTTAAATAAGGGTCAGAGTCAACTGGTGTACTGCATAGAACTCTTTCAATCAGTACATGAACAAGTAGGTCGTTTTTCGTGTAATGAGCCCACCGCGACAGTGTCCTCAACAATGCATTATTGGTTCATACAAGGCCTACTACGTTCAGCTTAGTGAAACAGTGATTGGGTGCTCGGCTCCTGGCCCGAAGGTCACGGTTTCGATCCTGGTCACATCAGTCGCATTTCAATTAAGGCGAATTGATGGAGGCCTGTGTACCGTTTTCTGGATGTAATTCAAGAACACTTCGCGTGCCAGGACGCGAGCAGTAAGAGCTCTACGAATGTCTGAATTCAAAGAAGTCGCAAGCACAAAATAAATGTCCATGACCCGTGACGCAGGGTTTGCGACTAGCCGTACCTTATGTCATCATGTGGCTTTAAAGTGAATAAAAAAATATAGAATCTTTCGCGCCTTCGCAATGATAACTTCTGACTGGGTTTAGGCTAGAAGTTTTTGAAAAACGTTTATGCGTGAGCATTCTGACTGGTTATTTTGTGCTTGCTTAAAAGCTGTTTGCCGCAACCGTGAAAAAAGGGCGAAGTCATCATTTTCCATGACTATTTCTGATATCATCACTAGAGAATAATCTGTTGCATGTTGTCACTTTCGTAAAAATTTATATGGGGCATCCCAATAGCTAAACCACCAAGTGGATGAAGGACCTTATTTCCAGCAGCAATATGCTAAATTTCTAAAGCCGCTTTACTTAGAAAAAAAAACTTCAAAGGGAAGGTTCCTGCTACAAAATTCTCAGAAGATAGCGTTTCAGACATTATTTTGGGCTACAAAATGCGATCAACATATGCCAACGTCCCCAACCATTCGTGATTTTTAGCTGCTACTAGGCTGCATTTAGCTAACGCGACACATGAGGTGTCCGTCGCTGCCCAGAAATCATCATTCGCCCTACATTAGTTATGGCAACGTTTGCTGGCCAGCACAACTCCTAGAGTGCGTTTAGTCGATAGCAGCAAGATTTGTTATGGGAAAATATGACCAAACTGAAAGCTTTCCATGTAAGAACCGAAAACTTAATTGGCAATACTTCCAAGTTCGAAGACGTAACCTGAGATTAAAACTATTTTATTGAATATATAACAAAAGAACGGCATTAATCCTTCAGAATATTTAAAACTTGTGCATCGTCCTTCCTCTCGTCATGAGCGCTAACTTAAAGTACGGCCATACAACCCCAGAACGAATCTTTTCAAGCATTCTTCTTTTTCGCAAACCATTGTCAAGTGGAATATGTTACCAGCTGATTTAGTTGGCCGCGAGACTGCGCATTCATTCTATGAGGCACTGTGCCCCCCGCAGTAATGCCTAAGATGGCGCCACGGGTAATCTTGAAAAAAAAAAATTTACTCCACATTAGAATATCAGTAACGTTTATAGTGTGGCAGCTTGTGCGTCAACTCTGGTGGGCTTTTTCTTCATTTTGCGGCCTAGCTACACGGTAATGTTCATATTGAAAAATTTAGCGCAAAGCTGACAGCGACTGGGAAAAATGAGTACAGGTTAAGCGATTGTTACAGACGAATGAATGCGAGACAGACTGTACGAGCGTCGGTAAGCAACAAGCAAATATCAACCTGCCTCAACCTTTAATCTATCATCTTACACAATATGATGTCTTTTGAAGAAATGTTTTACGATTTAGGCACTGTCAATTCTTTACCATAGAGAGCGGTAAGCTTTTACAGGAGTGCTGTGAAGGCGTTCTTTCACAGGAAAGAAAAAACTTAATTTACCTGCTGTAGCAACCGCACAATCTTTTTTTCTGGACTAATCACCCGTCGTCATATAAGGTGACATAAACGTGCGTAGCAGTAGCCCTTAAATTTTAACTTATGAAAAGTGACCTCTTTGACGACGCGCTGTCTCAAAGGCATCAAGTATACTAATGTAAGTGTCATTAGTATAGGGCCTCCACTCTAGGTTTTGTGGTGCTTTTTAGTTCTGTGTGCATGTTTTTAGTGTTTTGTGGTAAAGATCCAGTATATCATCAGGGAGGTCTAAGGGCCGTTTCTGCACGTTACTTTTGCTACGATGGGGCGCAGGCGTCGTTTATCTGCTACGCTTGTAGCAAAATACTTCATTATTTCATAGTTTCAGTTTAAGGGCGAGTGAGAAAGAGAGAGAGAGAGAATTATTTTAATGGGAAGCTGGAAAGGTTTGCCTACTTTTTTAACCTATCAGGCTACTCCGGTTACCGGGTGATGACAGTGATATATACAATGATAGACACACAACACATACAGTTACGTATACGCATAACAGTCACATAACACATAAAGTCACTACCACTCCCTGCACTAATTACAACGTTTCGTTCAAGCCTGTGGCCCGTAAGAACGTCAGTAGTGCTTTTGTAGAGTCTAACGCACTGGAGGTGTTCTTCAATGGGCCTAGAATATTTTTGAACTCCAAATTTGTGTCCTGTTGCATTTTTAAGCCTATCTTCAGAGACTGTCTCTCTGATGGGTATTTGTACACTCACAGAGGACATGATTGAAGTCTTCAACGACATTACATTGGGCACAAAATGCTGAGTCGGACAGCCCAATTTTGTTCCTGAAGTAGTTCATATATGCTACGTTTAATCGGATGCGGTGTAAAGACGTTTCTTCTCGCCTGTTGAGATTTCGTGGCATCCTGAAGTCACACAATGGACCAATCATTGTACAGAGGCCCATACTGTTAGCTAGGGTCTGTCCAAAGAAATCACTGGAGGCGCCAGGCTTGTGCCGACACTAGCGTTGCCGCGTCTTGCCTCGAGAAAGGTATCTCGAAGATTTCTGCTGAAGTGTCATGTCCAGCTTTGGCAGCGTCATCAGCCCGGACGTTGCTTTGTATTCCGCAGTGGGCAGGTATCCCCTGCAAAACAATGCGATGATGGAGGTCACATGCTTTCTTGCATAGGCGTTTGACATACATGACGAGTTGGTCCTGTTTGCATGGAGATCTCAGCGACTGCAGCGCTGCTCTTGAGTCAGTGAACATGACCCAGGACTCGGCTGTCTGGTCATTGATGTAATTATTGGCAGCCCGCAGTGCAGCCTGTTCAGTAGCTGTAAATGAGGTGCAGTGACTGAGAGTGGCAGAGATGGTGACATTAGCAGATGGAATCGAGACATCTATGGCGGATGATGTAGACGTAACGAGAGGTGTCAGTGTAATATGACGGTGAGCTCTGTAGCAGTTTTCCAAATTCTCTAGAGTGAAACGCCTGAGCGCTAGGTTCGGGTATGCGTCTCTTGCTCTTGAACCCAGGCACAAAGGTGACTATGGACCACAAGTAGTGGGGACTAAAACTCTGCCCCGTTGGCTGCGCACATTTCGAGGGTGTGCGCATAAATGCCCTTTCCAGATTTTCCTGCAGATCTCCACTGCTGGGCTGTACAAATTGTACATGTTGCTGATTCGTTGTTGTAGTGCATTATAAACTGTATGTAGAGTGTATTTAATGGCGAGTGAGCATTGTTCAGCGAGCAATGGAAAGAAAAATGGTAGTTGTTAACTTGAGTGATATGGGGGGCTTTAACGTCCCAAAACCACCACATGATTATGAGAGAACGCCGTAGGGCAGGGCTCCAGAGATTTTGACCACCTCGGGTTCTTCAACGTGCACCCAAATCTGTGCACACGGGCCTACAACACTTCCACCTCATCGGAAATGCAGCCGCCGCAGCCGGGATTTGAACCCGTAACCTGCGGGTCAGCAGTCGAGTACCTTAGCCACTAGACCACCACGGCAGGGCGTAGTCGTAACCTTAAGAGACAAGAAGAGAGCAGAGTGGATTAGGGAACAAACGGCGGTTAAGGATATCATAATTGAAATCAAAAAGAGTAAATAGACATGAGCTGGCCATGTAGCGCGTAGGCAGGATAACTGCTGGTCATTAAGGGTAAATAAGTGGATTGCCAGTAAAGGCAAGTGGGTTAGGGGGAGATAGAAGGTTAGGTGGGCAGATGAGATTAAGAAGTTTGCAGGTATCAATTGGCAGAAGGCAAGCACAGGACCGAGTTAACTGTTGAAACGCGGGAGAGGCCTTTTTCCTGCAGTGCACATAGTCAGGATGATGATGATGATGATGATGATGATGATGATGATGATGATGATGATGATGATGATGATGATTGTTCTGAAGAGAAACGCCAACGCCAGTCTCAGTATTGTCTGCCGAATTCTGTGCGTTTGTGAAGCAGCCATTGTTGGCAACCTTATCGAGAGTCATGCGTCTTATCTGGCGAGCTCGTTTGTAGCCCTAGCTTGGTCATTTCTGGAATAAAATGTCTAGTGTACGCTTTTCTCCTTTTCTTATGACGGATGCCTTTGCCACACACTTCTCTTCATGTAGGCGGATACGTGTGGCCTCTACAGTTTTACCTGATAGGGCAAGAATATAAATTTTTTAACATAGATTTCTTACACACATCTTCAGCACTCGCAGACGGCAGCTGGTGCTTTGGGGTGCTGGCTGACTGAATAGGCCTCAATTAAAATTAAAAAAAATACAGCAGATCTCACACTATCGTGCACATTACTGCAACATTTCTTACTCCAGATCTCACACTCAAGTGATTTTATAACCGCTTTTCGCCTGTTAGACCTCCATTTTGTTGTAAAAACGGTGGAAACAAAGATTGATTGATTATGTTTACCGTTTCGTTGTTCCACTGTGAGTCGTCCATGTATCTTCTGTGTATACAGTTCCAGACTGTGTTGCCTTCTGGCTCCTACTTTCGCTTTCTTACGTTACTAAGTGTTTACACTTTTGGTGTGCCCTTTCTTCTGAACTTCATTGGCTTCCTGATATGAACTTAATAATGAGAACCTCTCACATAATTTCGACCATAATTATTTTTGACGTTGTGGAATTCACACACCACTACACGAAGGAATCGAAAAACGATCTGGAGAGATTCCAACCTATAAACTAAAATACTTTCTTATGAATTGAATACGCCATCTTAATATGTAATTCCCATCAGGCCTACCTCATGCAGAAGCTGTAGTCTGTACAGAATAAGGCTGCTCATTACGTCTCAAAAACGTTCTTGCCTGCCTTAAGCATAGCTGACATCTAATCTTCACCCAACTTTGCTCCGCTAGAAAAGCGCAGGATGCTGACACTGTTGTATTTCTTTCATATGCTGCACCACAATCAGTCATCCCCTGAATCCTTCAAAATCAGGTCATCTCTTCATATATATTCACGACTCGATAACCAGTATAAAATTGACTGCATTTGCGCTCGCACTAATCTGTTCTATCATTCGCCACTTCTCATCGCCATTCGTGCATGAAATGCTGTGCTTACTGACATCTAACGCATTGCCGATCTTCAGTAATTTGTTAATGATGATGAATATGAATAAACTTTATTTTCATATCTGGCATGTTTGTGGTTTGGGCTAGACCGCACAAGGAGGTACCGGGAGACCTTGTCTCTCTACAGCCTCCCTGGCGTGCTGGATAGCCCATTTTTGGTCTTGAACCTCCGAGCTGAGCAGCACAAGCCGCCACTGCTCCCGGAGGGCCTCAGGAGAACTTGTTGATAAGCTGGGGCATTCCCATAGTATATGTTTGTAACACGCTTTTTCTGTTACGCATAGCTTACATTTATTGTCCGGGTATAAGTGTGGGTAGCTCCTGTGAAGGTGCACAGAGTTCGGGTAGCAGTTCGTCTGTAGCTGTCGGTATTCCGATGGTTCTTGCCTGTTTAGACTCGGATGAGGTGCGGGAAAGACGCGCCTTGCTTCTCTGTAGTGTAGCATGTATTCTGTGTATCTTGTAAATCGGTCTTTGTGCGGTACGTCGGCGGCGCCAGAGATTATCACCGAGCGGTGGGGTCGGGTTGCTCGACGGGTTAATTCTCGCGACAACTCATGAGCCAGCTCGTTAGGATTGGGTGTATCGGTCTCTGTGTGCGCCGGGAACCATACGAGGTATTTGGTTTCATCTACTTTGTGTAGTTCTTGGTTATTAAAGAGGATTCTGAGGCCTTTCTGTGAAATCTGTCCTTGCGTAAAATTTCTTATTGATATTTGCGAATCGCTCAGTATGAATGAGTGTTTGTTGGAAGTGGTAGCCTTGGCTATGGCCACCTCCTCAGCCTCCTCTATAATGTTTGTTATGACAGAGCACGCACTAATACAAATGCCGGACGTGTCAATCACGACAGCAGTGTGAGGTTTTCGTTCACGGTATGGACTAGCATCTACAAAGAGTGATTTGCTGTTCGTGCCGTGTGCTTTGAGCAGTGCTTTTGCTCGGTCTTTTCTGCGGTCCGTGTTGATTATGGGGTTCATGTTATTTCAGTATCGGGTTAGAGACGATCTTAGCTCTGATTGTATTGGGGATGTCATGTTTGACACCATGTTGTGCATGGTACATGATTCCTAATCTACTCATATTTCTTCCCGTTTTTGTTTTAGTGAGCCTTTCAAGCTGGGATATCCGCTGAGCTTCTATAATCTCTTCAAGCGTATTGTGTAGTCCTAGCTGAAGAAAAAGGTCTGTGCTAGCATACTCAGGTATTCCTGTCGCTTGTTTGTAGACCTTCCGGATGAGTGCATTTCTTTTGTTAGTTTCAGCTTTTTGCCAGTTGTGGTATGCTGCTACATAGGTTATGTGACTTATGACGAAGGCCTGGATTAAACGAATTACGTGGGTTTCTTTCATACCTTGGTGTTTATTCATGACCCTGCGAATCAGTCTCATGGCATTCGTGACTTTGGCGTTTAGTCTGCGTTTAGTCTCGCCATTGGCGCCGTTAGCCTCGATGACAAATTCCAGTACCCGTATTTTTGGAACTGTCGATATAGCTGTGCCCTCCTGTGTATGAATCCTAATTTCCTAATTTGTTAATTACGTGAAGTCTTTTCTGAAGAGCTAAGCTGATCGTCATGAAGGCCTGGGTTCCCCCTCTAATGAAAATATTATTTATTGTTAAGTGCTTGAATTGTGGTTGCATTTCTTGTTTGATTGCTTTTTTAGCGACTGTATAACCTTCGAAGTGCTTGCTTCTACTCATTTTTGTTCATGTATTTTTATTATATTTTTAGCATTTTTGTCCTATATTTGCCTATTTATTGCCCCTCTCTTTATTTATGCCTTCTGGGTTTTCAGGCTATTTAAATGAAAAAATGTTACGGAGTTTTGTGAAATTAAGGCTCCCATAGGTGAGTTGTATCTGTCTTTTATAAGTTACAATTGTCTCGGAAACATAGCGATTAGTTGGGTGGATCGGCAAAGCTGCATGACTTATTGAATAGCGCGAAATAACCTTGACAATAATGGTGCCTTCGACAAGCGTGGGCTTTCTGCCAAAATTTATTCCGACACATGAACGTACTATATCTTGAGTGAATTCCAAATATATCACGCTATCAATTCAGCAGACTGAAAGCCATACAGCACTATCAAGTTAATCGGATGCCGAAAAACTACTTTCAGTAAGTCATAATGCAAAGACGGGGCTTTGAAAAGTAACAAGATAGATCGCCTGAAGAAATTCACGCTTGCACTGGCTATCATGCCTCTCAGACACGGAGTAGTCTTGAGGAACCATTTCTTGCGAATGTCAACGCTCAATATTCTTTCAGAATAAAGTAACTGCATTGTATCTAATCCTAAGTTTACGACTATTTAATTTAGTTCTGCTATTACGTGAGCAATCCATGTGTCCAGTTCCATCAGACTCCAAACCAGTGTTAGCCAATAGCGAGTTGTCTTGGGCAATAGAGACACACGAAGTCGTATATATGCCTTGACTCTGAACGCCCCTGAACACGGCCAGCTGAACAAGGCCAGCCCCTGAACAAGGCCAGCTGCAATGTGTGTGCTGCGGCAAAGCAAGGAAAAACCTCGTAAGTTCGCTTGCGACTCGTTACGAGGATGCATTTGTGCAGTGGGAACGCAATATTTGGAGAGGCAATTTCGCTTTGCATAGTGGTGTCCGAGATTAGGTTTTTTCTTTTTTTTTTTTTGCTGAGAAGGGGGGGGGGGGGCGAGAGGGAGAGCTTTGCCTATACACCACTTTTTCTCTATCGAAGCCTCGCAGTTACAGTCGGTGACAGCCTCCGATAGTGCTAACTAGAAAAAACACATTTTGTAGCTCTAATCTGATCTATCGAGGCTACACGAAGTGTATGATCCAATGGTTGTTTTCTTCCCCGAGAAAAAAAAACACTTCGTTCTTTCGTGAATGTGCAAAGGGCAGCAAGTCTATGTAGGTGAATATACAAAGATGAACAAAAAATATTTTTTGTCCGATTGATTTGTACATAGTCCCCCCCCCCCCCAAAAAAAAAAAAAAACACAGCGTCCGTTCTCGGTGCAGGAATTCCAGTTTGGATGCACCCGGATTCGCGCTGGTCGTCCAGGCATAGGCCACAAGTGTGCGGTCTTCCGCCGTCACGGCTGCCTCTGTGCTGCCTCGTGGCGCCCATGTGATTCCAACAAGCCGATCACGTAGCCAGTCTGCGTCGCTCACAGCGTTATCCCAAGTGTAGACTCAGCTATTTTCTTCAAGTGGTCGGTGAGTCGCGCTGACTCCTAGAACTTGCGCAGCGAAGAATTTGGAGCCGAGGTGTTGGGTACAAATGAGATGCGCTGCGCATACTGCTCGGCTATGTATTGAATATACCTAACGGACGGGTGACAGCTGTTGCGTTTAGCAGGCTGCACGCGACTCTTGTCTTGTGAAGGCGTATGGCCGATAGGTTGGTCGTTTGACTCGACAGCGTATTCTTGACCGCGATTCCATGTAAGCAGTGATGTATCGACTCTCACTGCGCTGCCTTATATCCAAGGTTCTCTAATACAACAGAAGAGCAGCACAGCGAGTAGGAGATCGCGGCAAGAACCCAAAATGCACGTATTGTGCAAAATATAGCAAACAGACATTGTCTATTGTATATTTCTAATGGGATGACATGGAAAGAGCATTTGCATAAGAATAGCACGCATACAACCACGTTTCTTTTGCTGAGAGCAATATCTGAATTTCAATCAAGTTAAAGTGCTTACTCTGAAATATGGTATGTAGCGAAACTTTTATGGCTATCGCGTTACGTTACGACGGATTTGGAATGTTCCTTTAGCGGGCTGTCTCCATTAATGCGAACGCTTTTACCGCATTTTATAAAAGCCTTTCTTTTAACGATCACATTTCCGCTTTTTTCACATTTTCTTTTGTTCTGAAATGTTGAAATGGACAGAGGCTTATTTAACTTATTGGTAGTCTACAGTGCGAATAAAAAAGGCTCATTTTTTTTTTTGCTGTAAAAATGATAACCAGTCCATTTCTCGAGGCTCACAAAAACTTATGACCAAGTTGAAACGCCAGCATTATTGTCTCTGCAATCAACAATTCGTAGCAATCATTTGCACCTCCCGTTGTGTTCTATGATTCAGCTCGAACAAAGCCAAACATCTTCTGTCTGGGGGCTGGTCATTAAATGATTTAGTAGGTGCAAACAAAGTACCCACAAAAACATGAAATTTATTAAATACGCTGCAGGCAAGCGTTGCAAATGTCACGAGAAATAACACAAAAGCAGAAAAATATCTACTATCTCCCGCTTATGATTCGTATGCAACGTTTTCCTATCTTTGTCGGATGCTTTTTATTGTTTGTGGACATTACAATCTTTTTAATAGTATTATAACAGTGTTTTCTACGAGACAAAACAAAACGTAGAAAAATAAATAAACAACAAAAAGAAAGAAGCACTCTTGCATACAAAAACTGGTTAAATCACCACGGCCATTCTGCAATTATGGTGCTCGGATTCTACAGGGAAAGACGCCAGTTCGATGGAGGCTGTGGCCACCATATTCGTAGTGAGGCGAGCTTCTAAAGACTTGTGTACCGTCCAAGTCCAGTGCAAGCTGCAAGAGAGCCCAGCTGGTTAAAACTATTTAGAGCCCTACCATTTGGAGTATCTCAAGCCCTGAGCCTTTTAGATACGTTGAACCCGTCAAAGCTATTCAAGCTTGTTTGTTACGCATTTCTGAATGACTGAAAACTGGTGGACAATCCTGAGTGTTCTGCCACAGTACACATACATTCGTACTATTTTTTTTTTCGTGGGGTGCCGGTTCCTGCGTCTAAACTGACCAACTCCCGTGGTGTCTCGGCAACACCTTATATTATTTATTGATGCTGCAGTCTCGAACAGAGACTATAGCAGGTGTGAGACAGAGGAACAGAGTATTCTGAAAGGGCAAAATTATATACACGCAGAAAATGCATAACGCGGACAATTTAATGGATACAGTTAAAGCAACACAAATAGGGATGCGAAATAAAGTTCGAAGTAATTAGTGAAATGCCAAGTAGGGTATATAGAATATACAGAGGGTACATCGCTGGAAAAAAGATTCCGTTTAACAGATAAACAAATTTTACAAGTGACACACAAAAAGAAACAAATGCAACAAAAGATATAATCAATGATACTAAAAGAACTACTCTAAGCATTTTTCCAACAATGAAAGTGATTCTTGTGTTACAATGTTATTAATTATGTTGTTACAATCAGCAATAGTTCTACAGAAGAAAGAGTATTCAAAGCAATTATTTCGTGTAAATGAAGGAGCTATCATTAAAGAGTGTCTTTGCCTGGTAGCATAATCCTCAGAAAAAGTGATAATGTGGGAGGTATCTATGTTGTATGGTCCTTTAACTATTTGGTACAAAAGTTTCAGTCGACAAATTTTATTTCTCTTCGTAACTGTCGGGAGCCCACTTCGTATGATGACCTCAGTAACTGACGAACGACCATAAGAATTATAAATATAACGCACTACTTTTTTCTGTATTCTTTCTAATTTGCTGATGTTTCTTTTAGTGTAAGGGTCCCAAATTGGCACGGCATATTCAAGCATGAGACGTATAATTGACTATTATGCAAGGAAGCGTACAGAAGGAGTTGCGAATTTTAAGGATCGTCGCAAGAAGAATAATTTACGTAACGCTTAATTTGTGATGACATCTATATGTTTTGACCATGATAGATTATTTGTGAACCATAAACCCAGGTATTTATATTCAGCAACCTCCGAGAGGCCTATTTCATTAGCCCCTTAGTGAAATAAAAGTGGCTTCTTTTTGTGGGTTATTCGCATAAAGACCGTTTTGTCGTAATTAATGGTCATCTGCCACTGCTCGCATCCATGAAATGATTTTTCGGAAGCTTTCACTTAACCTAATCTGGTCCTGAATTGAATTGACTGTTTCATAAATCACGCAGTCGTCTGCATAGAGTTTAATCTTAACAATAATGTTGGTGGTGATGTCATTTATAAAAATTAAATATAACAGAGGCCCAAGCACGGACCCCTGAGGTACGCCAGAACAAACTTCAACTCGGTTGGAGCAGGTGCTATTTAGGGAAACGTATTGATACCGGTTTGTCAAGTAAGCTTTAATCCATGCTAATATCGTATGATTTGTTACAATAAGGCCCAACTTGTAAAGTAATTTATTATGAGAAACTTTATCAAACGCCTTACTAAAATTCATATAAATAGCGTCTGTTTGTTTTCCTTTGTTTATAGCCTCCGCGAAGTCATGTGTAATTCCAAGTAATTGTGTGTTAGTAGAATACCCACGTCTGAAGCCGTGTTGTGCATCTGTTGGGGCTTCATGCTTTTCAAGGAAATCTACTATGTGCTTATAAATTATGTGCTCGAACATTTTGCATGAAGTAGATGTGAACGAAATAGGCCGATAATTTGCAATGTTGGATTAATCACCAGATTTAAACAGTCGTCTAACTCTGGCGGTTTTCCAGTCCTTCGGCAATGCGCCGTCACTCAGAGATTTTTCAAATAATATGAGCAAATACTTTGCACACCACTCTGCATATCTTTTCAAGAAGGCGTTTGGGATATCGTCCGGGCCAGGAGATTTTTTAGCATCTATATTAAGTAGAAGGTTAAAAATGCCCTGCTCGGAAATTTTTACAACCGGCATAGCTGGAAAAGACATACTAAGCACTAGAAGGAAATTATTATCTGTTGTAAATACAGATTTAAAATGATTATTGAAGGCATTGGACGCCGCTGTGACATCACCTTATGACTTTTCCGTAAAGAGAAAATGAAGTAGTGCCACATGAACTCGGTTTAATAGACCTCCAAAACTTTTCTGGAGACGTCTCAATAAAGGAAAGAAGTGATATACCATAGTACCTTGCCTTGTCCTCCTGAGTTTGTAGTTTTAGTTTTGTTGCTAATGTGGCAATGGCTTCGTCAAGTAGAGGACAAACAGAATTTCAGGCCTTTTGCTTTTTTATTCTCCTAAGTTTTCGTCTTAGCTGAAGAGTGTGTCGAGTGATCCAAGCATTTTTACCAGCTGATTTTTTAGTTATTAGTGGTACATAGCGTGCTATACATTCCTGAACAATGTCTTTGAAAGTTAGCCATAGATCGTTTATATTGCTGGTGTTTTCTGAGAAAGCATTGAAGGAAGAGGTCCAGAAAATCGAGGATTGACTCATCATCAGCGCGAGAAAAGTTCGGGTACTGGCGCTTGACAGTGGAATCAACATACGAAGCATCAGTTAAGGTTAATATGACAGCTTCATGATCAGATATTCCTGGTACAACATCACACAATACATGATTTTTTACAGTACTGTTAACAAAGAAGAGATCTAGGATTGAAATTGCACTTTGAATTCCAGTAGGCTGAGATACAATCTGTAGCAAATCATAATTAAAAATCATGTCTAGTATTTTAATGTCACTTAGATCTGAAGACTCTGTGGAAAAAGTATTCCAATTTATACTCGGAAATTTGAAATCACCCGCGAGAATTAACCTGTCATTTGGTTTCATATAAGAGCACATGTAATCATCAAGATTTTCTAGAACCGAAACAGAGGAGTCAGGAGGCCTATAAATAGCTCCGAGAATGTATCGCATTTTATTTATATATGTAGTGCGAAAAATGCTTTCAACACCTGGAATATTAGGCATTCTAACGAGTTGTAAATATGCTCTAAATAATATAGCAACCCCGCCACCTCTCATGTCCCGGTCTTTACGAAAGCAGACGTAGTTTTTCGGAACAAATTCGCTGTCGGATACCTCATCGTTTAACCAAGTCTCTGTAAGCGCAGCAATGTCTGGTTCATGAGTAAGAAACAGGTCTTCAAGCAGGACAGGTTTATTAACAATGCTACGGCAATTTACATTAGAGGATAGATAGGATACGGGTACTTGCCTTCTGGTGTCAATTGTTACGCTTTGAAATTTTATACCTTTTATTATTGGTTTCATCCCAACCATACAAAATGTCGTCTACATACAGCTTATCATATGCCAGCTTTACTTTTGAACCATTTGCCTTTTCATGCGTTACCGTTTGCCACAATTTCTTCCTGGTTTCTCTAATACCGGCAGAAAAGTCCTCAGTGACCGAAACAGGAGATCCCTTTAGCTTGAAACATGCTTTAAGTATTGACGTTTTCTCGCGATAGTCCAACAACCTTATTATCACAGGACGATTTATAGCGGTTTTTTTACCCAGTCTGTGGCATCGCTCTATGCCATTTACAGTAATTCCAAGTTTTTGTAAGAACAACTTTTCTTTGATAGTAGTTGTTAGACTTTCAGTAGTTTCAGAGACGGCCTCTTCAATGCCATTTATAACTAGATTATTTCTCCTGCTCCTATTTTCAAGTTCTTCATTTCTTTGCGCTGCAAGACCTACAGCTTCTTTAAGTTTAGCAACTGTTTTTTTTCATTTCGTCTACTTCATTTTTAAGTGAAAGTAATGGGGCTAGTTGATGTTCCAAATTTCCAATACGGTCGTTTAATTTGATAATGTCGGTTTCGATTTGACCCTGTTTAGCTAAAATGTTAGATTGACCTGAAAGTAACTGCATCAACCGTTCCTTTTCTGTCGGGCCACGGTTAGGTTTAACATCACCACATGACAAAAGGCAAACTTTAAATGTGTAAATATCGATAACAAATTTTTGAATAATCGGTAGGCATGCCGAGCAGCAGCAAAAAGCGGTTATCGCTTCTGAAGCAATGGGTAGGCAAGTATCTACTGACCTGAACGATAAAGCAGAAGGGGCTTAGCATTTTGCTGGAAGCGCCTAGTGCGCTGCTGCCATGCACACTGGTCGCTGCTTGTGGCGTTGGTCTTCTTATAGCAGCAGGTTTGTCCACGTGATGAGATGTTATCCAGCAAGGAGCATGCGCAGATTCCAGTGGGTTCGGCAGAGTGACTTCACATAAAGTGAAGATACATGTGTTCGGTAAAACGTTGACGCTGCCACTGTAATCCACGCAGATGTTCAGCATCGGTTGTAGGTAGATCCACGCAGCCAGCACCTGAACGATAAAGCAGAAGGGGCTTAGCATTTTGCTGGAAGCGCCTAGTGCGCTGCTGCCATGCACACTCCCTAATATGCTCACCGACTTAAGCGGCACAACTGAGGGCTAAGTAACGCGCATAATTTCGTTTCCAAATCCTTCAGTTGGGGTCGTATAAGTGTTTTTTTTTAACTCTAGCACGAACATAATAGCCAGCATTATTGATTAATGTTACGTGCATCGTCATACGATCTGTTTATCTCTAACAGATTCGAATACCATTTGATACACAAAAAAATGGGCCCGTATCTGCATGTTACACTGCAAATGTCGTCTAAAGATGAGTCTTGCGTCTGGAGAGAGTGAACAAAACGTTTATTTGATGTTCTGCGCAAACAAAATTGGTGAATGGTATTCCGGAGGCGCTGCGTTAGAGTGCCCCGAGCGTGAAGCGGAGGCGAACGAGCGCCACAAGTCACATCACACGTGAGATATGAGCGCTATCTCGCAGTTATCTTGGGAAACGAAGAGCGCAGCGTGGGCGGCCGTCTCGGAGGTGACCCGGTGGCGCGTCCTCTCGTCTTACACGCGCACTTTGCCTCACGGAGAGGGAACGCTCACGCCTGCGCTCACTCATCTCGTGGTGGAGACAATCGGACGCCTTGGCTTTCATCGGAACGATTGTGCTGTAGTTACCGAACGGACAAATGTCACTGCACTCGTTGCACAGTCTCCATTCGCGAAAAGGGTACGCTTTTCAGACACAGCGAAATAACAACTCAGACGCTTATTAGCGTTCATCTGTACCTGTGAGTTAGTTTCAGGCGTCATTCGTGCGCTAGAAACACGGGGCACGTTTTGATCTGCTTGCCATTCTACGCGTGACTGACATTCCAATTCGCTGCTGTCACGTCCATTAATTCACATTTTGGCGATGCTGTGGCTTTTCGGGGCGAAGCTCCTTATGCCATGGGTCATGCGTCCGCTATGTATGTAGTAGTATTAGTAGTAGTAGGTAGCCACCTGTCGTTTAGTCCTTGAAATGTCCACGGGGTGGCTGTACTTTCTCTATCATGAATATGTGACGAAAAGATGCGAGACGGTGGTGCTTGGAGTGTTCACTAGATGGACAGATAGACGCACGGACGCACTGACAGAGAAGCACGCGCAATGGACGCGCGGACAGATGCATGGACGGATAGACGGATGGACAGACGAATGCATGGATGAACGCACGCACTGACAGACAGATGTACGAATGGACGCACGGATGGGTGCATGGACAGGACGCACGGATGGACGAACGCATGGGTGACGGACTTACGCATGTTTCGCCCCACTCATCATAATTCAGTCCATGGATATGCTGTGATATTTTCGGGTTGAAGGTCCTTAAACCATGCTTATGCGTACCCGATGAATGTAGTAGTAGTAGTAGTAGTAGTAGTAGTAGTAGTAGTAGTAGCAGTAGTAGTAGTAGTAGTAGTAATAGTAGGTAGCCACCTCACACAGGAAGTCAAACCAAAATCTTGCGTCGCACTATTTCAAGAATGAATATCGTCTTTAATAACGGCACACTGAGTAACAACGTGGCCTGCCTTTTCACGATTCCAATAAATTTCTCTCCCTTCGCCTCAAATGTAAGCATGCCATACATTCAGCGACCTACACGATGAAATTTCGTTGGCTAAGTTGGTGGAGGCGTCATTTTGAAGGTATTAGTTGCTACTGCAATAACATAGCGAGAGGCCAGGTTTGGAGTTTCAACCCCGTACCAGAATTATTCAATTACGTATGTTAAGAGGAGGGAGAGAGGATTTTTACTGAGAGCACAACTCCTACGAATATCAGCTTTTCAATGAGCCGACCTTCGCTCAATAACCATGCTTTTTTTTTCTTTCGGGGAGTGAGCTCCAAATTGTGTTTTCTTGGCAATCATATTTACAAGCCTGGCTAGGATTACACTGATAGCAAAGGACCTCTGGGGCTCAAAAATGAATCCTGATGCCTGTAATAATCGGCCTAGTAAAATGCATTGTGAAATTTTGGGACGTCAAGGATGTTTGTGAATATTTATTCCCGAAAATTGGCAACTGTTCACACCTGCACTGATATATCTGCTGGTGTAATGTTTTTCAAAACCTTAATAAAACTCGAGACTGTTTTCGAAACGTTTCCGCCTATGAAAACAAGTCCGGCGCCGAACGGTGGCATCACGAGGCTCTCACGGAGAGCGCTAGCTATCTCTCGCAAAATCACTAAGGCCGAGCTTTCCTTTTGCAGCCCTTTTATAACATAGCAGTGATGGTGTTAAACACTTAGAAGAAATGTGTGAAGGGGGTCTGTTTTTTCCTCTCTCTTGTTTTTGTATTTGCCTTTTAGTGTTGCTTTAAGTTACCCGCTTGTACCTTACTATTTCTTTACTGTTTTTCAACATCGTCGGTGCCATAGTTATCTTAGAATACAGTCTCGTAAAGAAAAAGCTTGCCTCGAGCACCATTTGAAGAGGAGTTTATCAACTTTTTTTGTTGATGTGATAGCGAAACGCGACCCGCCGCGGTGGTTTGGTGGTTATGGCGCTCGAGTAGTGACGTGCGGGATTGACTCTCGGCCGCGGCGGCCGCATTTTCGGTGCTGGCGATAATGTTGGACGCATTTTTGCAGTTAGATTTAGATGCATGTTAACGAACTACAACTAGTAGATATTTGCGTAGCTTTCCTATGAGATGTTGCATAATAATAATAATAATAATAATAATAATAATAATAATAATAATAATAATAATAATAATAATAATAATAATAATAATAATAAATCTCCACGAGCAAATATTGAAGAATATCAATGTGTTTCCTTTAGGACGATCATGAAAACCGTTATGATGACTTCAGTTACTCAAAGCTAGGCTTCACGTTTAGTCACGTGTTTCGGGAACGGGCGCAGGCGTCATTGTTTTTGGAGTCACACCAGCAGTAATTCTTCGAGTATTTGTTGACCGAGTTATTATGAAAATATGCGTTAAAGTATGACAACACACAAAATAGGCAGGGTAAGTCAGCTTGTACCTCATCAGATTACCGCCAACCGCTCTCTTCTTCCCCCTTCCGTCGCTCCATCGGTGTGCTCCTGTACACACGACGACCACTGATCAATTTATTTTTTGCCAAAGCGACACACATTGTGATAATCAATCTGGTATTATGAGATCCGAAGAACGCACACCACAGTAATCTGAATCGAAGGGATCGTAGCAAGGTAGCCAATGAAGCAAACACGTTTTGTTTTAACGCAAGTAAACTGGGAATATGAAGTGGGATGGGGGAAGAAGGCTCTCTCCATCGATTCCACGATCGGCATCGAAATAACATAAGAATGCGCTAGGCACACCTACGCTTGCTTAAGAACAAAACATTCAAAGCAGAGGTGCACAGTACAATTTGGAGTACACCGGAACGCACCTTGCGAAGGGGTGGGTGGGAATTTACATCCCGAAACCATGCAACTTCTTTCAAAATGATATCTAAGAGAATAAAGGAAAGCGGTGTGAATTTACTTTGTTATAGGGCTCGTTTACATTAGACACAATATATTATTGACACAATATAGACACAATATATTATTGACAAGTAACAGACAAGGAACAATACGGAAGGGAAAGGCAGGAATGTTAGCCAGCCTGGAACGACCGATATGCTATCATACGCTGGGGACCGTACGTCGGCAACACTTGTGGAGCTCACTCAGGCTCACTCTGGAAATAGACTTAGAGCTTTAGATTCACTCGAACTGAGACTCACGAAAGTTTTGCTGAGTCGGAGCCACTCGAACTCACGCTCACAAAAATTATCTTTAGCCGGACTCACTCAGATTCAGATTCGCGAAACCATTACTCACGTGGACTCAGACTCACGGCTCGATGCGAGTCTGAGTTAGTCGGATTGAGGCGACTCATGAGTCCGTCAGCCAAAAATTAGCTTTTTCGATCCTGATGTCAATGCTCTTTAACATCAGTATCGCAGGTAATCGGTGCTCTTCTTGGGGTCGTTTTGCATAGCATCTTCGGAAAAGAGTTCTGAGGCCTTCCGAACCGGTAAGGTCATTTTCCTTGGAAGAGGTGACATCATGAGATATAATAATAAGAAATACCCTAAAAGAGTTGGTGGCGGGATGTAAAGCATTCCCTCGTACGTAACTGACACATTTAAATATTAAATATTTACATGCTGTATAAACGACACTGCTTTGAAATACCTGTGAGTAGACGTGAGAGTAAATGTGAGTTCAGGTAAGGCTGACAGTATAGAGCTGAAGATCACTAGATAGAACTTTAAGTCGGCAAAAGAAAGTGAAACTCACTCAGAATCACTGAAAAAACATATATTTTGCGCTTTCAACTCACTCGGACTTAGACTGACCACAATTTTCTCTGAGCAGAACCCACTCGGACTCACACTCACAAAAATGTTACCCACCTGAACTCACTCGGACTGAGACTCACGGCTTCGCCCGAGTCTGAGTGAATGCTCGTGAGTCAGCTCATGAGTGAGTTCGCCGACATACGCTGGGGACAGAGATGAGGGAGCTTGGAATATGGAGAGAGATATAAAGAGGAAAGTGCAGTTCACACTCGTCATAGCAGTATTAAGTCACTATTCGCAGTCATCATTGCAGTATAAGTTCATGACTACTGGTGCAACCCTGTTGCCTCCAAGAAACTGTGGAGTGCTCCCATCCCCGTGACCTGCGATAACCTCTCTGGTCGACAATCCAGAATGGCTTCCGCCGTCATCAGTCTGCGATCTATGTGAGCTAGCGCGACTGCAAGTGATTTGCTCTACACATTGTAGTGACGACAGTCGCAAAAGATATGCTCAAGTGTCTCTTTGATAACAGGCAATAATGCAAAAGAAAGTTAGTATATGTTACTAGAGGCAATTTCAATGTACGTATGAAGAAAAAAATAGCTCGCCACCTACGGGGACCAAACCTGCAACCTGCCGAGCTACAAGTGAATAACGGCCTAGAGAACAACGCCCGCTTGCAAGAGAATAACTGCGTTAGGCAGAAATTCCTATGTAGTGATTGCAATACGTCGTGCGAACACCTAAACAGTATTTGAAACACAAGCCTGGGGATTACAAATACGACGTACGTATCTATTTCTTAATGCACTGTGCTCTGCGCCTTAAGTAATCACACAAGCCATCGCAAAGTAGCAACTGGAGAATCCTGCCTGTTTCAACACTATTGGTGTCGATACTCCAGCTTGCTTTCAGGTTCTCTCAAGAGGGCGTAATGAAGACGCACTGTTTCGTGTTGTGCAAACGAGAATTTATCCTCAAGTTCGTCGTTTAATATCTTTCGTCGTTTAATAGCAATTCACTTGTTTTTTGCTTACTGTTGTACGTTTTACCATGGCGCATGACTCCTACTTATTTTTTTTTACTTTTCGATGACAAGTCTTTACATGCGGATTAAGCACGTTATTCAGTTTCAAATTACATGTTTTCTTCTCGTCAAGTGCACATCGGTGGATCAGTGGCTACTGTGCTTGTACGCTTACCCGAAGGTCGCTGCTTAGATTCCGCTGGTGGCTGTCGCATTTCAATAGAGCTAAAATTGTAGAGGCTGTGTAGTGAAGTGACGTCAGTGCATGCCTAAATTTACCGAGCCCTCCAGTACAGCGCCTATCATAATTGTATGGTGGTTTCGCGATGTAAAATTCTGCTTATTCTTATTATTATTATTTTCTCGTCAAAGTTTAAATCGTCTTGCATTTCTTACTCAATAACATGCGATGCTTCTCTAAAGTAGAATATTCCAGGACCTTCACTAATGAAAGTGTGTGTCGGTATATGAAGCAGCTACCACGTAAGTTGTTGCACTGCTTATCCAGCGTGGCATGGATGGATTACCGGCCAAAGAAGTCGCATTTTGATGGCTGCGAAACGCAGAGAGCACACGCTTGCCTAGACTCAGGCGAAGGTTAAATAGACACTAGAGAGAAACAATGACTTGGTTTAGACTGACACACTGCACTCTGAGAACTCTAACACGACATGTTTTGCTTTCATGAGTTCATTATCAGCGGAGAAGTCAAGATTGAAGTTTCATTGTTGAATTTCGCGCAAGAATACTCACGTGTAACATTAAAAAGTTCAAAATCTATTCGCAGTATTTTCTTGGCATTGGATCGATAAAATTACCTCAGGCTTCGTTGTCTTACTCTATGGCACCCACTGATTACAATGTTCTTGAGTTTTATATAGTAAAAGCTACGTAGAACCTATAGTAGACGCCTTCTTAATTGCTCAGGTCATGGTGCGGTTATCTCACGGTGGCGCCTCCGCCGGTATTTTCTTTTCATGCGTTTACTCTTTCACCAAGCGTCATGTCGATGTAAAGGTCGTATTTTTGGGAATATGAAATTGTACTTTGCTAATACGCGAAAAATTGTTTTGCTTTTTGGTGTGCCTTTAAAAACCTCGAGGCGATCGAAATTATACCAGTGACCCGCCTCGTATGTGCCGTAACTCATGATAAGATCTCTCGTGGGGCTCACCGAAATGCTGCCACAGACGGCTTATATATATCTCCACGCTGACGATATCTGCATTTGGGCGTCCGGCGTGACACGGCCTCAAGTGCGTGCAAGAATACAGAAAGCGGCAACAATCACATCGACATACCTTCGCCAGCAAGGTTTGACTATCGCCACAGAAAAATGCGCAGCGGTGGCGTTTACACGCAAACCGGTCTTTCTACTCATTCTGCATCGATGGCAGATCAATCCCATATAAAAGTACTCATAGATTCCTAGGTGTCATCGTAGATCGTGACCTAACCTGGAGCCCGCATGTCACATACCTGAAGAAAAAGCTCATTGGCATTGAGAATGTATTCAAGTTCGCCGCCGGAAAATCATGGGGCCCATCTGTGCACTCCATGTTGCAGCTTTACACAGCCCTTTTTCTCGGAACTCTCCGGTACAGCCTTCTGGTCCTGTCCTACACGTGCAAGACTAACATCCGTGCACTGCAAAGCGTACAAGCCCAAGCACTTCGGACATGCCTTGGCCTTCCAAGATGCTCATCGACAGTGTCAACTATTGTTATTGCACAAGAACAACCGGTCACAGCGCATATCATTGTCGAGACGCTGAGAGCGCACATTCGGCATTTATCATGGCTACCGTCACATCATTTAGCGTGTTTGACAGCTCGGAGGCCCCATTCTTCGTACTGCGGTACCGTGACAAAACATCAGGACATACTGCCACCTGGCTTCAAACTTGCGATGCATCCAGCAACTGCGCTATGGAGTCTTCGTCAACCTGACGTGCGCTTATCAGTTTCTGGAATCTTTAAGAAGGCACGCATGTCAACGCTAGCCCTGAAGCAATTAATTTTGCGTCTGTTGGACGAAAGGTACTTCGACCGCATACATGTTTACACCGATGGCTCCACTTATTCCAACAGCTCTACAGGAGCAGTGGTTGTTCCATCTGAAAATTTGTTGCTTCAGTACAAGTTTTCTCACACCACGGCGTCGACAGCAGCAGAGCTCGCAGCACTACAAGGTGCAGTAAAATACATTCTTCGGCAGCAACCTAACCAATGGGCCATCTTTTGCGACTCCAGGTCAGCCTTACAGTGTCTACGGTTTGTTATGCAGCACGGGTTTTATGAACAATCAGTATATCAGATAAGGCACGACTACCACGAAGCGCTCAAAGAAGGTCACTATATTGTATTTCAGTGGTTGCCGAGTGATTGCACATTCGTCGGCAATGACCACGCGGATGAGGCTGCTCGATCGGCTCATGACCAAAACCAGCGCACGCCCATACCACTCTTGAGAACGGACGCTGCAAGGCTACTACAATCACTTGCTCGACGTATATCTCTCCTACAATGGAATACGCAGGGTTTCTCCAACACGCACCTGTATTCGATCGACCCAAACTTGCAACTTCGTTTGCCATCCGGGCTCCCACGATGCGCTGAAACTTTACTGTGTCGCATGAGTTTGGGCGTGGCATTTACGAATTCGTACTCTCGTCTCCTTGGAATGACGAGCACTTCGGCATGCAACATCTGCGCCTGCGAGGAAACGCTTGAGCATATTCTATGTCATTGCCCACCATACCAGACCGAACGACGTATTATGGAAGCCAAGCTTTGTCAGCTGGATTCATGGCCGCTTACAGAAGAGAAGATCCTGGGACCTTGGCCGACGGCTTCCCATACGCGCAAAGCCACGAAAGCCTTCTTGTACTTTTTAAAGACCACCAGACTTCACTACCGCTTGTGAAAGAACTGTGCGAGACCGTGCTTTGTAGTCTCGAGCTGACAATTCATGCTTCTCTTTCTTACTCCTCTTCTTTTCTATCTCTTTCCGTTCTATTATTCTCCTTTCCCCCAACCCCAAGTGTAGGGTAGCCAACCGAGCCAAGCTTGGTTAACCTCCCTGCCTTTCCTCTCTATTTATCTCTCTCTCTCATGATAAGATCATGGCTCTGGTACGTAAAAACCCTAGACTTAATGCTTACATGGTACTTTTCTAGTTTATGCGGCTCTCATTTTTACATTTCCTTAATGACAATAAATATATCAATGTATATAGAGTACCACATACACAGGTGGCTGATGTATGAACGGTCGGCTAAGGATGCCACTTTCGATCTACCTACACGAGTATTGAATATTGCTGGTCATACTCTTTTCGAATTCATGCGTGTATTTCATTCTTTTGTCGGAACAGTCCATCACTGTGGCGAATTGGCGACTGTTTTCGGCTTCCAACTCAAAAAATCTCCGGCTCGATCCCTGCCGCGGCGGCCGCATGTATATGTAGGCAGAATGGCGATGTATCTTGCGATGCGAGTGGACGTTAAAAAACTCCAGATGGTCAAAATTTTCGAAGCCCTACACAACATCGTCTCTCATGATCATACCGTCGTTCTGGGACGTAAAAAACCCACACAATGTAAGTATAAGGGTAGTAAGGTACTTTTTTATTGTGACAAAAAAAATTGCGCGCGATGTAAGTGTATTTCTTGTCACAACAATAATCTTCACCTTCTGCTTGAGTTTATTATATATTTTATTATTTCGCTGTTGCTACGGCACCTCGTTCATTATTGATTCACGGTTCGATTACGGGCTATTCGTCGTATTGAAAATGTGCGGAAAGCGCAGCCAAAAAGGAAAATGACAATTCCTGTAGAATTTTTCAATAGTCCTTGATAAATCCATAGCAGATGGAAATCTTACCACGCATCCCCTCTTTTGTGTACCGTCCGGGCAGACGATTTGTACGCTAGATGAACTGCTTATGGTTTTTACATGTAGACATCATTACCTCTTGTAACCTCACTAACGTTGCGAATGCACCTTTGTGAGGTGGCTTCTCTCAAGCCAGGTGGCGCGTTTCGCCTTACCTAATTGTTGTCGCAGTGGTAGCTTGTCGGCAACAAAATATTTTTAACAAGCTACACTACTTCGTACAACTTACTCTGGTCTTCTACTGGTACTCTACGATCGGTTTTGAGTAATGATGCGTGGTTAGTTCACTTACAAGTCTCAGAGGAGAGGTAACAAGCCATTCCAGCAGACATAAAGCATTGTCTCCCTCAGTTACCATTTCTTCAGTTAAATACAGGTTCGTTAAGCAGTAAGTACATGCTTATTGTGATGAAGTTGGCAAATCGAAGCCGATGTATACAACTCAATGTATCACATCCACTGCTGCATGAAAGGTGAGTTACTGTATGAAGGTGAGTTACTGTATGAGTTACTGTGTAAAAAAGATTGGTTATTTTCGCCATACTTTTGCTAAATCACCCCGTGATACCAAATTACTTCTGTATAAAACGTTGATTCACCCTATTCTAGAATACGCATCTGTCGTTTGGTACCCTCACAAACAAGGTGACCTGAAAATCCTCGATAGCGTTCAACGTAAGGCCATCCGCTTCATATGCCATAACTACAGCCACAACTTCTCACCAACACAGGCTCCACAATCACTTAACATTGTACCATTACATTCTCGTTATTGCATCGAATCTTGAAAACTATTATATACAGTCATCAACTCCTCTCGTGGCATCTTTGGTGGTAACTACATCGCATTTATGGAAGAATCTTTCACCCGCAGCTCTCACACCTTGAACATAAAACTTTTATTTGCTCGTACTAACACATTCAAATTTAGTTTTTTCCCACGTACTATAGACGTCTGGAATTCCCTACCGGGCAGTATTCGCTCACTATTCCGGGCAGTATTCGTTCACTGTCTTTACAATATTTCATTGATGCCGCTATTTAGAAAATAGTTAAAGATCGTGTTTGCAACGCCATAGTGATGTTTTCTCATGTATTGCTGTAATGCATTTCTGTTTTATTGTTGTTGATCTGTTTGTATTAGTTTTGTATAACTCAGCCACTCCTGCTATAGCTCCGCATTAGGGCTGCAGTATATTCAAATAAAATATATAAATAGGCTGCACAACCAATACAATCATTCACAATAACTCAAAGAGCTTTATGTGCTACAATTACAACAAACATAAGAAGAAAAATAACAATGCCATATCGACTCCCAGAAGGCGCAACGTTTGTCTTATCTTAGAGACAAGAATGCAGTACTTGACAATACATCGAGGAAAAAACTAAAGGGCAGTACGGCGTGTCGCAAATTGCAACTTCCGCTCCCAGCCTTCCATTCAAGGGAAAAGAAAAGGAGCGGTGGTTCAAAACTCATGGCCAATTTATTTTTTTTAGCGCGATTTTTACGACACCTGCAGGCGGATAAGAAAAACGTAATCTCGCTCAATGACGCCACGGGAATCCTAGGTCGGTCGTCGACATTTACGACTCCCACAGGAGCCATTGGCCGGCGACGTGCCAGGACGGGCTGCTGCCACGAGGGGCACCGAGTCGGAGCATGTCTCTCCCGTACTGTATGCGGCCAAAAAGCGCAATGCACGCTCAATGACGTGGCAGCAATTGTGTGAACGAAGAGAAGAAACCATTAGGATGATTTTTATTTCATCTTTTTTTGTACCCTCAGCTTTCAGACTATGTTTATGCAATAGTGGCGGTGCGGTTGACGACCAAGCGGCACGTTCGCGTATGTTCACCCGCAATACAAAAAGACATAACGGCGAAAATTTCCCCAATATGCTTATGTAAGGGCGCATCTCTCGAGTCGAATGTGGGAGTGCTTCGTTTTTACGTCTTTGTTTCGGTCTGTCGAATGTTAGTGAAGTATCCCGTCAGATAACTAACCCTTTTTTTCCCAAAGACCATACCTCAGCATTGTTTGCCCCAGTTTGAAACACTAGTAGTTTATGCGAAAGCAGAGCGCGAGATGAAATTGCGGTAACTTTCAGTATGTTTTGTTGTGGTGGTTTTCGTTCGCGCTTGCATCAACTTTTATACATAACGAGGATGGTTTCATAACATGTTGATGAGGCAAAGTAAAAATGGCGTGCCCGGGAGCTGCGCCTGGCTCGAAGCGAGTAATTGCGAAGGCCAGGCAGTAAGACGAAATGTGGTTGTAATGTGAGCGCCCGAACTAAAAAACAAAGTTCTAGAGTAGAACATCCGCTTGGGATTTAGTGCTAACCGCTGGAGGAATCCACAGCAGTAAAAAATTACTTGACAGCGGTGATGGTACACAGAAAGTGCCGGTAAGCGGTGTTAGTTCTCTGTCGAATTCAAATACCAATGCAGACATAGTTTTTCAAAAATGCTGCAGTAAATAAAAGCTGAACGTCATCAAAACTTTTCCAGTGACATATTTCGCTTTGATTCTGTCTTCAATGCTTACAACCAGCGGGTGAGGCCACTTGGACATACGTTGAACTTCACTATTACAACTTAGGTGTGTTGCCTCATACACAATGTCCCTCAACTCACAAGTATATTCTATTCCAGACCGTACTACTTGCGCTCTGAGATTATACTTATTCATTTCGCTTCCATTGCTTGCCAGAGGGGCCTAGTGGTTATAAAGCTGGACAGCTGACCCAATGATCGTGAGATGATCGCAGGTCACAACAGCTGCATTTTCGATGCAGGTGAAAAATGCTTGAGCCCCATGTATTTTCATGCATTCAGGTGCACGTTAGACAATCTCAGGTGGTATAAATTTTAGAAGCCCTTCACTACTAGTCAGTCATAACCATATCCTACTCTTGGAAACTTCAAACCTTAACATTTTCTTTATTTTGTTGTATAGGTTCACATGCTGCCTTGTATTTAGGGCCACGACCTTAGGTCGATAAAATCACCCATTAGTCTACTCACTCGGACTCGTTAAGACACAAATCGCTACAATAAGATAAGTCCGAGTGAGTCCGCTAAAAGAAAATTTGCGAGTGTGTCAGACGGAGTGAGTGGCTCAAGAAAATTTTGTCAAGTTTGAGTGCGAGTGAGTCCGAAGTGCATGATATATTTATTGAGTGAGAATGAACAAGTTCGAACGTTTTCTGCTGACCAATGTTCATATTTACTCATCTTCTACATTACTATCAGCCTTACTTGTATTCACGCTTACACTCATGTCTACTCACATATATTCTAGAGCAGTGTCTTTCATAAACAATTTTGATATTTATTCATCACCGGCGCAAATTTCCCCAGGCTGGGCCTCTGCTCCTTCCCCGACAACACTGACATGGAAGTACTGGATAAGTTTACCTTATGTTTTCATCACTTTCAAGAAAATTGACCTTTGGTTCACAACAAACACAACTCATATTCGAAGGTACTATATGAAAATTGCAAAGAAAGGAACTGATTCTGTGAGATATTGGCATTGAAGAGGATTGACACTTTAGGTGAAAATGAGTATTCAAGGCTAATGGACCCATGACACGACTCACTTGGACTCATGCAGCCTCAGATCAAACTGTGAGTCTGAGTCTGAGTTAGTGTAGAGGAATGACACTTTGGTGAGTTTGAGTCCATTGAGTCCAGTCGAAGAAAAGTTTAGCGAACCTGAGTTCAAGTGAGTCAGCTCGGAAAAAATCAGGTGAGCTTGAGTCCTTGTGACGCTGAATCACAAGATATATCTCATGAGTTAGTGTGAGTGAGCTCCACAAGTTTTGCCGACCTATGTTCACAAATGTACAGCTAACTAATAGAAGAGCCTTACATAGAAAAAAACACCAAGAAACTGCGAAGTGGATTCACTACAGATTGGCGTTTAGGCAAGGGCTTTTTTGTCGAACAGTTAGGCAGAGTGGCTTCTCACAGCGAGATGTACCATGCCTTAAATACAAGAGAAAATGGTACACTTAGGAGCGTCAATTTGTCTTTATTAAGGCACACTACTAAAATGGCGACACCCCATAGGTCTTAAAGGCTGCGCTAATGGTACTTAAGCTAAAACAAAAAAAATGGGTTCGATAAATTGGCCAGGGTGTATTCGAGCAAATGCGGAGCTCCACCAATTTTGTGTCCTCTAGGAAACTGCGAGTAGTTTATTTTAATTCTGCTATCCTAAATGACAAAAAGGACAATACTTGGATCAGTTGGTACACAGTTCAATGCGAAAAAGGAGGTCATTTTTGTGCAATAAAATTCACTTGCTATTGCAGCTGCACCCGCTTGTCTTTCTTTTCTACTTGCAGTGTATGTACAGCTGTTTTTGCAGATGATGACAGGAAGCTTTTATACACTTTAGTAAGTATACCACAACACCGACACATTTCGCTCAATGCAAGATGGTCATGTACTTGTATCTAGGTGCGCGTTAAAAAACCATAGATTTTCCCACTGTGTCCATTTTTTCTTCGTACGTGACCGCCTAAAGTTTCACTTTTGCTAACTGCCCACCACATCGCCCTTGCAAACATTCCACTACACCCCATCATCGATCCACCACTTCACCGACCATAAAGTCGTGTTATTGAAGGGGGAATGGAAGCGACGTATAGCTACCATTTGCGAATGAGAAAATTTCTTGTATAAATATATGCAGTGTATGTCACGTCTTTGATGATGTAGCGGGCGATATTCGTGAATGGTTCACGGTTTAGCGATGAAATCCTCCAGTGCTTCGCCCCACTCATCATCATTCACTTCGTGGGTATGCTACAATTTTGTAATATATGCTCCTATGTTTTTATTACACGTGAAATATGTTTGTTTCTTAAAAAAGACATTCACTACATTTTACATATTTTGTTACTTATGCAGGTCCCAGCAAGCAGCCCAGCGTTATGACAACAATTTGTGGAGGTTTCTTCACTTTGGTAAGGCGAGCTTTGTTCTAACGTATGTTACACGTCTGCGCCTCACCGAAACTTCTCTTTTTGTTCATTGTCACATCAATAAAATTCTCAATAATCGGTGCTTGCGGTGCAGCCCACGAAGTGCAATGCAATTTAAGCCACTTAAAACAATTCTCAAGTGCCGCGAAACTTGTATTTTTATAACGGATGATAGGAATAAACGGGTTGCATAAAAAAACAAGTTGAGATGGCAGGCTGTTGTGGGGAAAACTAACATCGGATGGGATCGACCACCACACGTCAGTGATAATGAAAAGAAGGTTGCCGATTTCCCGGACATGCTTAAAAATTCAAATAATTTACCAGAGGTGCCACAAGCCTTAAGAGCCAATGCATAGCATATTCTGATGTTTTGAACTCTGAATGTCTTTTAAAAATCAACGATTGACTCATAATGCATGCCCGAAAGTAGAAGCCACCACCGCTCTCACAGTCTAGTGTGTTTTTAAAGTCGGATTTGCCGTAGTACAAAGCTTGAAATTCGACGAGATGATGCATAATGGACAGTACAGGAAGGGACGGGCAACCATGTCCTCTCGTCTTGTATTGTG
The DNA here is from genome assembly GCF_013339725.1 of Rhipicephalus microplus. Classification (NCBI taxonomy): domain Eukaryota; kingdom Metazoa; phylum Arthropoda; class Arachnida; order Ixodida; family Ixodidae; genus Rhipicephalus; species Rhipicephalus microplus. The sequence goes on along the minus strand of NC_051173.1, from coordinate 75,950,891 downwards.
TGTTTTTGCCCTCAAAGTTTCGCTCAACTTTGCCGCAGTAGTTTTTTACAATGCAGGGAAGCATACCTCAAATTCAAAGTAAGTTCAGTATTCTGAATTTATCGTTTTATTCTATTATTATTGAAGAACTTTGTGTTTGATAAATTTCTGTCTGCACAGGCAACAGCCATAGTTTATTGTTTAGGCCAATAATGTGGAACGCGGCTATTGCTCTTAGCGAGTTGTTTCATCCTAAAAAAATATATAAAAGCTGACAGTGCAGCGGCCTCTCATTCATATAAAGAATACATTGTTAAAACCAACATCGTTATAAGAACGTTCGACAGTACTATGAATTTACTCGTCATTTTCACGTGACCAGTGGCAAGAATTGTACGAAAATGTTATGAAAGGTAAAATAAAACACACTGCTCAGAAACGTTTACGGAAAAAGACGTTTCCATTTCACAGACTTGTGCCTTGTTCACTATGCAATAAACATGCTGCTATTTCAAGAATATACTATTGGCAAGACAGACAATTTCGAACAGTGGTTGCAAAGTGCACCTAATCGCCCGACAGAACCGACTATGGTTTGGACCACAAGACTCATCGGAATATCGCCAAGTTGTTAGACAAAGAAGTAAATTTGACTTCAGTTTACCACTCAGAATAGTTTCTCATCAGAACTGCGAATAGCACACTCAACCGAAATTGTGAGACAGTTCAACTGATCTACACACGCTCCTTACTTCGGGTAAAGCGCATCCTAACTCCCACGCAGCAAGTTTTTTTTCCAATAAGGAACGACCGTGTACGAAGCACACTTAGGGCATATCGCTCTCAATACAATATCGGCAAGGCACTGTCACGTGAATATTTGCTTAGTTGTGAATATCATTATAAGTACTTATGCAAACCACTTTAGGAAAAGTATTATTAATGGTTAGTGCACTGTAATGGTAACAATGTGTACTCTGTTTGCTTCACGTAATGCCATTCCTCTACTTTTTTTTTATGCTGCGTAATAGTTGGGATAACCTGTGTTCAAGCTTTCACGAACATTTCATCACATTTCAGCAGTTGCACCACAGTAGGGACTTAATTACTTCGTACATATCTGAAATAAGGGAACAGGTACATTGTGGACAGGGATCCCCTGAGAAAAGCCTCAACGCCTTTTCATTGTTCTTTTGTGGCTTACTTCTTCTTACTTCTTTAATATTACGCCTCCTGACGAGACAGCTTTGCCATTGCCTCGGCATCTTTAGAAAAGTATTGCGAAGTAGAAATATTATATATTGCCTAAAAGTACTTTTACGCTTGTCCACATTACTACTGTTTTTTTTTTCCAAAAATATAAAACCACCAGTGCTGTGAACAGACCCATGCAGAGTGCCACGCAGCCAGATTACTCAAAGCGTTGGTCAGGCAAGTTCACGTTCAGTGCGTGCTTCAGTTACCGCCTTTATTTCACTGCTCGTAGCTGTCTGCTGTTGCTGACTCACGAAAGAAACATTTAGGTCTGAAGGCTGAAGTGTATACTGATTTATTGCTGCCCCATCGCGTAGCTTTTCCTACAAGGGCCTGAATATCAGCACTAATCACACCTATGTTTTCCCTCCTCATTGAACAGTTCGCAGGCAATGTTGGCATGCCTGCTACCCTGGTGCAGCCCTAGTGCCCAGGGTAATCGCGCTGAAAGGGTGTTCGCAGCAACTGAAAGCGCTGCGAGACTGTGAGCAGCGGGCGTTCTACGACTCTCGCACCAATAAGAACGGCACCTGTGAGTAGTTGCCTGTCTACTTAATCCTGTAGCAACAAATTGTTAGCGGACGGATTCATTCCTAGGAAAAACTATAGCTTTGTGATGTTTGTGGGTGAGGTATAAGGTGAAGGAAGGAGTAACATTAGGAAGGCATCGCTTATTCCTACGTATTTCCTCTATACAGTGATTACATCGTGTACCAATGCCCGGTTAGATTATCGTGTTTCTTTTCTGTCGAGTAGAGAGTGCAGAGATATGTACAGGTGAATCATCGGCTGAAATGACATTTACTACGCTATCAACAATGTTCCAATTTTTTGTGTGTGCATTGGGCACGTATATATGTAAACATCCGTGCACATTAAAAATATCGAAAGCATATTCAGAAAAACACTCCATGATTATTGTGGACTCTTACAACCCTTGAAAGGGCCCCCTAGAACTTCTGAAGCACCTATCTTTATTGGTAGTTTGCTTACAGTGACGGCTGGGGAAAATTTTAGCATTAATTTAGGCATCTATATTATATGATTTAGTATTTTATTCACGACATGAAATCACTGCATCACTGCCGACCGCATCAGCACGTAGTGGCACTCACCAGAGCTATTACTGGTGAACATGATGATGGAGAGCACGTGTCTGTGATTGCCTAAATGAAAAAAAAAAAAGAAGCGATCGTGGCGTGGATAAAAACTCAGGTTACTGGTGTATGTTTTTTTTATTTACCATGCTTTTTATTCGAACGCCGAGCAGACGCAGACGTAATAAAAGATAATACTGCGACTACAAGGTGCGGTTAGGTTTTCTCCTCTGGAATTTTGGCTTGGGTGGGATCGCAGTGTCCATAATAATAACTTCTCTCTCTCTCTTCCTTGTGCTCATTTTGTGAGTTTGCGAGCTGTGTCTTTCCGCGCGTGCGGTAGGCTCTTGATTGTTTTTGAAGGTGCGGAATTCACCATTGTAGCTCGTCGGGTGGCTCCCAAAACTCGTGAAGGGTCAACAGTACTTCGAAGCCAGTGTGGGCACTTACTTTTCTTATTGCGTATTTCCCGGCAAAAAGTCCCAGCCATTCTGGTGCCCACGCCAAACAGAGTCCAAAAAATTATGCTGATTTCTTGCACTGAAAACAGTGAACCGAAAGAATATTTTGAAGAGAAAAAATGTTTAGTCTCATAGCCAAAATGGTAGTCAAATGGTATCTGAGTATTCTTGTTGTTTTTTTTTTTGTCACAAAAATAATTTGAAGCTATCGCTTGTTGTTCAGTATACGTTATGATAAGCCAAGGGCTTTTTAAAATCATATAAGATCAAGAATCTTGCTGCAATTTTTTAGTCATACACGCCTCTAGAAATTATGCCAGAATATTCTGTTTTTTGCTTTTTCCCTTGCAATAATGCCCATTGTATGAAAACTTGAGTTATAAGTTCTCTCTATGCCGAAGATATTACGTTTGTTCAAATTATTTTGAGAGCCCTCGTGCTCCCCAATTTTACAAGAAAGATATCAATAAATTGTAAAAGCCCTCATTGTGGTCGACACTGAGACAAATATGCACTACATGCTGCTACAATAAACATCTGCTTTACGTTTGAGTTAAAGGTAAATAATCACATTGTATTGTATACATGGAGTTTTATCATTTTAACGATTACTTTAAGGAAGGACATATTTTTTTCTCATTTTTCATTATAGGAAATGAGGAACTTCTGCAAAAAAGCTGCCGTGTGACCTGATGGGAATATATCCGTCCGTCAATAGCGAAATTCAAACAATTTTGTCTTCGTCAAATCATAAAATACAATCATTAAAATTGATATATAAAAGAACTGTTTATTTCCTTTTATGTAGTGTACAACATAGATTTTTATTGGAGCGCAACGTGATGCAAATATTACGTCTTAATATAAACGGAAATGGCGATTTCCTCAAATTGAGATATAGTTTCACGAAGCTTAAAAACATCGTTGTTCCGAAGGACTGTTTACGAAAAATTATATGGTCTGTTGATTAGGATTTCATTTTTCGAGTGTGCATATATACCCTAATATTTTAGTGAAAGGGCAAGCATTCCAGATTCATGCGAATATTCTGAAGGCGCTTATGAAAAAATACCGAAATAGTATGAAGCTTCAAGCATCGCAGGCAAGCGTGTTTGCCAAATATGTAAATCATTTTGGGCATTCGAGCAAAAAACAGTAGTCTAAGAACAATTTTTCTGACAAACAACACTCCGACGTCATTCAGGAGGCTCCTACATCACCAACATATATCTTGCTCTGCCAAATATCTTGGAATTTCATTGCTTTCAGTGCGAGAATTCAGAAAGTTTTTTGTATTTCATTTCGATTGGTCGCCAAAATGGCTGGGACGTTTTGCACGGTATGACGCTATTGTTTTTGTCATGTTTACTTATGCAGCAAGATGCGACTGGAGGTTCGATGGTTGGCACTGCTGGCCACCAACGGCTCCGGGAGTCGTGGCCCAAGCGCCGTGTCCCGGTCTCATGCCTGGAGTTGTGAATGCCTCAGGTGATCCAATGGTTTTATGTTGTGCAGCCAGTTCTTCGATGAAGTGATAGTTTTGATGCAGTGCAGGCACTAGTGTCACGTAGGTGAACTCGCAGTGGCGCCCCTTGTTAAAAGACATATTCTGCAGTTTACCAATATATGTGTGGTATGCTTGTACACTATGTTTCACTGATGGGCATGTTATTTTAAGGGATAGTTAGGCATGTATTTGCCGCATTGATGTAACGCAAGTTGTACATTTGACACTTACCAAAGATATATCTATTTAGTGTCGCTTGTCGAACAGCTACAAAGGCAATGATCAAAGATGGTGATTATGTCCTACAACAAGGGATGAAGAATGCCCTGGAAAGTAGCCAGGAAACAAATCAAATAAAACAATTATACAAATGTGAATAGTGAGTTAATTGAGAAATTTTGGCAAAACCAAATAATATGTATAATGACAAAAGTTACGTAATTAGTAACAAACCTGTGGTGGCTTAAAGCAACATTTTTCCACAACGCAGAACACGTTCCTAGTGCAATGATTCAACACAATGGCTACCAAGGACACAATATTGGGAATGGAAATATCTGCGACGTCCCGACGTCACCTAACGATGATTTGGGATGTAATCACTCGGCCAAGGATTCAAGCGTATTTTGGCAACACTTTGCTTCAAATTATGACACATTTGCGAGAAACTGCGGGAACATAAGCGTCCGCTGTGGTGGTGTAGCAGTTACGATGTATGGCTGGTGATCCGAAAGCAACTGGTTGGATCCGGGTCGCGGCGTTCGTAATTCGATGAAGGCGAAATGCCAGAAGCCCGAACACTATGCGATGTAAATGTAGATGAAAGAACACTAGAAGCTCCTAATTCACCGAGCTTTCCACTATGGCGTGCCTGAAAATCTTGTTGCGATTTTGTCACGTTAAGCTGGAATAATGCCCTGATAACAGATTATTTGGTTAGCGAGACCGTGATTGCCAGGTGTCGCAGACCGGAGCGCAAACATAGCTTCCAATAAGTTTTGACTTAAAGTGGTATTCTCTCGATTTGTCCATGATCGCGTCAAACCAGCTTCATGTATAAAACACTTTATTTAGGAACGCAACAGCATAAATGTAAGCACGGTAATTTCGGTTCCCTCGTAGTGCATTTTCTATGACAGGTAACAAAGCGCGTTGGTACTGGAGAGCAATATCGCCTGCTTTTGTACTATATCAAAAGATGAAGGTATTGTTTTATTTTTCGCCCAAAAGAAAACGACCCGTGTGGCACACGAAAGAGCGGAGTGTCCATGAACTATAAAATGAAATATAGGCTTCGGAACATTGAAAATATAACAAGAAAGAGAAGAATGAAATGTGCTTGCACCAGTGGAATTGAAGTTCCCTCGGATTCGTAAGATTTATTTTTCCTGCTATGGCACATCCCACCCACTAAGAAAAAGGTGCCTGGCAGCAAACTAAATTCGGCTGTACAGCGCCACTTCGTTTGAACTGGATATTTTCATTTGAGTGTATGTACTAGTACTGCGACATTTGGTGCCACTGAATTTGTACGCCTTTTTTATTTTATTACTTGTGAGGCACACTTATTGCCTTGTGTTTTTATTTCATATTTTATTGCCCTAATGATGTTCTGTGCACATATTTCGCTCAAATTTGTCTTAGTACATGTTAAAGGGGCGTTTTACTATGACATTCGAGTTGCTGGCAAGTACTGAAACAAAGTAAGAATGGTAAATTATATTGTGTAGTATATCGCTAAATATTTAATAATGCATGGATTCCTGTAAGTGCCAAATTAGCATGTCATCATATGTACATATATATATATATATATATATATATATATATATATATATATATATATATATATATATATATATATATATATATATATATATATATATATATATATATATATATATATATATATATATGTATATATATATACATGGGTGTGTGTGAGAGAGAACAAAAGCGTTGTCTCTGTCTTATTTCATTACAATGGTTCAGTCGCCAAAAACGAACCAATGTGGCATAAGCCACAACAAATCCAGCGTTTTCGCCTCTGGAAAACTCCAGCTACTGGCCTGAGGGACGTTCACAGGCTTTCTCAGGAACGGAAGGCGCAAGTTAGCCGCCAACGCAAGTATCCATCCCACCACCAGTGGACGGTGTTCAGGGCTCCAAAATCGTCCTAGGGAACCAGCGGTGTACTATTTCGCGCCTAAAATGGGCAGAGGCTCTATTCGGGGAACAGGATTCACGCTTCGCAAGGCGTGGTTCTCGCTACCATTATCTGAGCTGCTAAGGGACGCCGTCCACGCTCCCTTGGTCGTGTGTCTCCACTCTGTGAGTGCTACGTGTTTTTCTTGCTCATCAGGCGCCTCACCCGAGAGCAGTGCGGAGCTCGCGCGTGCTGTCACACAACTGTCACAACAGCTCGACCGCTTGGCACCATTAAGTACCAGGGTCCATCCGGCCGCGTCACCGTATACCCTCCTGCTCATGGGTACCAGAGTTTCGAGGCTTCCAGGTTCATGTCCTCCTATGAAAAGCGACCATCAATGCGCTCAGTTTGTCCCATGCCTTGCGCAACAATAAAAAAATGGCTGATAGCTATCGACTGCGTGCGCGGTGCTTCAGGTGCATGGCACAAGTACGAAGGTGTCACGAAACGTTCGCGGTTGAATAGAGTGACCGGCTGATTACTATCTTTGGTCGGATTGGCCACGACACTTGCATGCCAAAGAAGACACATTCTGAGAATGTAGTACTGGAGAATTTTTTAGAGGCTGAAACTCCACAGTGCAGCTCATGGATCGGCAGCTTGACAGCCTGCGCTCGAGCAACCACCGCAACCAACTTTGTTTCTTCGCTACTCCGGATGGAGAACCTTCCGCTCAGTTACGGCGGTAAAATCTACGTTACACCACCAGACTTCGGACATCGTGCCGCGCATCACCAAAAGTGGCCCCTTTTAACGCTATAGATATGCATCGGCGGAATTAGCGAGGTTATTGCTCTAGGGCGAACGGGAGGTACAGGCACAGTGACGCGTCGACGTTATGCCTGAGCCAACCTCCAACCATGGCAAGAGGCACTCCTACCTGTCCTCGGTGGCCCCGTGTTGCCTGTTGGTGCGCTCAACCTGCACCTTGAAAGAAAATGAGGTAGCATCTTCCTTGCCAACGTTCCCGTACTCGAGGACCTACTCACTGATATGATTCTAGGAGCTGACTACCTCATCTCTGGTGACGTTCACCTCACCATTGTTCACAATGGAGTCAATCTCCGCTCCTACACTCCGAGACCCACATGAACTCAAAGAGTCCAAGTTGACACACCCCAACTTCAAGGGCCTATTGACACCAAGAGCAGCTACTCGAACTAGGCGGACCCGCATATGCTTGCTTCGAAGCAGTCATTGGACGATGGCTCACACTGTTTCGCTCAGAGAAGCCAGCTTTATCCATCCGAGCAGTGACGCGTACGAGTGGGCTGACTATGGCCAGCGTTCTACACTTACAACAGGTCTGCCACCAAAGGGCTGCGCGTATCAATACAAAATGGCCCTCCCCGTCTTTGGGACCCACCACTGACTCAACCCACTGGTCGAACTGGCGACCACTAGCAAGGTGCCTTCAGAAATCTTCAACGATCACAGCGTGGGGCGCAACAAGGAGGCCTTCACGAATGCGGATGTGATACCGAGCCAGAAGTGCCCAAAATATGTCTCATTTATCGAGGAATTAAAGACTTCGGAAACATCAATGCAGAATCTCCAACGTGCAGTCACGATCAAGCTCTGCAGCTTGTCGATCTTGTAGGCATTCTTCGCTGCACAAGTGTTTCCCTGCCCTAAACGCCGATAAGAATGATGACTAGTGCCCCAGACTCTGCCAGCAGAAATCGCATGTTAAGCATGCTGCGGCCCCAGCGACGCAGCCAAGGTTGCCAACCAGTGTTCGACAGCCCCACGAAGTGAGTCATAGCACCCACGAGAGAGACCCCAAATACACAGCACACACCGGCCACGAGAGATTTTTTCGGTTACAATTGCTGCTCAGGGCGCAGGGCTTGTAGGCCGACGACGACCAATGCGAAACACCCATTGTCGTCCCGCAGTGTCCAATTTTGAAGATTGACATGCCATTCTGTAACGTGGACCAGTGTAAGGAAGACAGAGCGCCGCTTGGGCTTAGGCAAGAGCTAGACTAGCGGGAAGACCAGGAAAAAAAAGTTAGATAAATAGCAGCCGGCCTGCAGCAAAGTTGTTGTCTTTTTGTCTCATTTCATTGCAATCATTGTAAAGTACAAAGACGGAGAGAAAACACCCAATGGTCGTGCAAGCTGGTCTATTGCCTCTTCGTCTTCCTCCGCTTCGCTTGCTCCAGCCAACGAGCTGCGTTGACTCTAGTGAGAAGACAATATATATATATATATATATATGTGTGTGTGTGTGTGTGTGTGTGTGTGTGTGTGTGTGTGTGTGTGTGTGTGTGTGTGTGTGTGTGTGTGTGTGTGTGTGTGTGTGTGTGTGTGTGTGTGTGTGTGTGTGTGTGTGTGTAGTAGTAGTAGTAGTAGTAATTTATTTTATTTCTTGAAAGGCAAGAAAAGGATACAGAAGCAAAAGGCGTTTCATACGCCTGACAAAGGCCTCTGCACCTGTAGTTCGTCACAGCTGCACTTTTTTTTTTTTTTTTTTTTTTTTGCAGATAGAAACAAGCAACAAAAAACTAACATGTCATGTACCACATGAGCGCTAACAAAAGAAATACAGGAATAAAAAAAAAAAAAAAAAACAAGCAACATATAATACACTTAGCATAATACAGATGCAGGAACATAAAATGGATGCATCGTATACCATAATGAACTACTTACTTTCTTAACATTAACATTCTACCTACTCTTTTTACACAATATAGATTAGTGATGATAAGTTATTTCTTTTTTGATCAAAATTTCTTTAACTTGTTTTTTAAATGTCCCTAGGCTGACGTCAAACTGCAAGCCATTTTGGAATTCATTTACTATTCGCGTTGATTGGTAATGCAGTGTTTGCTTTCCGTAATTTGTCCTGGTTCTCGGTAAACGCTGTAAGTTTCTTCTTGCAGGATAACGTTGGTCATTTTCTTTTTGTTTATACCACTTATTTTGTGTACCTCTTGAAGCAGTTTAAAATAATATATTTGGTTTGCCTTTAAGATTTCATGTTTATCAAAGAGCACTGAAGTGCGCAAACGGTCTATTCTACCCTGGTAATTTTCATAACAGCGAAGTATTTTCTTTTGTAGCATTATAAGTTTGTTATAATTTTTCGCTGTTGTGGTACCCCATACTAGTACGCCGTAACAAAGTCTCGAATAGAATAGGGCATTGTACAAATTTTTCTTCAGCCACTGAGGAATGAGGGAACCAATTCTGTACAGGCATCCTACCGTTCCCGCAAGTTGCCTAACTAAATGATTAACGTGGACATTCCACGTTAAGTCTTCACTGAACCATACCCCCAGAAATTTTTGATGTTTTTCTCGTTTTATGATGTTCCCGTCAAAGCTTATCTTTATGTCATATTTAACATGTTTATTTATTGGGCGAAATATAATATATGTCGTCTTCTTGGCATTTAACTGTAGCTTGTTTTGTTTAAGCCATTTTGAGAGTGACGTCATATATTCATTTACATTTTTTTCTAGTATTTCTAAGTGATCTGATGTGAAAAATACATTTGTGTCGTCTGCATACATAATAAGCTGTGGTGAGGCGGGTATACATACAATATCATTAACATAAAGCAAAAAGAGCAAAGGACCCAGTATAGAACCCTGCGGAACTCCTTGGGTCAACTGAAGCCGACTTGATGTGGCTGTCTTCATTTGTACTAGTTGGTACCGGTTATGCAAATAGTTTTGTAATAGCTTAAGGGTGACCCCACGTATGCCGTACCGTGATAGTTTCCGTAACAATATATCATAATGTATTGAATCGAAGGCTTTTTTTAAGTCCAAAAATAAACCAAGCGTAAATTTCTTATTTTCCATATTTGTAATTATTTGATCTTTAATAATCGTTAACGCTTGTTCAGTAGACTTGTTTTTCTGAAAACCATACTGACATGTTGTGATGATGCCATACTTATTGAAAAAGGATAACAACCTGTCGTGAATAACGCCTTCAAAAACCTTTGATAATGTCGAGAGTACTGAAACGGGTCTATAATTTGACATATTATTGATGCCACCTCCTTTGTAAATTGGGGTTACCCTTGCAACTTTTAACTGTGCCGGAAACACGCCTGTTTTCAGTACAAGATTTACTATGTAAGCAAGCACACACTATGTGTGTGTGTATTGTGACCCAGCACCTCCACCACGTATGACGACTCGGTTTTAACGAGGTTTCTTGGCGGTGAACTCGGGAACGAACAAGCACAACGGACCCGAAAATGAAGCGCACGTTCAAAGAAGATGATCATTGTCAGGCAGAACTTATGACGATGATTGACTGCTCTTCAGATGAGGATGAAGCGCATAATAGATGCCTACAATATATATATATATATATATATATATATATATATATATATATATATATATATATATATATATATATATATATATATATAAGGGATTATAGGAAGTATCACGCAGGCTCTGATAGTATAGAAAAAGGAGTAATTCACACACAACGAACGTTTCAGCACAGTTTAGTCCGACGTTTCGACCGTGGGACCGGTCTTCGTCTGGGAATACAGGGCATAAAATTCGCGCGCTTATATATGTCAATATTCGAGACCCCCCCAAAAAAACACACATGCTCTTGTGTAACGAACAAGGCTCATCTGTATCAGCACAAAAACGGTTTTCAGTGATCAAAAATATATATCTATACAGCACTGTGTGATGTCACCATTTGTAAGTCATTGGCAGCTGATACGGCTTTGCGGGATACACGTGTGCATCGCGACATTACGGATGTCAAAGCTCTTTTCTTACAATAATGGTTCGCGTGTAAGATATACGCGTTGCCGATGATAAATAATTCTATTATATATATGTAAGAATCGCTGTTTCTGTATACATTATCAGCACAGCGCACTCTCTGATAAAGAAGCAGACTAGCGTACACTTGTTATATTGTTGACCAATAAGCTTACGTGGAAGGAAGACACGTCAATGTGCCTGCATCCTCATTGATACCATCTGCTACAGTATTGAACTTGAATATCAGGTATGATTCCCGGAGTTCACGATCATGGTTTGAGCGGAAACCAGATTCAAGAATGGTCGCTTTCATTTGATCGAAAGAGTGGCCCGGCATGCGAACGTGTCGTGATAGCGGTAGATGAGGGAATATATTTACATGGGATTTGTGGTTATTAAAGCGTATTCTGAATGGAGTTTCAGTATGACCAATATATTGTTTCAAACAGGCACTACATTCCAACATGTATACGGCATTATAAGTGTCGCAGTCGAAGCTACCACGAATCTTTAATTTAAAGTCCGAAGACGTGCTCGCGGCGTTTTGCGTGGTTTGCATGTGCACACACACTTTGCACCGTGGTTTGTTACAAGGTGCACAGCCACTCTCTTTACGGGTACCAATTTTAGATGACGTTAACATGTCGTGAAGGTTTTTTGACCGTCGGTAAACAACACGAGGCGGAACAGAAAAAATTTTTTTGAGATTATCACTTTCGGTTAAGATGTTGTGGTGCCGTTTCAATATAGCAGATACTTTAGGAGCTGATGATGAAAATGTCAGAACAAGGTTAGTTTGAGCAGAGCTATCGTTCCCGTCCTTTCCTTTCAGAATCTCGGTGCGGTTGAGTTGGTCAGCTCGAGTTATGGCATCGTCTATTAGTTTTTCCGGGTATTTTCTTTTTACTAGAGAACTTTTGAGCCTATTACAATTTTCAATGAAATCTGTACGGTCAGAGCACAACCGTTTAAAGCGGTGAGCCTGGCTATAGGGAATTCCTGTTTTGCAATGCCGGGGGTGGCTACTCTGAAAATGCAGGAGTTGATGTCGGTCAGTAGGCTTGCGGAACAGCTTCGTAGCAAGTTGTCCTTCGGAAATGGTGACTGTGACATCGAGAAAATTTACAGAAGTGCGCGAAAATTGGTGCGAGAACTTAATAGACGGATGGAAATTATTAAACTTTTGAATGAAACCAAGCAGACTTGCTTCATCGTGTGTCCAGACAAGAAAAATATCGTCAATGAAGCGCCTATAGTAGAGAGGTTGAAGCATGTTTTTACCTAAAAATTCGCATTCCAGAATGCCCATAAAAATGTTAGCGTAGTTAGGGCCTACTTTCGTACCCATTGAGGTGCCGTTGGCTTGTACATAGTGAATGTTGTTAAACTCAAAATTGTTTAATTCAAGGATAAGTTTCAAAAGAGTACCAAGCGCTTCTTTATCAATAGGTTTATCTAAAGGGGAATTTTCATAGGCCTTTATTGCTGCAGAAATACCATCTTTATGCGGTATGTTGGTGTATAGTGATGCTACGTCCAGCGTTACTAACATTGAACCAGATGGAACATGAAGATCTACAATTTCTTGAAGGAAATGGTTGGTGTCTTTGATGAATGACGGAAATGTGGCTGGAATCTTGTTTATGAGGGAGTCAACGTAACGAGATAAATTTTCGGTAACGGTGCCGATTCCGGAAATGATGGGGCGGCCGGGATTATTCTGCTTGTGAATTTTAGGAAGCATATAAAATCTTCCCGCTACGGGACTGAGTGGTACCAAAGAGCGGACTGTCTTTTCATCTAATTTACCATGTTCTAGTAAAGACGTAAGTGCGTCCTTAAGCTTAGATTTAAATTCGCTGGTAGGATCGGAGGGCAAAGCTTTGTAAAAAGTGGCATCTGAAAGTTGCCTCTCGGCCTCGCTTATATAATCAACCGCGTTGAGAATTACAATGGCCCCCCCTTTATCGGCTGGTTTGATGACGATGTCATGGTTTGTCGACAACTGTTCGAGAGCAACCTTCTCTTTTTTGGACAAATTGTGGCGGTAAGGCGCAGTTTTCTTATAGGCAGCGAAAATGTCGCGTTGTACAGCGTTTATGTAAATGTCAAGACATCTGTCGCGATGTGGTGGGGGTGTCCATTGTTTATATGTCGGTAGTGCAGGTCTGGTTTCATTCGGGCTTCGGCGGTCATGATAGTATTCTCTCAGACGCAAATTACGGGAAAAGTTGTGTAGATCCTTCAGAAGTTGAAACTCGTTGAAGCCACCTGAAGCGGGGCAAAAGTTGAGGCCCTTTGACAGAGCACCCATTTGTTCGTTGGAAAGAACTATGTTTGAAAGGTTTACAACGCTGCTATCTATTTGAGAAGACTGGTCTTTCGAATCATTCGAACGTGTTGCGGCGCGTTTGGTCACCTCAAATTTGCGTTCGTGCGTACATAAACCATCACGTAGAAACTTCTTCTGTTTAGTTGTGTTTAACTTGTTCCTCTTACGTTCTTCATAGGCAATTAAACATTCAGACTCATGCACTGCTAGCTTCTTTAACAGGCGAGCTTCTGTATGCTGAAGGTCTTGCGTGCAAGATTTATAATGGTCAATAATTATGGGTATGAGATCTAAGGACGCTTTACTTAACACTTCTTGCCATTTGGTTTTGTTAGAGGCCGAAAGTTCAGAAGTAGCTGGTTTAAATCTTATCTGTAAACCTTTCGGGACCACCGAAGCATTCAAGTAGCTCGTAAGTGAGAATACGTGTAGCTCGGAACGAACCCTTTTCTCAATAATTTTCCTAGCTTCTAAAAACTCTCGCGAAGGAAGACTTGAAACATTGCCTTTAAGCGCAGGCGCCTGCCGTCAGTCGGTGGCACTCCCTCGACCGGCGTTCCGGCGGGTAGGGTAGCGATGACCCGTGGTGGCGGGAGCCTCAGTTCGGTTTTGCCGAGTTGTGTCTTGGCTTGAAGAACCGGAGTTGTGTGTAGCACCCGCAGGGGACGTTTGTTGGCGTCTCCTGGGGGACGTCGGCGTAGATCGTTCTGGGGGTTCGCAAGGTGGGCAGTCACGCCATGATGATGTAGTTCCTAGGAAACGTTTGCAGCAGAGTTCGCGAATGTGGCTGGCGATGATGGCAACACCTTCGAAGCTTAGATGAAGACCATCAGCTGCCAACACACGTGTCAGGGGCAGCCAGTGGAGACCATGATCGACGAAAAAAACTTTCTTGGAGCGCCTACAGTAGTTGTGCAGCAGTCGGTTGAAGTACGTGGCTTCAACCGACTGCAGCAATAAAGGCCTATGAAAATTCCCCTTTAGATAAACCTATTGATAAAGAAGCGCTTGGTACTCTTTTGAAACTTATCCTTGAATTAAACAATTTTGAGTTTAACAACATTCACTATGTACAAGCCAACGGCACCTCAATGGGTACGAAAGTAGGCCCTAACTACGCTAACATTTTTATGGGCATTCTGGAATGCGAATTTTTAGGTAAAAACATGCTTCAACCTCTCTACTATAGGCGCTTCATTGACGATATTTTTCTTGTCTGGACACACGATGAAGCAAGTCTGCTTGGTTTCATTCAAAAGTTTAATAATTTCCATCCGTCTATTAAGTTCTCGCACCAATTTTCGCGCACTTCTGTAAATTTTCTCGATGTCACAGTCACCATTTCCGAAGGACAACTTGCTACGAAGCTGTTCCGCAAGCCTACTGACCGACATCAACTCCTGCATTTTCAGAGTAGCCACCCCCGGCATTGCAAAACAGGAATTCCCTATAGCCAGGCTCACCGCTTTAAACGGTTGTGCTCTGACCGTACAGATTTCATTGAAAATTGTAATAGGCTCAAAAGTTCTCTAGTAAAAAGAAAATACCCGGAAAAACTAATAGACGATGCCATAACTCGAGCTGACCAACTCAACCGCACCGAGATTCTGAAAGGAAAGGACGGGAACGATAGCTCTGCTCAAACTAACCTTGTTCTGACATTTTCATCATCAGCTCCTAAAGTATCTGCTATATTGAAACGGCACCACAACATCTTAACCGAAAGTGATAATCTCAAAAAATTTTTTCTGTTCCGCCTCGTGTTGTTTACCGACGGTCAAAAAAACCTTCACGACATGTTAACGTCATCTAAAATTGGTACCCGTAAAGAGAGTGGCTGTGCACCTTGTAACAAACCACGGTGCAAAGTGTGTGTGCACATGCAAACCACGCAAAACGCCGCGAGCACGTCTTCGGACTTTAAATTAAAGATTCGTGGTAGCTTCGACTGCGACACTTATAATGCCGTATACATGTTGGAATGTAGTGCCTGTTTGAAACAATATATTGGTCATACTGAAACTCCATTCAGAATACGCTTTAATAACCACAAATCCCATGTAAATATATTCCCTCATCTACCGCTATCACGACACGTTCGCATGCCGGGCCACTCTTTCGATCAAATGAAAGCGACCATTCTTGAATCTGGTTTCCGCTCAAACCATGATCGTGAACTCCGGGAATCATACCTGATATTCAAGTTCAATACTGTAGCAGATGGTATCAATGAGGATGCAGGCACATTGACGTGTCTTCCTTCCACGTAAGCTTATTGGTCAACAATATAACAAGTGTACGCTAGTCTGCTTCTTTATCAGAGAGTGCGCTGTGCTGATAATGTATACAGAAACAGCGATTCTTACATATATATAATAGAATTATTTATCATCGGCAACGCGTATATCTTACACGCGAACCATTATTGTAAGAAAAGAGCTTTGACATCCGTAATGTCGCGATGCACACGTGTATCCCGCAAAGCCGTATCAGCTGCCAATGACTTACAAATGGTGACATCACACAGTGCTGTATAGATACATATTTTTGATCACTGAAAACCGTTTTTGTGCTGATACAGATGAGCCTTGTTCGTTACACAAGAGCATGTGTGTTTTTTTTGGGGGGGTCTCGAATATTGACATATATAAGCGCGCGAATTTTATGCCCTGTATTCCCAGACGAAGACCGGTCCCACGGTCGAAACGTCGGACTAAACTGTGCTGAAACGTTCGTTGTGTGTGAATTACTCCTTTTTCTATACTATCAGAGCCTGCGTGATACTTCCTATAATCCCTTCTACTTACCCGCAATGGCTCTTGTCACGACAACGTCAAAGCACATCATTTTAAAGTATCCCCAAGAAGAAATTTCTACAGTCGTCATTGGTGATTCTCAGACCAAGTACGTCCACCAGTATTTCGACCCATGTTCAAGAGGGACTCCCGCTTTCATCTCTCAAGTGGGTGCGCATATCTCCGACGTGCGGTCTTTACTTCACTTTGTGCCAGAATCCGCAACCGCCCTCGTTCTCCACATTGGTACCAACGACATCGCTTCAACAAGTGCTGCTGTAGCATTCGGAAGATACCGATCCCTGCTGGAGCACGTTATGAACGCCAAGCCTCACATTTCAAGGATTTACGCAACACTCGTTCTTCCACGCTGCCCTAACCGCCGTAATGGCAACGGCAACCTTTCATTTGTTTACCGGTGCAATATGGAAGCCACGTACTTCAACCGACTGCTGCACAACTACTGTAGGCGCTCCAAGAAAGTTTTTTTCGTCGATCATGGTCTCCACTGGCTGCCCCTGACACGTGTGTTGGCAGCTGATGGTCTTCATCTAAGCTTCGAAGGTGTTGCCATCATCGCCAGCCACATTCGCGAACTCTGCTGCAAACGTTTCCTAGGAACTACATCATCATGGCGTGACTGCCCACCTTGCGAACCCCCAGAACGATCTACGCCGACGTCCCCCAGGAGACGCCAACAAACGTCCCCTGCGGGTGCTACACACAACTCCGGTTCTTCAAGCCAAGACACAACTCGGCAAAACCGAACTGAGGCTCCCGCCACCACGGGTCATCGCTACCCTACCCGCCGGAACGCCGGTCGAGGGAGTGCCACCGACTGACGGCAGGCGCCTGCGCTTAAAGGCAATGTTTCAAGTCTTCCTTCGCGAGAGTTTTTAGAAGCTAGGAAAATTATTGAGAAAAGGGTTCGTTCCGAGCTACACGTATTCTCACTTACGAGCTACTTGAATGCTTCGGTGGTCCCGAAAGGTTTACAGATAAGATTTAAACCAGCTACTTCTGAACTTTCGGCCTCTAACAAAACCAAATGGCAAGAAGTGTTAAGTAAAGCGTCCTTAGATCTCATACCCATAATTATTGACCATTATAAATCTTGCACGCAAGACCTTCAGCATACAGAAGCTCGCCTGTTAAAGAAGCTAGCAGTGCATGAGTCTGAATGTTTAATTGCCTATGAAGAACGTAAGAGGAACAAGTTAAACACAACTAAACAGAAGAAGTTTCTACGTGATGGTTTATGTACGCACGAACGCAAATTTGAGGTGACCAAACGCGCCGCAACACGTTCGAATGATTCGAAAGACCAGTCTTCTCAAATAGATAGCAGCGTTGTAAACCTTTCAAACATAGTTCTTTCCAACGAACAAATGGGTGCTCTGTCAAAGGGCCTCAACTTTTGCCCCGCTTCAGGTGGCTTCAACGAGTTTCAACTTCTGAAGGATCTACACAACTTTTCCCGTAATTTGCGTCTGAGAGAATACTATCATGACCGCCGAAGCCCGAATGAAACCAGACCTGCACTACCGACATATAAACAATGGACACCCCCACCACATCGCGACAGATGTCTTGACATTTACATAAACGCTGTACAACGCGACATTTTCGCTGCCTATAAGAAAACTGCGCCTTACCGCCACAATTTGTCCAAAAAAGAGAAGGTTGCTCTCGAACAGTTGTCGACAAACCATGACATCGTCATCAAACCAGCCGATAAAGGGGGGGCCATTGTAATTCTCAACGCGGTTGATTATATAAGCGAGGCCGAGAGGCAACTTTCAGATGCCACTTTTTACAAAGCTTTGCCCTCCGATCCTACCAGCGAATTTAAATCTAAGCTTAAGGACGCACTTACGTCTTTACTAGAACATGGTAAATTAGATGAAAAGACAGTCCGCTCTTTGGTACCACTCAGTCCCGTAGCGGGAAGATTTTATATGCTTCCTAAAATTCACAAGCAGAATAATCCCGGCCGCCCCATCATTTCCGGAATCGGCACCGTTACCGAAAATTTATCTCGTTACGTTGACTCCCTCATAAACAAGATTCCAGCCACATTTCCGTCATTCATCAAAGACACCAACCATTTCCTTCAAGAAATTGTAGATCTTCATGTTCCATCTGGTTCAATGTTAGTAACGCTGGACGTAGCATCACTATACACCAACATACCGCATAAAGATGGTATTTCTGCAGCAATAAAGGCCTATGAAAATTCCCCTTTAGATAAACCTATTGATAAAGAAGCGCTTGGTACTCTTTTGAAACTTATCCTTGAATTAAACAATTTTGAGTTTAACAACATTCACTATGTACAAGCCAACGGCACCTCAATGGGTACGAAAGTAGGCCCTAACTACGCTAACATTTTTATGGGCATTCTGGAATGCGAATTTTTAGGTAAAAACATGCTTCAACCTCTCTACTATAGGCGCTTCATTGACGATATTTTTCTTGTCTGGACACACGATGAAGCAAGTCTGCTTGGTTTCATTCAAAAGTTTAATAATTTCCATCCGTCTATTAAGTTCTCGCACCAATTTTCGCGCACTTCTGTAAATTTTCTCGATGTCACAGTCACCATTTCCGAAGGACAACTTGCTACGAAGCTGTTCCGCAAGCCTACTGACCGACATCAACTCCTGCATTTTCAGAGTAGCCACCCCCGGCATTGCAAAACAGGAATTCCCTATAGCCAGGCTCACCGCTTTAAACGGTTGTGCTCTGACCGTACAGATTTCATTGAAAATTGTAATAGGCTCAAAAGTTCTCTAGTAAAAAGAAAATACCCGGAAAAACTAATAGACGATGCCATAACTCGAGCTGACCAACTCAACCGCACCGAGATTCTGAAAGGAAAGGACGGGAACGATAGCTCTGCTCAAACTAACCTTGTTCTGACATTTTCATCATCAGCTCCTAAAGTATCTGCTATATTGAAACGGCACCACAACATCTTAACCGAAAGTGATAATCTCAAAAAAATTTTTTCTGTTCCGCCTCGTGTTGTTTACCGACGGTCAAAAAACCTTCACGACATGTTAACGTCATCTAAAATTGGTACCCGTAAAGAGAGTGGCTGTGCACCTTGTAACAAACCACGGTGCAAAGTGTGTGTGCACATGCAAACCACGCAAAACGCCGCGAGCACGTCTTCGGACTTTAAATTAAAGATTCGTGGTAGCTTCGACTGCGACACTTATAATGCCGTATACATGTTGGAATGTAGTGCCTGTTTGAAACAATATATTGGTCATACTGAAACTCCATTCAGAATACGCTTTAATAACCACAAATCCCATGTAAATATATTCCCTCATCTACCGCTATCACGACACGTTCGCATGCCGGGCCACTCTTTCGATCAAATGAAAGCGACCATTCTTGAATCTGGTTTCCGCTCAAACCATGATCGTGAACTCCGGGAATCATACCTGATATTCAAGTTCAATACTGTAGCAGATGGTATCAATGAGGATGCAGGCACATTGACGTGTCTTCCTTCCACGTAAGCTTATTGGTCAACAATATAACAAGTGTACGCTAGTCTGCTTCTTTATCAGAGAGTGCGCTGTGCTGATAATGTATACAGAAACAGCGATTCTTACATATATATAATAGAATTATTTATCATCGGCAACGCGTATATCTTACACGCGAACCATTATTGTAAGAAAAGAGCTTTGACATCCGTAATGTCGCGATGCACACGTGTATCCCGCAAAGCCGTATCAGCTGCCAATGACTTACAAATGGTGACATCACACAGTGCTGTATAGATATATATTTTTGATCACTGAAAACCGTTTTTGTGCTGATACAGATGAGCCTTGTTCGTTACACAAGAGCATGTGTGTTTTTTTTGGGGGGGTCTCGAATATTGACATATATAAGCGCGCGAATTTTATGCCCTGTATTCCCAGACGAAGACCGGTCCCACGGTCGAAACGTCGGACTAAACTGTGCTGAAACGTTCGTTGTGTGTGAATTACTCCTTTTTCTATATATATATATATATATATATATATATATATATATAACCAATTCTTTGGTGATTATTTACATGCGCTTTCGTGGCTAAGTATTGACAGAACAAAGCCCTGTGGCGACTAAGTAGGCTAAAATCTCTCACGGTCTTAAAATTTCTAAAGATAGCTCTGTCACTGTATGTTTTGGCCACGTTAAAGCTATGTATCTTATTGCATGACTAAGTGTATATGTTTTGAAATTTGCTTCGGAGTTATTCGTTTTGAAAGCAGAGCAACAACACAAGAGGGGGGGGGGGAGGACGAAGAAAGAAGAAACAACGTGACAGGTACATTTCTGTTGGCTTTCCCTTCTTTCATATTCGTGTGTTGTAGCAGTGTTTTCAAAACAAAACTTTGGCAGATCCCACGTACCTTGGGAATAGATGTTATGCGAAGCTTGTGGAAAGAAGGAGACTGGTGTAATTTATTGATTGAAATATAAAATGGCAATGAACATATATGCAAATGTCCGTAACACACATGTTGAACAGTTGCATATGTTTTACATGGCCAGTGGTTTACAGTTGCGTAAGGTTGCTAACAGTAAAGTATTACCGACACCAGAAGCAGTAAGCTGTAAGTAGCACTTGCGATTGCAAGGTTGGTAGCCCTGGTTACTGCTTCATAGACGCCATTCAGTAGGGGGTACCTATGTATACAATTGACGTTAATTAACGCGATGTGATGCCTGTATTATATGGGAGCGCCTGTGTGAAGTTTTTAAACCTAAATAGCTAGCAGTGTAAGAATAATGAACGTTGCACTAACACATGGCTGCCGAGGGTCTTTTTCTAAAGCAGTTTATGGACCTGGCATGGCTTTGTAATATACTGTTTAATTTGCCACCTATAGAACACTTTGCATTTGATTCTTCTTAGGTACATTGATATTGACTGTTTGCAATCGTTGGCTCAACGCTGCAATGTTAGTTTATCATAACGTTCTCGCATTTATATTACCAACCTTTGTTCTCGCTGTTCACAGTATGATATAAACCCCCTGCCAATCACTTGTACGAGTATGGGCGAATTATGTCCGATTAAACGAAATCAGCCAGACCTATTCGTCAAACGCTTTTTCCTTCCTGTACAGATTTTGGCATGCAGCAAGCTGAGGAGGTGATCATGAGAACACGCATACGTATTCGGCTAGAGAGTGGATAGGTAAATGTACACCTAGATAGAAATACTCAAAGCGTGTGCATTGCGCTAAGATGTACTTACCATGTATACTAACCAACTTGCCAAAATATTTGTATTCTAAACTGTATTTCAAGTTATTCGACGCTGAAAATCTATAATTAAGTGCAGCACGCATCAATATGCTGCGAAAGATGGGTCATTACGTTACGGTAGCGTCTCGATAGACTTTCAGATTAACCTACACCAATTATAAAGTTTAACATCTGTAGCTACTAAACAGTCTCTGTCATGACTCTGTAGTACTTCAGTTTTGTTCCTGTTGTTTAGCTCTTTTGTGAGCTCTCCACCACAGCAGAGCAGTAAATTTTGAAACACATGCAACGCGCAAGTCGTAGCGAGGCAATTAGCCCATTTAGCACTGGCGATGAGAGATGCACGTAGAATAAGATGTAACACACTTCCTTCGCTAAACCTTGTTTTGAGCTTAATGACTTTAATATAAGGTTGCACCGAAAAATTTTCTATTTTATTTAGCACCGCTAAAGAGCAAACAAGCCGTGAACTGCTGTAGGAGTTTACAGCCTGAGCGGAAATTATGCTTGTACTGTTTAGCATTACTTTACATTGGTGCTATATGCAAAAAAAGCGCACTGAGAAGCCGGTTAGATGTCATTTTACTCTTCTGTGCTAAGCTGCAGCTCAAACTAGCTTTTCTAACCTGCATTTCAGTAAGGCGCCCAATCATCGTTAGTTTGCGGGGATTGATGTATAAACGTAATTGCTAACGTCAACACTAGCTCGTTTCTTGACTGCATGAGTTAAGGCAGATGTTTCGCAAGAGGTGCCCTGTGGAAGTACTGACATACCATTTTTTATTTAGTTTTTCGTTGCATATAACGGGGATGAAATCAATTAGCAAAATACTTGGAATCTTTACAACACTGCACAGTAATTTATATAAACCCTTTCGCAACCGAAAAAAAAATTCTTGCTGACCAAACATTTCAGTCGCTCCCTTTGTAGAATTTCTTTTTTGAATGAAACGGTACGACTGTTTCAATGGAATACCGTTTCCCTATTTTTCTAATAGGCGTACAAAGATACCACAATCGCACTATCTGAACCACATTGTAATGAAGTACAAGACGCAGAAGGAGGTGGAAAAATAGTGCCTATTGAAAAAAAAAACGTGAACTAGGGGAGCCTATCTCGAATCGAAGAACACAACTACACAGGATGTAGTCTTCATTGGTTCACCGTAGGACGAATTTTTGTGTATGACGAGTATAGTTGTCATTGGCCCGGCTGTCGGAAAATGTTATGACTGCTCTACTCATCAACGGTCACAAAAGGTTAATATTTTTTGCACAGATATATTTTTCTTCCTTCGTAGTTTTACTGTATTGTGACGCCATGTCCGCGAAAGTGATCACGTGGGAGCGGCTCCGTGCGACATCCTCGCGCTGGCTCTAGTGTTCTAGCTAACTAGATTACATGCTTTGCTGCATGCTTTTGTCAATAGTTCTGTGGAAAGCGCAGCAGACGACTGAGCTCGGTAAAATGAGTGCTATAACGTCTAACTTTTTAGAACCCACATGGCCGTCTGATCAGAATACATAATCCGAAGATACAGCTTAATCCCAAAAAATAAAGGCAAAACAAGCTGTATATAGCATCTAATATAGAAATTATAGGGCATTTCAAAGTTCGGCAGCATTATCGTGTATGGATTTGAAGTTATATTCGCTCGGCTAACGACGTAAAGAACAATAGAAAAAGTAAATGTCAAAGCATAATCATTGCGGTGGGCCGTGTAGTCGCAACCAACATATCGATGTTTTAAATGCGGAGCATCTCTTCACCAACTGCACGCACTTTTCGCGTCTACATTCGTACATATCTATATATCGGTCTAGCTCTCTATCTGGCCGACTATGTCTGGGTGCCCTCGTCATTGCCTCATTAACTTAGCTGATTGATTGATATGATACGTGGGGTTTAACATCTCGAAATCAACATATGAATATGAGAGATGCCTTAGTGGGGGCTCTGGAAATTTCGACCTCTTGGGGTTTTTACCATGCACCCATATCTGAGCATACGGGCCTACAGCGTTTTCATCTCCATCCAAAATGTAGCCGCCATAGCCGGAACTCAATCCCGTGCCCTGCGGGTCAGCAGCCGACTGCTTTAGCCACTAGACCACCGCGGCGGTGCCCTTAACTTGGCGCAAACTGAAATTAGCATAAGAGGGTAAGAGAGTTTAACGTATATATCGCACTGGTCAAGACATGGCTGATGTTAAAAGCCTGTCACGTACGTCGTCAAACACCTCCAGCCAGGCAGTGCAATATATCCGCTGGCGGGCATATGCCACTGGTATTCGGGCATGTGCCACAGGTGGTTGGCACCCAGTATCTACCCAGGAACGACGATAATACACATGGCTCCGTTTACGGTGAGCGTTAAGAAAAACCTGGCATCGCCAGCGTTCATCTAACTAATGCAAGAAATGTTTTAATGTACCAGCAGGAATCGAACCCAAACATACGAGCATGTCATTCGAGCATTTTACCACAAAGCAACGCGAGGTCCCCGAACTACCTTTAAAATAGACACTAATATTAGCGAAACGTTAATTGTGGTCGCAGTGCTGCCTATCGTATTTTATAGGCATTACACATGTACTCCTACATTACAGCGGTCACGTCGGGTTAACGTCAATAGTAGTTAGGTGTGACGCGCTGAAGCTGTTTATGAAGCGTTGTTCAGGGCTATTATTTTCGGGAGCACCAGCGTATCATATCAGTTTATCGCTTCTGGTGTTGCTGCTGCTCACGGTCTTGTTGTCATCGTTGCGCAAGTGCAAAACAACTTATTGTATAAACATCTGCAACTCTTCAACTAATGTGTGTGCGTGGAAGATTTATGCATACATTTAACGTCTTTCACGACGTCTCACTGAATGAAAAAAATACCACATGTCACTTTCCCTTCACATGCTGCGCATAACGTCAACTACCAAGGTACGCGGGATCTGCCCAATTTTAATTACGAATCGCACATTTTCAACGGAATTTACGTGTGAGAAAGTACACTCTTTCATTAATACTTTTAACTTCAAATGTACCAAGCTTGCGTGTCACGCCTGCCGCACCATGGGTGGATAAGGTTACGAAACCAAGAGGTAATTGAACGCAGTGTAATGACGACAAAGCGTGAAGGGGCCACGTTTTCTTTTATCAAGACGAAGGCCTTGAAGGCCTCATGAAATAGGAAATTTCAGCTCCGACGGTCACCATCCCGCGAAATCAGGCACGAGTAATGCCGAAAGTCATCACATGAGGACGTCACCTTATGGCGTCATCACGACGTCATAAAGTTTGGCGTAACGTCATGATACTCAATGCCGCATTATGGCATGGTAGCGCTATTTTTTAGAGGTTAAATGAAACCGGCCAGCGCTACCTCAACAAATGGAAGAAAATGAAGACGACGCTTTGCCGTGGCGTGTGAAGCCACGGCTCGTATATTCAGCTGCTCCCCCATACATCAACTTCGAAAAAAGATGTCTTTTGACTATATTTATTTACTTAATATTTTTTTAATTGAACACTGTTCAAGTTATCGTCTAAATTTAAACTACGAAATCGTGGTCACTTCTCCAGAGTCGGGATGTCCAATATTGACGAATTCTCAAACAAACAAACCTTCTAGTTGTCCTGGAAGGATGCACAATAGCCCTCTGAATTTTTCGGTTGTGAATATGGACAGTCTAGGCGCATTTCTTGAGCCTCGTGTTGTGCATAAAATGCAATTTATAACCTGAACCCCGTATAGTTTTTTTTTTTTTTTTAGCGTGAGTGAAAGCTTTTAAAGTCTCCAAAAGACGTGAACTGCGACTTTCGCTCCAAATTGCACAGCCGCAAAGCTTGTGTTCGAGCTATATTTAAAGATTATACTAGATGACTGATACTTTGAATATACTGGGCTGCCAGCGCTTACTTTCGTTTAAATGACGCGCAGCATGAGAACTAATTCGTCGGATCGGAACCTAAGGAAGTGAACTGCACTGCAAGTGTTACTACGTTACTTCGTATATATATATATATATATATATATATATATATATATATATATATATATATATATATATATATATATATATATATATATATATATATATATATATATATATATATATATGTGTGTGTGTGTGTGTGTGTGTGTGTGTGTGTGTGTGTGTGTGTGTTGCAGTGGCGTTGTGGGTGCGGTGGAAAGCATTTCATTTTTTCGTCTTTTTGTGGCATTGTGCGCGATCGATGCGTATTTGAAGAAAGTAATCTGGTTGTATCTGATTGATGATAATAAAAGCAGTAGGTAATCTTTAGCGTGCATCTTTGTGATGGCGCGTTAGCAGAATCTTTGCGCTGGTGTTGGTTTACGTTTACTATAGACAATCACACTCATGTATCTCATGCAGGTTTATACGTTGCCATGATCAATTCATTCACTTAATCCTGCTTTTCTTATATATTAATAATGTATAACATATTCTCAGTGAACTGTTGCGTCATTGTCGTCTAGACAGAGAAAGAATACAAGAAATTAGGGAGGTTAACTATACTGCGTCCAGT
Organism: Rhipicephalus microplus; assembly: GCF_013339725.1. NCBI lineage: Eukaryota > Metazoa > Arthropoda > Arachnida > Ixodida > Ixodidae > Rhipicephalus > Rhipicephalus microplus. Next base: position 75,924,670 of record NC_051173.1, on the reverse strand, counting down.
TCGCTGCGCTACGCATAGGGAGAGAGAAATGAGGGAGTAAAGAAAGAAAGAGAGAATATGAGGTCTTCTGGTAAATAAACAGACTATTATCCAGTCTCCTCAAAGAACAACGTAGAGTCTGGCGATCTTCAAAGTAGGGACAATGGCAAAACACACGTTCGATAGCTTCTACGCAATTCCGTTTATGACAGTAATCGAAATCTCTTCTGCGATATATGCTTTAGCTGTTGCCTATAAGTACGATGACATCCCACCATGGAACACCGCCTGTACGCCACAGGTGCAAGATTATTCATGTGACCGTGAACCAGGTGGATGACGGCTTATGGCGCCGTCTTACCGCGCGCGCTATCTGGCAAGCCCGACAGACAGACACAGAACTTTAAGGAGATTTGAATGGACTAGCCGGGAATGACCCTCAGAGGCTTTTAGATTGCGGCTGCCTGCTCGCATGTCGCATTTAGAAGATCATGTCTTTCCGCTCTTTCATGGACCCTCTGGGCAGCCGCTGACTGCGTATTCAGTGCAGTACTTGCGATGGCATCTTCCCAGTCCTGTTCGATAGTTGGTGACGTGTCCCGTATAACGCAGGACACTGCCAGAGCATGTGTGCTAAAAATGCAACCGCGCAATCGGGGCACTGTGTGCGGATATTCCAGTACCTTTTTTTTAATAATCCTCTGGTACGTGAAGAAAGGAAGTACTAGGTACGCACAACCGCCATTAGTGGCAATACATGAACAGGAGTGGGCGTAAGACAACGCAAGAATAAATGAAAGATCGCCAGTGAAAAACATTGAGGTGTGCAGCGTCTAAATGCTTCGTACTACATGATCAATATGTGATAATCTGGGAGGTGGGAAACGAGTACACATGAGCGTGTGGTACCTCTATAAGCGATTGGGAAGGTATACGCAGAGCAGAGGAGCAGCTGAGCTCATGTCTCACCTAATAGACTTTACAAGATCTTTTGTTCTCCACGTAATTGAATAAGAGTGTATAAGTTATTAGAGCATCACGCTTTTTCTGAATAGGAAAAGATAGTGGTGTAGCGTTGAAAGATCGTTCACTTATGCAACCTACAAGGGAGAGCTCATCACGCACGGGACGGTCAAAGGAAGACAGAAAAGAAAACAGAAAGGATTACTCTTCAACCTCCATGTTCGAGCACAAATTAGAGTATCGTCAGGGGGGGGGGGGGGGGTATTTATATTCAATTTAGAAAAAAAAGTGGTTGGTTGCGCACTGGGTCTGCGAATGGAACAATGTATACCCTATGCCAAAGACGACCGGCCTGTCATTTCACCACTGCTGGTGCCTCGGCGCTCAAAATAGGCCTTACGTCGCCTAGTGGCTATTATTGTGCTCCACAAAGTGCGAAGTAACGGTTCTGATTACTTGTTAGAGTGAAATAATATTGGCTGGGAGAAGCGCAAACATAAACAACGGGGACAGTTAGGTACGCAACAGACAAGACACAGGCCCTGTGATAATCTTGACCCCCTTGTGTCACAGGGGGTCAAGCATATTGCGAGGACATCCACTGCTCGATAAGCGTCATGGTATCACCATGATTTTGTTATATGAAGTCCGCAATTAAATCAAGAACTTTTTCTTCATTTTTAATGGAGCACGAATTAATGGTCATGTTTTCGCGTACATTTTTCGAGGCTGATGGTATAAAACTGGATATCTACTATGACTGTGCGTGTGAAGCTGCAACGTTATCCTTCTTCTTGCCCTCTTTCAGGCACGGCGTTCTACCATTGCCTCGCGGACGGTTCTTGGAAAGGCCCTCTAGCTCACTATGGCTATTGCACAACTAAAAAGAATCCTGTAAGTCATCTTTGCACTACGCAGCAGGATCTGAATAAAATATCGCTAAAGCTAATGAATGATAAGCGTTGAACTTTTAACGCGTCGATCTCACTTTGCTTGTAGCTAGCCGGAGCTTGTATAAACCACTCAGTACTTGAACACTAGTGCGTTTTCATAACATAACAGATTGTCTTCTCCCTCAAGGCAAATTGTGTGAATATTATGGCTAAGGATATGTTTATATATATATAGCAGGGGTCTGAAACTCACCTCTGCTACTGGTCCACAGTTATGAATATTTTCTCCTGCAAGGGTCAGGACAACGAAGAATGTGGTAAGCAGTGAGTGAGTGGGGTCGGGCTATTTTGTACAAAATGTAAGCTAACTTCGCCATTTGACTCAAGTCGCTTCCATATATTTTAAGTGGGAAATTTATGCAGAAAAAGTTTTCTGACACCAAGATTTCAATGACACATTTATAAGAATCTCTAAAATGTCGAAATATCGGACGCTTACTCGAAATATACTGTGTTGTTTGACGGGTATGTATGAACATGAGTTACCGCAGGGACTTCCTTACAAAAAACGGCAATCTACTAGCCATGCCTGTGTAGTTTATGAACACCCTTATTCAGAAAAAAAAGTTTGACAAACACAATCATCAGTTGGCCAGACTGCTAACGAGAGGTCCTCGTGTTTGAGACACCTGATTTACAGCATCAATATGGTCAAAGGAGAGAATCATAATAAAATGTCGAATACAGTAATGCGAAATATATTTTTAACTTTTATAAACAAACTTACATTGAGGTCATAAAAGTGCATGACAAGCGCTGTTTTTAGCCACTAAAAATTGCTAGCATGAATGCATGCTACAATGTTTTAGCGCAGTTAGTGTAATATTGTTGGCAAATCGGTCTCTAACTTTTTTTATTATTGGTTCTCAACTTGGTCAGCTTGCAGCATGGACACGCTAAAGCCAGTTTTATGGCTCAGCTGCTGAATGTGTTAACGCGTGATGAAAAGATATATGACCCTATAGCCATAACTTCTAAAACGAGGACGTAGGCGGAGTATATCAAACAGAATTGCCGCATAATTTCGAATTAGAAAAGCTTTTCTTTGAAGCCTTTTAGAAAGTACAAAAGAAGGGGCGTATAATACTAATAATTGGTACCGTCATAAGAGTTGTGATAAGAAGAAATCAAGTAGTTTACTTTGCGTATATCCGATAATGTTTGGCTTTTCGGGCAAATGAAGAGAGCTATCATTGAGGCTTTGATTACAGGCACGTTGCTTAGGCTGCATGGAACAATGTGACATACCGTAGCCGTTAAGAGGGGAACTCAGTGCAACTAGGCTGAGATACGTCGCGTAACCATTTAAAATGTGCCAATTTAGTCTATCACTGCAGAGCCTAAATTGAATGAATGACGTATTTAAAATGCGTGAGTTCTGTCTATTACTGCACAGTTTGAATGACGTAGAATCCTGTGACGCGCTTTTGTGGCTGTCAGCTATACGTCGGTTCCGAGGTGGCGTCAGACATCCAAACACCATGGAGACGACGAAGAGACTACGAGGCCCTTTTACTTATTATTTGAATAAGCTCGAGCACACTCGAGTTCGGCGCCAGTAATTTTCTTTTTTTTCTTTGCGTGAAGGCCAGAAACACACACTGTAGGTACTCGAGGGAACACAGTATCCCATTGCTGCCACCAGTTGTTGTGGTTCAGGTCCAGAGAGTTTCTTAGAAGGTAGCTGGACCCCACCGTCGTACCCGTTGAGCCTATCTTGCAGGAAGGAAGACATAGACGGGTAGAATTTACAGACGTTTATTTACGTTGAAAAGAGATCAAAATATAGCTAAGTCATGACAATCTACTCTATAGAGACTTTCGGGAAGCCCAAACGGTGCTGATTATAAAGAGTGCTGCATGCACAGATTCATGTACGAGGGAGATGACTCCAAATTACACTGTGCGATCACAGGACACACACTACTTCCGCCAGAGCCACCCACACTGGCCCTTGTCAACGTCCTTGACGGCGGCATGATGAGCAAACTTCAGCTGCCCAACTAGGGTGGTCATTTATTAACACGAAAAGGCCGCCGGGTAATGCTTCCTACCCTCCTACCGACATCAAAAGGTCCGCGACTCGTGCACGCTCAAGTAGCAGGACGGCTTGTCATTCGAAGTGGAGCCGTTGTCCCTTCAAGGAAGATGTCGCGAGCAAAATTATTGTGGTGGTCTCTTCGAATATCTCGGGAGGCCAGACTGCAGAGCACCTCACTTCCCGGCTTGGAAGGAAAAGTAGGGGGGGGGGGGTGCTATCACTTTTTGTAAAGTCGTTTGCGCATCGTAGCACACACGTGTCTCGCGGGTCATCATCATCATCAGCCTGACTACGTCCACTGCTGGACAAGAGCTATACTTGCTGCTGCCCATGAATGGGCAGCAGCAAGTACAGGGCCGAGTTGAGTGGCGGAACATGGGAGAGGCCTTTGACCCGCCAACTTCTTAATCTCGTCGGCCCACCTAACCTTCTGTCTCGCCCCAACCCGCTTGCCTTCTCTAGGAATCCAGTTAGTTACCCTTAATGACCAGCGGTTATCCTGTCTACGTGCTACACGCCCGGCTCATGTCCATTCCTTGTCCTCGATTTCAACTATGACATCCTTAACCCCGGTTTGTTTCCTAATGCACTCTGTTCTCTACTTGTCTCTAAAGGTTACAACTACCATTTTCCTTTCCATTGCTCGCTCCGTCGTCCTCAATTTAGGCTGAACCGTCTTTGTAAGTCTCCAGGTTTCTCCTCCATAGCTAAGTACCAGCAAGATGCAGCTGTTATATACATTCCTTATGAGGGATAGCGGCAATCTACCTGTCATGATTTGAGAGTCCTTGCCAAATGTGCCCCACTCCATTATTATTCTTCTAGTTACTTCAGTCTCATGTTTGGGCTCCGTGGTTATTACGTGTGCTAAGTAGATATAGTGTTTTGAAACTTCAAGTGCGCTATTACTTATCTCGAAGCGCTGTTGTCTTCCGAGGTTGTTGTACATTACTTTCGTTTTCTGCAGAATAATTTAAGACCTAATTTTCTGCTCTCTTTATCTAACTCTGTAATCATGAGTTGCATTTTGTCCCTGAGTTTCTCAGCAATGCAATGTCATCGTTGAAGCGCAAGTTACTAAAGTACTCTCCATCAAATCATATTTCTAAGTGTTGCCATTCTGGGCCCCTGAAAACTTCCTCTAAGCGCGCGGTAAATAGCATTGGGGAGATTGTACCCCCCTGCCTTACACTGTTGTTGATTGGTATTCTGTTGCTTTCTTAATGAAGCACTATGGTAGCAGTTGATCCCCTGAAGATTTATTCCAGGATTTTTATGTATGCCTGGTCGACGCCTTGATTCCGCAGTGTCTGCATGACTGCTGATATTTCTTCTGAATCAAACGCCTTCTCGTAATCTATGTAGGCTATGTATAGTGGTTGGCTATTTTTTGAGCATTTCTCTATTACCTGATTGATAGTATGAATGTGGTCGATTGTTGAGTAGCCTGTACTAAGTCCTGCTTGTTCCTTTGGTGGGCTTATTTCTAATATTGTCTTAATTCTGCTAGCATTGGCGTCTCTCATAATCATATGGTGGTTTTGGGACGTTAAACCCCACATATCAAATCTGCTAGCATTGCGTTTGTAAATAGCTTGTACACTACTGAGAGCAAGCTGATCGGCCTGTAATTCTTCTAGTCCTTGCTATCTCCTTTCCTATGTATTAGGTTGATGCTAGCATTCTTCCAAGATTCTGGTGCTCTTCCCGTCAGGAGACACCTCGCATACAGGGTCGCTAGTTCTTCTAACACAATCTGTCTTCCATCTTTCCGCAGATCTGATGTTACTTGATCCTCACCAGCAGCTTTGCTTCTCTGCATGCTCTCCTAGGCTTTTCTGACTTGTTCTATCATTACTTGTGGCGTGTCATCTGGGTTACTGCTAGTTCTTATATTAAGGTCATGGTTGTTCTGGCTACTGCGCAGATCCCTGTAAAACTCCTCCGCTAATTTTACTATCCATATTGGTAGTTTCCTTCTTTGTTTCTCAGTGCATACATCATATTTTTGCCTACCCAAGTTTTCTCTTGATAGCTTTGACGCTTCCTCCGTTCTTCAAAGCGTGTTCAATTCTACTGTACTTTCTTACATCCGATACCTTACGCTTGTCAATCAACCGCGAAAGCTCTTGCAACTCTACTTTGTCTGCTGCACTTGAGGCTTGTCACACAGATCCCGTTAGTTAGGGAGGCGATCGCCGGGCTAATCCCAAGAGCCGAGGTATCGGCCCCCTGAACCGCACCACGAAAGCGTGGACAATTTAGAAGTGGTCCTATTTGGCGCGCCAGCGGACGCCGGCTGTGGCCCAAAGAACAAGTCAGAGCCGAGAGTGGATAAACAAACGAAATTATATTCTCAAAAATGGCAGTTCAAAACAACACACAAGTATGCACACTCCACAATAGTTGAGTACAATATGTCACCAAACAAACAGCGTACTACACAGTACGATCAGCCACACTCAAAACAACGGACACAGACAACAATGCGCACTACAATGCAGTCGAATGAGTTGAACAACCAAGACACTTAAAGACTAAAGAGATAGAAAACCTATTCAGTCCAAAGTTCTTGGAACCAAAGTCTGGATGATACTCTTTCGAGAATCACTCACTCAAAGTCCAGCGTTGTTGTCGTTCCGCAGCCCCCGAAGTTTCTCTTCCAGGAAACCTCGCCGAAGTTTCTCTTCCAGGAAACCTCACATATTCAATAGGCCACTCTCCAAGCTTCAAACTTCTTCGCCGGAAACACGTCGGCTTCACACACGCAGTGATCGCCACGCGTCTTCTCTCGATAGCGGTTAACACACACTCTCGCCTGTAGCTCGAGTCGTCACCCCTCAGGTAGAAATCATCTTCTTCTCCTGCTTTGTCTCTACGGACAAAACCTTCGCCGACTACATGGCGGAATCCCTACGAGCTCTGGCGCTAACTTCCGTCTTCTCCTGATCTTTCGTCTCGATTGCTCGATTAAATACCTTCCGCGCGAGATTCCAGAAGGTTCTCGTCATTTCGTTGGTGCGATACGCAGCGAAGGCTGGGGAGAGGGCGAGACGGTTCGAATGCCGTCCGCGACGGATGACTCAACTCGAAGCTCTTACAACTTCATTTTGTCTGCTGCGCTTGAGGCTTTGATGCTTGGACCTTCTTCATGAGGTTCTTTGTTTCCTGGGACAGCTTCCCTGTGTCTTGTCTAACTACTGTGCCTCCAACTTCCACTGCACACTCAGTAATGATACTCGTCAGAATATCATTCATTGCGTCAACGCTAAGGCTGTTTTCCTGGATAAGAGCCCTGTACCGGTTCTGAAGCGAGACTCTGAATTCCTGTACTTTCCCTCTCAGTGCTAGCTCATTGATTGGCTGCTTGCTTATCAGTTTCTGTCGTTCCTTTTTCAAGTCTAGGCGAATTCGGGACCGTATCATTCTATGGTCACTGCATCGTACCTTGCCAAGCACTTCCACATCCTTCACTATGCCTGAGTGTGCATTCAGTATAAAGTCTATTTCGTTCTTATTTTCGCCATTAGGACTACTCCATGTCCACTTACTGTTCCCTTGTTTTCGCTAGAAGGTATTCACAATCCGTAAGCGATGGCGTTTTGCGAATTCTACGAGTAGCTTCCATCTCTCAATTCGTGTACCGATGCCATAACCTCCTGAAGCCTGTTCTCCAGCCTGTTTCTTCCCTACTTTTGCATTGAAGTTTCTCATCAGCATAGTATACTGTGTTTTTACCTTACTGATCGCCGATTCCACGTCTTTATAGAAGCTTTCAACTGACACGTCATCATGGCTGGACGTAGGTGCATAAGCCTGTACACCTTCTTCTCGTATTTGTATTGAGTTTAATTACGATACCTACCATCGTTTCATTAGTGCTAAAATATTCTTCTATGTTGCCAGCTAAGTTTTGTGGATAAGAAACCCCACTTTCAGTTCTCTTTTGTCAGCCAAGCCCCGATAGCAAAGGACGTGCCCGTTTTGTAGCACTGTATAGGCCTCATCAGTCCTCCTAGCCTCACTGAGCCTAATTGCATCCCATTTAATGGCCTCTAGCTTCTCAAATAGTACAGCTAGACTTGCCTCACTAGATAAGGTTCTTGCGTCAAACGTTGCCAAGTTCAGGTTCCAAAGGCGGCCTGTCCAGATCCAGAGATTCTTCGCACCCTCTGCTGCATTGCAGCCACCGCCATGGTCGGTTGCTTTGCAGTCACTGGGGACTCGCGGCCGTGAGTTTACGTATGCATGTGGGAGGTAGTGGCCAGATACTGCACCAGGGTGGCCAATCCTTCTCTGGCGAGGGAGTGTTGTCCGGTGGTGGTCACCGGTGAGGCCACAACCCAGGCTTCTTAATGCAGTTCACGCACATCTTTTTTAATACAGTTGGGAACCGCGTGGCACCAGAATTCGAACCACAGACCTTTTGCATGTGAGGCTGATGTTCTAACCATTACGTCACCGCTGCTACTCTTGTGTCGCGGATAGGCTGCATTAAAGGGTAAAAACCACCGAGCGAGAGGTGGCGCAGCGCTTGCACGTGTTCTTCACTGTATTCCTAGTTATAATTAGCGCGGGAGTGCTAACAGTGACGCCTGGCGGCGAGCTTGGGTGACGGCACATGGGGCATGAGCGGCCCTCTATGGCCCGGGGCGGCTGGCGTGATTTGTCGTCTCCATGGAGGATCCCGCGGAAGGCGGTGCCCGCGGGACGTCTCCTGTGGGTCCCTCGACGTGATTCGCGATGAGCCTTCACGTTACCTTTTGTTTGTTGGCATGTTGACTACGTGTATTGAAGTATTGCAAAAGGTTGCTATAGCGTGTCACTAGTAATGTATTTGATTCAGCTGATGAATTAGTCCATGTAAAAAGTAATTGAATAAATGTACACGATGTTTGCCATCCACGTCTGCTGTCTCCATGTGTTCAAAAAGTGGCACTCTGAATTCAAGACCTCACATAATACACGGGATCAAGCGGCTTGCAGCAGGCCAGCAGCCATTCGGCGACTTGTTCAAATAACAAGGAACGTCACTCCCTTTATGGCCTAGCGCCGGTCGCAACAACACCGAGCGTCGTCTCCTGTCACTCGTGAAAAATCCAAAATTCAATTAAGGGCCAAGAGGGCATGGGTGATTTGGATCAGTTGACGGTATTGTGTGAAATATAGCTTGCAGTGAGCACCAAATAGTTAATAAATCACTTTCCCTATGCGCCCATTCACATGACTTTTAACAGAAGCAGTGAAATAAACCGAGATACTTTTATCACGAGGGATGTTTAAGGGTTGCATAATTGCCACTGTGCGCTACCGAGTAAATTCGTTTACTGTTCCGCTGAAAAAGAGGAAAGTGGCAACTGTGCGGCAAGACGCATGCACAATATCCGTGAAACAAGTGTTATTTTGGGCAATACTCCACCAGATCGAAAGTGAGTGGTATTTAAGCTTTATTTGACTACATCACAAATTCTTTCACGAACAGATTCCTCTGAAATTAAATAACAGTTGCACTAAACTTTTTTTTTTGCTTTTGCCCCAAAACATCAATATCATGAGTAAGGCACTTCAGCCACACGTGCAAATAAAAGTAAAATCACTTTGCTTTTTCACTCCTCTGACATGCAAACTCACATAGCGCTGTCATTTGTTGAAATGTAAAGCAACCACGGATCAAAGCAGTTGTACGTTTGGTCGTTAAAATCTTCCAATTTTGTGCTGATAACTCTTACACAACCGAATGCATGACATTTAGAGCGTTGCTTGACAGGGCGGCACCTCATATCGCGAGCGGCGTATTAAGGAGACAGGCGCTAGTGGAATAATCCTAGCTAAGTCCTTTCACGTTGCGTCGAGTGTAGCCTGTCAATATTTGACGAGCAGGAACGCTTCAGGGCTTGCGTCTCTCCCTAGTACAACCTCAACTTTTGTGGCAGCGTACACGGAATCAATGATTGAACAGCTCCTCACAGAGAGGAGCAGTTAGACCATACTAAGAAAAAAAACAAGATGAACACTGAACAGATGCATGAGCGAAATGAAATGGTTATGAGAGACTCACCCGCTTCACACTTACGAAGATTAATGATAAGAAGTAGGGACTTTCACTGGGTGTCCTTAGCAAGTTGCGATACTCATGGCCGAAGCAAGTTCAGGTTTATTACGAGCGGAAGTACGGGATGTGTTCAAATACTGATGACTGAGTAGAAATAGAGGTGCTGCAATGCGATGGTCTGTTAGATCATTTCGAGAGCTTTTTCTTGCAATATGGTGTGGGTACGCTTTCACGCGTAACGTCATGCGACATTTTAACGCCGCGAAGTTGGAAGCAAGTAGGCCTTAGTTTTGAAACGTGACCATGGCTAACATTCCGGGTGGTCCGATTTCGCTATTTGTCATACTCTAAGGAGAATGTACGGCGTGTGGACATGAACACAAGTAAACAGAGCTAACAAGAAAATTCCGAACACAGCTCAGCTGCGAAATATAGAATGCAAACAAGCAGAATTTGCAGCCCAGTGAAAGTTCTGTATAGGGTTCCGTGTATAGGGCTCCCTTGCGTCCACTATTCCGTTCACTCACACGCGGAGCAAGAGCCACCAATCGTCAGCGGTTCACTGAAAATGAAGGAAAAAATTGGCAGCAAACATGTATTAATACCGCACAATAAGCTCTAAGGTCATGTGGCATCCAGAATGGACAACTCGTTTCGACAACACAGAATGTAGCAAAAAAACATAAGTAATATCCTGCTCAAATGGAAAGGAGTATGCATTAGAGGTTTAAAGAACTTTATGAATATACTGTTCATGATTCATTTAGGGTGCGTGTAAGCGTCTATGGTTCAAAAATTTTGTGTCGTGCCTTAAACAACTTGGCTGCGCATGTCACTCAGCATAGTGAAACGGCTCATAATTCTGTGATTTCTTTGCCTTTTGTTGTATGTCTAACTGTAGGCCCTGCCTAATTCTGCCGCTAAACTACATCAACTAGCTTAACTCTTTCTAGAGTTCAACAGTAATGCCTAAACTTCGGGTAGATCAGTGAAAAGCTCGACACACAATGGTGCGCGGTACTCACTTCTTAATGAATAATTCCAACCGAGTCTATGCTTGCTACGCTGCTGGAGTCCTATGGATTAGAAGTCCAAGATAAATACTCTGGAGTTCGGATGGTTGCGGTCAAAATAGAACATAATTTTTTCAAAAATATACATCATATGTGTATTGGTATCGAAATTTATTATAGCCCCGCCGCGCTGGTTTAATGGCTAAGGTACTCGGCTGCTGACGCACAGGTCGCGGGATCAAATCCCGGCTGTAGCGGCTGCATTTCCGATGGAGGCGAAAACGCTGTAGGGCCGTGTGCTCAATTTGGGTGCACGGTAAAGAACCCCAGGTGGTCGAAATTTCCGGAGTCCTACACTACAGCGTCTCTCATAATCAGATCGTGGTTTCGGGACGTTAAACCGCACATATCTATGAAATTTACTATAGCTCGTAAAGTATATCCGCCATGGTCGTCAATCATAACGTACTCTTTTTTTTTCGTCCCGTAGCTGAACAGTTTTTTTTTTTCCAACGTGCGCGAGATATGGAGCTTGGCAGCCATCGGAAAACTGCCAACCACTGTTACACGTTTCATGCCAAGAAAAGATATAGAGGGACACGATTATCAGGAAAAAGTTCAATGCGAAAACAAAAAAAAAACGCTGCAGCTTCGTCTCAAGAGTATATATGGTAAAATTGGGCCCCGTTCGCACTGCCTTCTCAACCGGTACTCTCACCTCGCTGCTCAGTGAACGGCTCAACGATGCCGCAAGGGAGGCCTGCGCAACTTGCATTGGCCACTCAAATCTATCCTATCATGCCTCCTGCAAGTACGTTGCGAAGCGCCCACTGCAACACAATCCTTCGTTTTGCAAATCATCCAAGTACCCACTACGCGTCCGTAATGCAACACGCGAAGCTACGCACCTGGTCACTTTGTTTATGATTTTGCTAATGGTCGTGAGTAAATATGCCGGACCGCATCGAAATGAGTAGCCCCTCAGGACCTCTCGGTTATTGTGCAGTTCACAGCTCTTGACACCTGGCACGATTGTACACTTCTGCCAGGAAACATTACAAGACATTCTTATGGGAATTTTTTGTTTTGGAAGCAGCTCTTGGCATTGACGTGTCTATGTGTTCTACCACGTGCTTGTCACACATAAGACCTGAAATCTATTTCCTCTGTAAGCAAAATGTTTAGGAACTAAGCTCTTCAAGTGCAATGTAAAACGATGTGTTTCAACAAGGAAAAAAAGCCTTCATGCCGTTGCTTATGAACCGCGCCACCCGATGGAGAAAGGCGCGCAGTCACCGCACTTACTTTTTCCGCCGCGCGAACCGAGTGCAAGTGACCTAAAGCCCCAGCTTCTGCCGTGGGTGCCAAAGCCAGTTTTGCACGTTAGTCCTGGCACTGGAGTATCAACATTCTTGTATCATCTGTGATAGTCTGGGGTTCAACTGTATACTCTTGCTACATCAAGGAAATACCTAGCCTGAATGCGGAAGGCCACGATAATCCCTAAAATCAACCAGTGTCACTAATTGTAAGCTCTACGTGCTATAGTGTAAACATCCGCCCCTTTTAATATGTATTGATTGGCATCTACCTCGATGTTTTGCGCCCCAAGACTGATTTTTTTTTCTCACAACCAACGACGATCACACCGACCCCGACACTGGAGTTTCCGCCAAACAAGCTCTTTAACGCTGCGGTGTTCGAAGTCGACGTGTGCATTAACAAGATGGGGATCATGTCTGTAACAGCATTGTTCAATTGGCTACTGTCAATCTACTGCAAGAACAGCCTTAGAGGTTAAAAAAATGAATACAGATTATTTTCTCTTTACTAAAGAAAGTGAGACTTTAAACACGAGTGGATTGACTTCATATGGAGAGAACAAATATAAATGCGCATTTCGTCAGTTCAGTACATCTCGTTTACACCAAATTAACAGTTCTATGTAAATAATTAACACGAAAGCCCTTGCTATGGTAGAGATATTTGACCGAAACATAGCAATCACATGAATACAACAAAGACGTAGGATTATTTGGATTGCGTTTACTAAATAAATAGGTTCCTGCGAAAAATTCCGCTATTTCGTTGATATAAACAGCGTACTCTAACAGGTTGGATGAAAATCAGTAACGTTTCTCGTGAAGCCGCCAACATGTCAAATACATGCAAGTGGGAAATCTAGAAAAAAAAGAAAAAAAAAGAAACCACCCTATGGTATCGTGGATGTAGCTGTGTGATTATGCCTGTTTTCTTCAGGCCACCACAGAATGGGTCGCCACGACATCGCATTGCCAATCTCTTGTACCCTTGTTGCTTTGTTAGCTTTTCATCCATCTGCTTCTTATGTTTTTCTTATAAGCCATCAGAAAACAACCAGAAGAGCTAGCACACGCTATTACATGGAAGATGAGACCGATGGTCGCACATCTATCATATTTCCGTCTTTTCATTCTAGGACCCAGAATTGAAACTTTTGTGGAACATCGCTGATGAAATCGGAGAGTACGTCCCTTGGGAGCAGAGCTCTCCGCGAGGCGAAAACTGGATGTGGCAGCAGAAGATCCATTACTTCAAGCACTGCCTGGAGCACGTACTGCTCAAGCCGGTCCCAGAAGAAGGTAATGCAGTGTGCGTCGTATCATTTGTGTTTCTTTTTAGCAGTGAGGATGGTGTGGAGTTTCGGAATTGAGTATACAGTTCATTCGCTGCAGGGGTCAATGCTTCATTTTGTCCCCGAACGTGGGACGGTTGGAATTGCTGGGACGACACTCCTGCAGGTCACACAGCTTATGCCCCTTGCCCGCAGTTCGTCGCTGGATTCATCTCTTCGAGTGAGTAAATACCCGTATAAACGCACCCTCACTCGTGAGGTCTTATAACCGCTACAAAACAACGGCGGTTTATGCGTTGTTATTATAGTTTGACGCAGAACGAACCAAAAAAAAGTGCACTGTTTACGTTTTTTTTTGCTACAAAAACTCGCCTATAGGACAGAAAGATAATAGCTGACCTAGTTTAAACGATGAAAGCACACATCAAAGCGAAATATTGCTATGAATATTCTATATTGCGTTGATTGTTGCCCGCTCTCTGGCGCGACTAGAGTAGTTATTCAATATTCGAAGGGCTTACAAAATAATTTGTGTCAACATGGTGGTTGACGCAATCGACCAATATTCTAATTTCTCAGTTTGTGTTCGTATAAGTTGCTTTTTGGACCATTGTGTGAACGGCTCTTGGTCCCAACTAAAACAGTGAAGACGGAAACCTGAATTCTAAATATCGCTTACGCCACAGCAATTAACGAAAAAATCTATGCCCTGACAGGATTAATACTTTAATCCCGTTCATTACTGTTTTTGTTTTTTCTTTTTTTGTCATGTTAAGGGCAAGCACACAAAGTTTGCACCGCCAATGCATCATGGTTTCGTCACCCAATCACAGGAATTATCTGGTCAAACTACACAGCATGTGTAGACACGCACGATCTTCAGGTGGGTGCAGTTCAATAGCCTATCTTGATAGGAAGTGAAGCTAATTATTGGTTACATATAAAGATCGTGGCATGGTATGCGAAAAGCATGGTGAGTGTACAATCCTCGAAGTCTCACTATCTGTTTCGCTGTTTTCTCAATGGTGGGGTTGTGGTCGATCAACAGCTCCTAATGTGAGAATGTATATAGAGAAGTGGCTTCTCATTTTTTTCTTGCCACGTTTTATTGTTTCCTGGATATTAACGAATTGTTTGTCGTTGTTGCATGTATGTATTATACGAAGTGATCTGCTGCTGACCACCAGGAGAAAAGTCTAATCCACAGCATCCGCAGCATGTAACGCATGTGAAATCGAGGAGTTCTAACAACTTCAATTAAAAAAAAATTAAGTACGTACCAACTAGCTCAAGTTTTAGTTTTATGCGAAATGCCCACAACCTATAGAAGGCACGCCATGCGTGTCAAAGTGGCGTTCGGAGGTAAGTACACTTGCTTGTTAGCATAAGAACAGATAAAACGTGCCCCTGAATGGGCCGTGCCACTTTCTCTGAACGAAATCGAGAGGTGCACTAAAATGGATATGGGACTAAAATATTTTCCCAAACGATGGAATGTACTCAATGTTCGCCACCCATCTATTTGCCATCGTGTGAGATTTCGTATTTCAGCTACGTTACCGTGGACAAACGATGCTTTGCAAAATATGCATGCTTCATAAAAGGTAGGAAACGAGATCGGACGCATGAACTGAATTGCACTGCGAGTTACTACTTATAACAAGCCTACATGACGTATTTGCCACAATAGTCAAAACGTCAGGCCTGCGCAGAAGGCTGCGCCTTCCACGCAGGCCTGGCGTTTTCGCCGTTAGCGCTTAGCATCATCAATGCTACACGGCACCGCATGTTTAACGTGGGGATAGCTTCCAAACATATTTCGCCGTCGTTGCTGTTTCACAGCCAGGAGTGCAGAGTTATTACTTCAACGGAACACGAGCATTCAACAGATATTCAGCAATGATTACGTCGCTACCATGCTCAGACTCGAGCTGTGTGCAATGTAGTGCACTCGGATATTGCGGGTTCAATCAGCACGATCAAAACATGAATATCAAAAAGAATATACACGTATTTTTCTCACAATGTCCATGAACTCAACGTCAAAAAAATTTGAAGAACAACAATGCCTTTCTGAAGGTACTGGTGAAGTACAGGGGAAGTTAGCAAAGAGGCGTTTATTGTGGCCGTGATCTCTAGTCTCATCTCTGTAACTACTTCACTTCACTGATAGAGCTGGATATTGTTGGCGGCAAGCGGTGCTGCAGAGCATCCCAAATAATGGCGCTACATGCAACACACAAGCAAAACTATGCTCTTATTTTGATGTCGCTTAAATGGAATGCAAGTTATTTACGAGCGCGAACATAAACACACGAGGGGCCGTAAAGTTCAACACCAAGTCGTGAGTCAGCAGCTGATCGTTCATCGTCTCTGTCACTCTTGGTGCTTTCACAGTCTTCTACTTTCACTTAAATCTTCTCGTCATTCGGATGGTTTCTGTCGGCATCAGCATGGAAAGCGATCTGCAAATCTTTCTCTGCCGAGTGACTTCATCCACACCCCACAATTATGTATAAAACTGCAAAAAAAAATCAGTGTCTCTCCTCAAAGAACATTTTTCTCTCAAACCGGTTAAAAAGCAAATCACTTGCTGTGTGCTGTCATTTATCAAAGAAACGTAAAAAACAGTCGGTGGACAGATGGCTATAAAACACACAGGTGGGCTGGCTATAAAAACAACACACAAGTGAAGGGCAGCATTGGGGCTTTCAGTGGCTCAATAAGCGTGGAGCGAAGGCATCCTCTAATGAATGAAATGTCGCTACCACGATTGATAACAGGGCTTTCCTGAAGAAGAATGATATGCGTATTTAAAGTATCACAAATTAGAGATTGCTGAAGGATAGAAGAGCTCATCCCGAACCAGCGTAACTTACCCCGTACAATGGGATGTGATTCATACAATACAAAGGTACAGGCGAATGCTATAATACTGAAGTAAAACAGGGTGTTGCCTCTGAATTGGTCAGATGATGACATTCAACGAACCTACGTGGCTGCAGAAAACCTCGCGAAAATGAAATGTGTACGCTATGTTCTATTTTTCAAAGCGTGACTCGCCTCGTATTTTCACGAAAGCTTTGCATATTGCAAGGACAAATGAGATTTCTCACGTAGCGGAGGGTCTTGTTTATATGATGCAAGGAACATGCAAAGCCGTAATTTTCCTTTCATCTGAAGGCTTTAACAATGTGACCAGCACACGTGAATAAGAAAACGGCGGCCAAATACACCACTGTGTCGTCTGCTTACCCTCCTCTTGCAGATTCTCCGGACGTCCCCTTGGTGGTGGGACAGTCACATTAAAAATATTTCATATTGTACATCAGGTGCAGCACTTTCGATGAAGGTGAAATTTCAGGCGTTTTTCAGCCCCGAGAAGTTGGATTAACGCCGCCTGGTGGGAGGCTTGCATGACGTCATGGCAAGACACTTCGAGTCTCGCTGTGGCGCGCGTATACATAACCCGCGCTCGCTTCGAACGCCGTTGCGCTGCCAGCGTTCACTTTTTCCTAGTATCACGCTTAAAATATAGAACGGAAGCAGCATCGATGATGTTTTTGGCAAATCAATGAAAAACTCGATATTATTTTTTTAATGCGAAGCATTTTTTAGTGAACTTCGGCGACTTTGAGCGTATCTATCTATCTATCTATCTATCTATCTATATATCTATCTATCTATCTATCTATCTAACTATCTATTTATCTATCTATTTATTTATCTATCTATCTATCTATCTATATATCTATCTATCTATCTATCTATCTATCTATCTATTATCTAGCCACCTAGCACTTTTAGCTCTCCTGGCTGTTTCAATAATAGTATTGATACCGAACCTGGTAAGGCATAACATGACTGTATAAAGAACATACTTGACTCGACATAACATGAAAATCAAAGAGAGAGAGAGATAAATAGAGAGGAAAGGCAGGGAGGTTAGCCAAGCTTGGCTCGGTTGGCTACCCTACACTTGGGGTGGGGGAAAAGGGGAATAATAGAACGAAAAACATATGTATGTTATGAATGTCATGATTTACATTTCACGGTCCTTCAGCTCTTGCTGTGGTTCCGTTCACATGGCAGTGTTGTGAAACTGGTATGGCACGGAATCATTGGACTGGCGAAAAAAAGCGGCAAATCCTAACATGAAAATGATGGCATGCGTGTCATGTGACAACATGACTACATACCATGCTCATAATGCGCTCGCGGCCGTTTCGCTAGCTTCACATATACCAAATTGGTATTACGGGAGATGAATGAATCACGAAGGTAAACAACACATCCAAGCATCCAAACTCGCAGGTTTGACGCATGCGCGTTTCAGCGCATCCAGCGTCCCTCCGTCACGAAAAGAGAGAGCGCATTGGCGCGAAACGCAGCATTTCGCATTTCGATCTGGTTGCCGACGGGTGGCGCCGACGGACACTGGTCGCCCCTGGCGTCAGACTATGGAGTTTACTATGCTACTTTGTGCTATAGAGTGCTCGCGTTTTGCTAACGTTGCGTCACTGTGCACTGCGTGCGCGCGTCACCGCTAACTTGGAGTATATTGGGCCCTTAATGATGCGCTCGAGGCCGTTTTGTTAGCTCCACATGCACCAAATTAGACGGTACGTGACGTCAATGGATGACGAAATATATGACTGGTGCGAACTTGATAACCCTGACACGCGTGTCATATAAAAACATGACAACATATGACGCTCATAGCGTGCTCACGTACGTTTCTCTAGCTCCACATATACTAATTTTGGTGTCACGTGACGTGAACAAATGATGATGGTAAACTACAGATCTAAACATGATAATCATCACAGGGAAGTCACGTACGACATCAATTACGTCTACCTCATAACGTTGGGCTGATTTTAAAGTGACGTATCAACATTTCTCATTCGTGCTTCACATATCGATTCTCAATGTACGCGGGATCCAGCAATTTTTTCATTAGAATCGCCAACGGTGCCTGCGCTGCAGCGTGGACGCTTTGAAGTTCAATATGGTGTCGCGCTGCTTACTTTGAAGATGGGTTCGATTCTCGGCCATGGTTGAAGCACTCCGACTGGGGTGAGCAGCAAGTCAATACATGTGCCGCAGGTGAAAAGAAAAAGAGAGGTCACCACAATTACTCTGCAGCGTGCCTCGCAATCATGTTGCGGTTTTGAAACGTGTACGACAGCGTACTTGCATTTAAGGTGCGCTGTTCACGGGCGATTTCTTTAAAAAGAAGTGATTGTTTCACCTCCACATTTGGTATTTCTATCAGACGCACCGGGGTAACTGCTGGCAGCGTTTTTTAGGGGCGAAGCTCCTTAGGGCGTGGGCTGTGCGTCCCCTGTAGCCTGTATGTAGCCACCTCAAGTTTAGTTCTTGCAGTGTTCACTAGATGGCGGTACCGTCCCCTGTATGTATCGTAAACTGAGCTAGCCATGGTCAAAAAGACCGTAAAGTGTTCAGAGTGGTGAGGCGCCTTCGTCGAGGTCGGACGTGTTTTTGGAGAGCTCCGGAATGACAGCTACAGATAAGTGTTTTTGCATGTTTCCAGCTTGCCTCTGTATGTAGCGTTATGAGAACGTAAGGCGCTAGCGTAAAGCTTGATTAGGTCTAGTACGGTGTACGTTTTTTTTTGTTTTTTTTTAGTATTCTGTACTGTGTCTTTTTTTTTTCTCCAGCCACCACGTGGCTGAGGCCTGCGCGTAGACCGACCACGTGCATGCGCAGGTGCTGTGAAGTGTAGCGTATTTATTTATTATTGTGGTTCTTTTTGGCTTAGACCAGTGTATTTTAGTACAGTTTTCTAACACGTGGACATCGGTAAACTGAGCTAGCCATGGTCAAAAAGACCGTAAAGTGTTCAGAGTGCGGGATAGGGAGGAAGGTGGAAATTAGTGCGGAAGAGAAAGCAGAAGATGACGCCAAGTGTAGACAGTGCGAGTTCGAGGTGAAAATGAAAAATATGATGGCGGTCCAGAGTGGGCTCATGGAGAAAATCGCAGAGCTGGAGAATGCATTGGCGAAAGAGCGAGAGAAAACGTCAGCCATGGAGGAAAGGCTCCGGGCAGCCGAGAAAGGCCTATCGAAGGTCGTGAAGGGGAACGAAGACGCAGGTGACGGCGGAAGCATTATGGCGACGACCCCCCGTGCGGGAGAGATGAGGGAAACAGGCATGACAAAGGCAGATACATTGGCCACAGGGCCCAGCTACGGGGAAGTAGTTTTGAGGGAGGGAGGGAGCAAACCAGCAGCCGTGACTCACGCTAGTCACCTAGTCGGCAGCCAGGTGCAGGTTTCAGAAGGAATGTCTGTACAGGTCATTATCGCCGGTGACTCAAATTTAGTCCGATGCGCAGCGGCAATCAAAGAAAGGGTGAAAGGCGACAAGAGAGTTGCGATAGGGACGTTCCCAGGACAAACGCTGGGGACAGTAATGAGTCAAGCGGGTGAACAACTCTCAGCTAAAGCTAACAATCGTAACCTCGTTGTAATTGCGGGAGGGTTAAATGACGTCCTGAAAAAAGAATCGTCAGGACTAGCGACGACCTTGGCGAAAGGGGTGGATGACATGCGCACCGTGTCCCCCCAGGTGCAAATTGTAGTATGCACAGTACCGGAAGTACCAGTACGCAACGTCAACCTGCAAAGAGCGGTAGTCGACGCAAACAAAGAGATATGGTGAATTAGTCGAAAGAAGGGATTCGAGGTAGTGGATTTAAACAGGGAAGTGCACAGGTGGGGTGGATTCCAAAGAGACAAGATTCATTTCGATAAGAGGCTTGGACACGAGGTGGGCTGGCGACTGGCAGGACGCGCAGTAGCTTTTATGGGGGGCTCACGGGCCCTTCGGAGTCCGGGGTAGCTCGTAACAGGGAAAACAACCAGGAGGACGCTTTGACAGGTAGAATTGCGAAAAACCAGAAAAAAGGTAAAAGAAAAAGGAAAATGGCGCGTGTTGCAATTAGTTACATAAACATGCAGGGTGGCAGAAAGAAGGCAAAATGGTTAGAGATTGAGGAGCAGTTAAACAAAGAACAGATAGGCGTGTATGCGGTTACAGAAACACACCTTAGAGACTTGGAAGAGCCACCACATATTAAAAATTATGTTTGGGAAGGGTGTAACAGGACCATATCGGAAAAGAAAGGTGGGGGTGTAGGAATGCTAATTCACCGCGGAGCCAAATGGGTTAGAGTGAAACAGACGTGTTCAGAGCACCTCTGGGTTCTGGGCACAGTAGGTGGAAAGGAAACGTGGCTAGGGGTAGCCTACTTGTGGACGGGGAATAACTGCAGAGAAAAGAATCAGGAGATAGTGGATTGCATGAGTGCGGATATTAAGGAATTCGGTAATGGGGCCGAAATCATCCTTCTAGGGGACATGAATGCCCACATACATGACCTTGACGGATATTCAGACACCAATGGGAAGTTATTACTAGATCTTTGCGAGCAACATAGTCTGGAGATAGTTAACACGGGGCCTAAATGTGACGGCCAGATCACATGGGAAGTCGGAAACAAGAAATCAAGTATTGATTATTGTCTCATGACTGAAGGAATTTACCACAAACTGACAGAAATGAGGATAGATGAGGAAGGCATTAACAGCTTGGGTAGTGATCATAAACGAATAACATTACAAATGGGATACGAAACTAAAAATAAGAGCATGGAATCAAAGTCTGGCAGCTCGTATTTAAATGACAAACAAATAATAAATATAGCCGCAAGAGTCGAGGAAGAAGTAGGCGAAATACCTGGCAAGGACTGGGAGTATAGGGAGCTGTTACATCTAATGACGAAGGAGATAGGGAAAGAGAAAAAAACCGTTTGCTGGAAAGGAAAAAGGAAGCCAAAAAGTTGGTGGAACAAGGAAATCCGGGAGGCGATCGAGAAGCGACGCGAAGCATCACGGGAGCATAGAAAGGCAAAAAAGGAGAAGCGGCCGCAGGACGAAGTCAAAAAAATATGGGAAATATATTTGGAGAAAAAATCCATTGTACAGAAATTGGTAGAGGCAAAAATTAAAGGTGAAAGTGAACGCTGGATGACAGAGATACACGAAAAAAAGAAGGCCGCGCCTAGAATTTTTTGGAGCCACATAAAGGCGCTAGGTAGGAAGTCTGTCACAACGCAACAACATATTCTAGATGAAGGAGGAAATCAATTGGAAGGGTACGAAGCGCTAGGTTACATCCAAAAGGTAACAGCCGATTCGTTTCAAAAGAGCGTCCAGGGGATCTCCCCGGTGAGTAAAAGTGTGGCGGAGAAAGCAACAGAGGAAGAGCTAGTACTAGATAATTTCAACTGGAAAAAGGCCGAAGAAAAAATTCCAAAGCGCACTGCCGCGGGTTTAGATGGGATTCCCGTTAGCCTCATTAACGAACTAGGACATAACACTAAAGAAGCATTGTTAAAAGCAGTAGAAAAAAGCTTAAAGGACGGACAAATACCGGACAGTTGGCGACAAAGTAGAATGAACTTAATCTATAAAGGCAAGGGAGAAAAGGACAAGATTCGCTCGTATAGACCACTAACCATTACATCGGTACTATACAGGTTGGCGATGCAAGCAGTAAAAATGAAAATAGAAACATGGGCCGAACATAACGATATTTTGGGAGAACTTCAGAACGGATTTCGAGTCGACAGGCGGTTAGACGATAACCTGTTTGTTCTCACTCAGTGTATAGAAATATCTAAAATAGAGAATAGGCCCTTGTACGTGGCTTTTCTAGACATCACTGGGGCATACGACAACGTTAATCAGGAAATTTTGTGGGATATATTGAAAGGAATGGGCATGGGCGACGACTGTATACAGCTTTTGAGGGAGATATACCGAGAAAATACAGTTTGCATAGAGTGGGAAGGAATGCGTAGCAAAGAGAACGTTGAGGTTAGCAGGGGTCTGAGACAGGGATGTCCTTTGTCCCCACTGTTATTCATGCTGTACATGGTGAGTATGGAAAAAGCGCTAGAAGGTAGCAACATTGGTTTTAATCTGTCACACAAACAGGGCGGCATGATGATTGAGCAGAAGCTTCCAGGTTTATTTTATGCGGACGATATCGTCTTATTTGCGGACAGTCGAGATGATATACAGCAGCTGGCGAATATATGCGGAAGGGAAGGTGAAGCTCTTGGACTAGGATTCAGTGTAACGAAGTGGGGTTTGATGGTATTTAATGATCCCTGTGATCAGACGGTGTCCATACAAGGCCAAGAAATACCGAGGGTAAGTGAATACAAGTACCTTGGAGTATGGGTAAATGAGAGTGATAGATACATGGAGGTACAGGAAAAAGCCTCGGCAGCAAAAGGAAAGAGGAATGCGGCAATAATGAAGCACAGAGCGTTGTGGGGATACAATAGGTATGAGGTGCTTCGAGGTCTGTGGAAGGGTGTAATGGTTCCAGGGCTTACTTTTGGGAACTCAGTGGTGTGCATGAGGGCAGAGGTGCAATCGGGAATGGATGTAAATCAAAGGACTGTGGGACGCCTCGCGTTGGGTGCTCACGGGAAGACGACAAACGAGGCTGTAAAGGGCGATATGGGGTGGGCAGGTTTTGAGGCGAGGGAAGCGCAGAGCAAAATAAGGTTCGAAGAAAGGCTAAGAAATATGAAGGAGAGTAGATGGGCAGAGAAGGTGTTCCGTTATTTGTATAGGAAGAGCGTGGACACACAGTGGAGAAAAAGAACTAGAAGACTCACTAGTAAATATACGGCTGGTATTGTGAGCCATATGTCAACAAAGAGCGTTAAGGGAAAAGTCAGGGAGGCGGAGAGGATTTACTGGATGGCAGCTATGGAGAAAAAACCGGCTTTGAGTAACTACCGAAAGGGCAAAAATGAAATAAGGAGGGAGGCATTTTACGATAATTCAAGGGGAAGCGCTTTACTGTTTGAAGCGAGATCGGGTTGCCTTAGAACGCGTAGTTATAAAGCAAGATTCAGTAAAGAAGAAGAACAGTGCACATGCTGCGGG
This sequence comes from Rhipicephalus microplus, assembly GCF_013339725.1. Lineage (NCBI taxonomy): Eukaryota > Metazoa > Arthropoda > Arachnida > Ixodida > Ixodidae > Rhipicephalus > Rhipicephalus microplus. The sequence continues at coordinate 75,901,059 of NC_051173.1, read as the reverse complement.
AAAGATAAGGAAACGGCGGAGCATGTTCTGATTGAATGTGGAGATATCCACCCAGGTGTACGTTTGGGCACGAGCCTACAGGAAGCCTTGGGTTTTAGGGACAACAATGGAAAGCTGAACACACCCGCGATTGAAATAAGTAAGAGACGGTTAGAGTATTGGTGGCAGAAAATTAGAGAGAAAGGACAAAAATAAATATTGGAAAAATAAAATATGGACAGTGTGCCGTAAATGGCAGAGAACTTAAGCTGAAAATTTACCTTTTTTCCATTAAGATAGAATTTATCGAAGTAGAGGCATTAGGCCAACATAAAAAAAAAGGAAAAAAGTTTTTTTTTTGTCGAGCCTGGTGGCATACTTGTCACCACCCCGTTATAAAGGGGACGCTCATAGCATCCATCCATCCATGTAGCCACCCCTAGTTTAGTTCTTGCAGTGTTCACTAGATGGCGGTACCGTCTCCTGTATGTAGCCACCTCTCGTTTAGTTCTTGTATAGTGTTTACTAGATGGGGGTACTTGTAGCTGATGATGAAAAGATGCAAGATGTTCTAGAAAGCGGTACTTGTAGTTGATGAAAGACGCGAGATCTTATAAAATAGGAATGATGTCACATATGGCGCGTGTCATTGGTTGAAGGCAATCGTTCGATTTAGTGCGGCGACGTACGCTAGGGGGAGCGATGTAATAAAATCGAGTGGGCAAAATGTACAGAGGATTCATGGCTTACCAGGTTTACCTCCGGAGCTTCGCCCACTCATCATCATTCACTTCGTGGATATGGCGGAATTTTTTTTTATTTCCTATGGGTGCGTGCTACAGTTAGCATCGAGTGTTGCAAAATATCTCGAATGCGCTCGCCCGAGTATACCGTCGCAGCTGTTCTGTTAGGTTTTCTTGTGTGTAGCTGCTGATATTTGATCTCGTTATTTAGCTTCATGTTTTGGGGAATTATATTGGCGCTCCGTTTCACTTGAAAAACAAGTTGAAGGTTAGTTGCAGAAACTGCTACTGATTTCAGATAGTGTCTACGTGCAACGTCCTAGCAACTGTGCTGTCACGCTTGTGAGTACTAGTTCAGGTAGTCACCTGACGAATAAAGTTTTTCCACGATTGAGTACCCCAGAACAGCGTCAATCTGTATATGAAGGAAGACGTGCGAAACCAGTAGTTGCCTCAGAGTGTGCAAAGGACGTTTTGTTGTCACGTGCGCCACGAAGCGACGTGTGCCATCGAAACAGCTCATTTCGACCTTCTGGCATTTGTTTTGCTAACGCTTGCTATCAGCAGTGCTAGTACGTGAAGTGAACAGTACCCTTTATGACGTGATAGGCTATCTAGTCAGCTGTTCGCGTAAACCAGGGTATACAACTACCTAACGATGACGACTGTTGAGAATAAATCTGTACATGAGATCCGAGTATTACGACTTCTCATAATCCTGAAACCATTCTGTGGTTTGTAGCGTTCCCGTTTTTTCTTACTATTATAAGGGATTGTGTATGAAACACAAATCTGTCTAAAGCTTTCTTCGTCACAAAGCAGAATTCTGTCTAATGAGCTACTCTATTTGCAGAGGCAGACATAGCTTGCACAGTAAATCGCAATGCTGTGAGCTAACTGAGAACGTCCCGATTTCATTCGTAATACCTCGACACAAATGTTTAATCGTGTAGTGTATGCCAAGTTGTCCTGAAGTCAGACCCATTTAGCACAAATATTTTCTTAAGACTGATTTCGTCGATTACGTGCATGGTGAAGTCAACTAATGTCTGGCTGTCCTGCACATTCATTTTCAAATCGGATTGATACTTTCTGCAGATTAGTTAACTTTCAACAGCAATAATTACCTTTACTTCGTACCTTTAGTACTTTGTACCTTTAATAATCTACAACTTGAAATTGAGAAGGAATCGCCACTGTATCGCTGAAGAGCGGGTACACAGTGGGCTCGGAAAAAGCGACCGTCGGCATGCGTCAGTGGCGGATCCAGGCGAGTCCGTTCTGTGACGTCACTTCACCGCGACTGCACTGACGCCAGTGTTCCTCCTCGGGGCTAATAGAAAATGAATATTGATGTTATATAGCCCAATATATAACTTCTTTTTTAGGCTGGGTAATACATCAAGAACTTCTGTGCCGACAACAAACTCCGTTGTATGGCTATCAATATCTTGTTACACATCTTTTAACAATTAGTTGTCTTCAGTCGATTCTATCTGCATTCGCAGACGGTTACGACTGCCTCACGCACAAGCCCGTGCTCACCTCGCAATATCATTTTTAACCACGAAATTTAACGGCTAGACGAGCGAAGGTATGCAATTTGCTTAACGAGCTTCATGCATACCTTCGACAGCGTAACACCTGAAGTGCGAAGCAGTGTGTAATTGAGTTGGTGAGGTGGTCTGTCGATCATCTTTAGGTGACGGTGCAGGTGAATGCGCTGTTCGTTGTGTTGTGCGCACTATATGATTACACACTCGGCTGAAGCACTTGAGAACGTTATTCATTTGCATACTAATTAAGCGAAGGTCATTAGAGAGGTAAATGGTATGGTTTCCCGTAAAACATAGGCATGAATCTATTAGGACAGCTTTGTGTCTCTCTGTTTGCTTGGCTGGTGGAGCAGGCTACGGGTATAGTTCAAGAATTTTGAAGAACAAAGTCATGCAGTTGAGACTCTTTTATTTGGCTGTTTTATGAACTTTGTGCGCTACACTATTTTCTAATACTCAAACGCGATACTCGAACATGGCTAGGTATCCATGAAATAATGAGTGCCACGCCCCCGAGAAAGTGATGGTAGTATTTTTTTGCGAAGCCTTTATTAGTGTTCATGTCTCATCCACATAAAAAAGAGAATTATTTATCAGATGTATTTCTGCATCCGGGTCAGAATATGGCATCCACTGTGGACTGCATGGGCTCACTTCAGAAATACACTTCGCGGCTTTTGATAATCTGCTTAAGACGATGTCACTCTAGAACATGGACAACTTGTGTCCCTTGTATGAACAGGTATGCGTATACACGCACTTAGCTCCCTATCGGCTGTAGATCTAGCTATGAATAGAAATGATAACATTCCTCTAATCGGACCAAGTGCATTTCCTGAAGCATTATAAACTTTGCTACCAGACAGTACATTGCAGATTGTTGACACTGATTGTTGACACAGAAATGACACAGAAGACGCTACACACTAACAAGAAACACTGTTGATAGCAGAATTCAGGAAATGTTATTGCTGTTGATATGTCAGTTGATGCGCTTGCGAAACTTCAAATCTCGATTCTTTTGTTTCAATAAGCATATCACGTTGCAGATGTGCCTAATGTATTTTTAATAGGCGAATCAGGTGATGGCATAGATTTTGAGTGTCAATAAACTTATTGATGGTGCTTTTGCGTCTTTAGTCATGGGACTCCGGAATATTGAGCCACAAAACTAAAACATGCATGAGTGCTGCTGGCTGTGCTGCAACTTAGGCTCCATTTACGGGTCAGATAAACTCTCCATAACAGAAAAAAATGCACTGGCAGTACAAAACATATATGAATCTTCAAAGTGGCTCTGTTCTGTCACAGTATTAAAAAAATAATAGATTAGGTCATTATTATTCTGTCTAAAGAAGAAAAACTAGCACTCAAAAATTCCACTTGTTCCATCAATCTGTTGTGCCACATCATATTAGGCAGCACTTCCAATTTCCAAGCGCACAAGCAATTTTACCACTTGTCACCATGAATCTAAAACGACGGAAGCCTACAAAATTTATGCGTGCACGTAGGTGTTTGTGTGTCTTTGCCTTTAACGGATGATACGATGAGACGCTTTAGTAGCATAGAAGCCATGGAGAGACGATGGCTCTTTTCATTCATTAATCGCCTCATTTATTATGTTGCGAAACTTGCCGGCTTCTCAGGCACATCAATTTATGCAGTGCTCATCGATCAGACTACGCTGACACAACCATTACATCATCAATCACATTTGGTACGGGGCATTTCCTGCTTAGAGAGGCGGGAGCCTTTCGATATGACACGCTTTTTTTGTTTTCCTGTTCTCTTCAGTGCACACAGTTTTGATCTTCCTCTCACGTGTTACGTAATTAGCAGTGTTTACCAACAACATAGGCACAATGGCCATTTCATTTATTGTGTTCGACTAATTCAATCGAGGAGGTATTAACGAGAAATGATCGAGAGCAGCTTATACAAAACTCAATGTACGCCACAAGTAAGAATATCACTTTGACTAGGGCGAGTTGGTACATACGCGGATAGGCTTAAGAGTAATTTAGACGAAGACTAAATGAATTAATTAGCACTTGAGCAAGCCTTTTTATGCGCTCAAACCAGCCTGTATTAACTTATACACAGAAGCGCTAGCTAAAAGACGATAAAAACGGTACCCAAGGTCTATAACCAAAAGAAAACAAAAAATTGAATACAAATGCGTATAGCGGGACGAAATATCAGAGATAATATACATTTATATCACACAAAGCAAACTGATCTTCAAAATGAAGAAGGCACGATGATTTATACTCTACAAACGGCATCTTCAAAATACATGCTGACCAAGCGCACGCCGTGAAATGTTTAACTTGTTGGAGCGCGCAAGAAGGCAGTTGTTTTTGTAACTGACGTCGATATCTTTTGTCTAGGTTTTTATTTATTGTTGTTTCATCCTCACGTGCTTTCCGTGTTTTTCGGGGGTGCTATGCACAGTCGGCCAAACTTTGCAAAACTCCGGATATATTCCTAAGCTCTTGCGACATCCCCTAATGAACGAGCCACCAATACGAGAAAGTGAAATCCTCTCTTCAGCGCGCTGAGTTTCATTGGTTACAATGAAACCAGTCATCGCGTCAAGGACGGTCGGCTAAGTTGGGTGGGGTTTTCAAACCAGAGGCCTCTTCTTTCATTTGTTTGTTGTTCCACTGAGTGCAAAAGTGCCCCGATGCAATAAAAATGTCAAAAACTTTTCGTGACGATATTTTTTAGAGGCGCGGGGTGTTTATATTTATTTTGAAGCTTTTGATGCTTGCACTAAGTCTGTTTTAGATTGATCAGCACGGTGGTCTCTGAGATCTGTACTGGCCGAGCGTCTGACAACATCAAATATCAAAATCAAGTATCAAAATTATTGTGCTTTTTGTTCATCATTTTGCTGCATAAAGTTTCCGCCCACGTGGTTTTTTTCGAAAGGTACAAAAAAATGTCAGACCAGCCATCACCAACGAAACGAAAAGTGACAATGCCAGTTTTGCTGAATCACAACATTAACTTTATATGTAGCATTTTGTTGGTCATATAGCAATCATATCAAGTGCGACAATGTATTGTTGCTCTAATCGCATTTTTAAACAATACCTTTTAATCATAAATGTAATAAACGTTACATCTGGTGAAACGAGGTGCATGTGTTGTTTACGGCGAAGTACACGTATGCCAGCTTGTAATCTAATTAAATTGGCTTTGTCTGACACTGTGCCTCGTTTGAATAATGGTAGCAGGAACACATTCTATATTTTAAATCAAGTTATCACCAAGGCCGGCCTATACACTGAAACAAATTACCGCACAAAAGCAGGACTTACAATTAAAACGCTCACATGTATACCAAAAAGATGTGCTTAGTGTTTCAGTCTCTAATGGTCTCTAGTGCGTGTTGCATAAAAAAAATTTCTGGAAGTTTGTCTGATACTGAACTATAGTATTATCATATCGAGAGGTAATTTCATAATTCGCGATGTCAAAATTAAGAACTTCTATGGCAAAGTAAGCAACTCATTGTTGTCTAGGCAGAAAAAAAAGCTCGTATCCAATCGTTTTGGTTTGTTATATTGCGAACTTATTTGCATTGCCACATCGAGTATTAAATAAAGAATCGATAACTCTGTATTAACGTTGTTGTCGTAAACGTAATGAGTATTGTAAGGCGGATTGAAATATCTTATAAAAATTATTTGCCGGCCTTAAGTTTTGCTTGGTGCCCGGTTTTGTGATGTCTTTTTTTCCTTCGCATTGCAGTTCCGCAACTTGGTGAATTCCTTGTACGTGACTGGATACTCCATATCTCTTGTAGCGCTCCTCATATCAATCTTCATATTTTGCTACTTCAGGTAAGCGATTGCTTATTCATTTGTAATATAATATGTAATGCAGTCACGTCATCTTCAGAAAGTATAAAAGCTGTTGGTATGTGGTTCCACTGCGTGTAGTAATCAAGACACAATTTAAATACCGATGACTTTAAACTCTGTCAGTTGTTAGCTTCCATACATGCAATGCTTGTAGCGTTGTTGAAGCTGAATCATCACCGTTTCAACAGTTGCACCAGAACACCTAATTAAGACTAAACAGCCTCATCAAAAGCTCGCCATGAAAGACGCAATGTGTGATAGGATAACACAGTGGACCTTAATTAGTAGTTAGTGGAGGGGGGGCGATTTTGCTCGTTTATCAGGTTTGATTTTCTAATTGTGCAATGCGAAAATTCCTTTATCTTTAATAAAGTAAATCACTCTTTATTGTTCGTGGTTTGAGAAATAAATTGTTTGCCGTTTTTCGTCAATAGAATAACATGAAAATATGGTTATCTAGACGTGGCCTTCACATTTGGAATGCTTGCACAAAGTCAGTGCATTGAAGCTTTTAGTCAGAAATACCAGTCACGGTTTTAGTTACAAATATCGTCTGATAAATTGTTGACTGCAGTGCTGACAATTAAAGGACTACAGCTACATGAATTTAAGAAAATTGTGCTTTCACAGGCTTTATTGGCATATTCTCATTACATTTCTAGAAGTAGGTGTTTTTTTCTGAAGCATTCACAGGTATAACTCTTCGGAAATTCTCAGAAGTTTTAATTATTCGCATTAATATCAGGTGAGCTAGAATGCATAGTTTTTTCAATTCTTCCATTTGTACTTCTTGAGCGCATAACACCAAATGTACTTTCTGTGTGGGGGGGGGGGGGGGGGGCTTCAATTTAGTTCCAATTTTGTGAAGTGTCCAATTCTACCCTTGCAGAAAACTAGAAAACTCTGCCATTAGTATATGACGAGTAATAAATTGATACATGCAAAACTAAAAAGAAAACGGAAGTAATAAAACTATTAAAGAATATGAAATGATTTTGAGCCCTTATGGAAACGTGCGCCTATTTTGCCATTTCATGCAAATGATGTTGTCACAAATTTTATTACCACTGTTGTACAGGTAAATTATGAAACTCCTTTTCGATGCCTCAGCTTGCCTTGTAGAAACATCAAATTAAAATTAGGTTATGAAGCAAATCGAACCACACCAGTCACCGTAGTCAAGTGTTCTACAACTGAGCTACGTCTGTGCCAGCAACCACTTTGCAAAAATGAACCATACAGTTTCCATGTCGAATAAGCAGCCACGTCTAGAGATGTAGTATTGCATGGCAGATGCACAGAATCATGCCAGCGGCCACTTCATGTGACTTGCGTGTCGAGTGGATGGGTGAACGGTGTGAATTTACGAAGGGCGCAGCTACAATGAATTATTACCCCTATTATGATTATCATCATCCGAAACAACCACACCCTCGACAAAATATACGGCTGGGGATGGCGATTAAGATGACAACGGTGACATGGCCACACCGCACGGCTTGCGCCTTTAAGTCCTCTTGCGTCCATGCATGAGATACGCCTTTGATAATTTTACTTCAACATTGCATTCCAAACAATCGAACGTGGAAGGCCTCCGACACTTCATATAAATTATCAAAGCCTTTCGATGGCACTTGCCACCATTTCACCTTGACAATCAGCTGCCATAAAATATACGCATTCTTTTTTTTAACACGAAGGTGTTTTATACCGCGGTCACGGAGGAAGAAACATTTAGCAGTTGCAACTCCGACACTTCATGCGACCAGACAATGTCACATTGCCGGAGAGCCAATTCATGCTGGCGTATTGCGGAAGATAAGAAAATTACCGCTGTTTCGGTTTCGGAGCGAACCGGTCGCGCGCCTTGCTCGGGCTCTGCCGCTGTCAAGAAGCGGGGACGCGGAGCGTGTTCTGCCGCTCTCGAAGTGATTCAATGGCAACTTGAACAAATGTGAAGCTTCCTACTGAATTGACCGCATCATCTGAAGTGATTTCAAGTGAGTGCTTTGCAGTTCGCATCCACGAAGATCGACTTTTTGGCAGCGTTCGACTACCTCTGTGGGCCTACCGGCTAGGCCTACCGGCTAGGCCTACCAATATGGTCATCTACGAAACAGAGGCAGAGGAGCTTCCCTCCACCGAAGCTCTCGATGATGATGAAGGCAGCTGGCGACAAGTGTATGCCAGGGCCAGAAAGCCCGCTTCATCCCCGAAGAAATCGACGCCTGCCATCAACACTTCGCAAGAAGAGTCACCGAAAGCTCTCCCATTGACTCGTCGCAGTGCCCCCAGACCCCCTCCACTTCCAGCAGACGACTACAAAATAGTCCTGTGAATACGTGGAGGCCTCAGCTGGGCTGACACTCCACTTTCGAAGCTCATACATTCCGTCTTAAAAGCGGCAGCGCTCACAAGCTCCCTACATGACCAAAACCGCATCAACTCTGTAAGCAACATTCTGCTCATAAGCACTCCGGACTCGGCACGCAGCGAAGCATACCACGGTATAAAATCCATCAAGATGGACGAGCGCAGCTTTGAAGTGTTCTCCCACATTACCGATCCATCGAATACCAGCCGAGGGATCATGCGTAATATTCCTATGGAACACACATCTGAAACCATCTTGTCAAGTCTATTAGACTATGACAGACTAAGCCTCATCCTGACCGGACGTCCAATGGGTTCCACATCGTCCACCTTGGTCACCTTCAGAGGTACGCGCGTGCATTTCTACATAAGCTATCAGAATGACATCACCAGACGCGTACCTTATGGTCATAAGACGGAAGCCTGTAATCTCTGCCGCAAACTTGGCCACAAACCAGACGTATGCCCAGGCGCTCCTCAGTCTTTTTGTCCAGCGTGTAACATTCCAAACCCACTCCTTGACCACGAATGTGACCCTAAGTGTGTGGTGTGCAACAGTGACTACCCCACCGGCTCGCCCCAGTGACCACAGCTGTACAAGCCCAAACCAAAGCACGCACCCTCGAATTTCCAGCAAGATGCAGCTTTATTCCTCGACCCAAGCACATCTTTCAAGAACGCCCCTAGAGGACGCTCACCCAGTATCACAAGACAGCAAAGCCAAAAAAGCCGCAGCCACAGTCGAAGCCGCAATAAAAGCAATCATCAAGGCTCCAGCCCCCGGACTGGCCCTAGACACGAGGTGAGCTGGGCTGATGTAGCCACCCCTGAAAGCTCTATTCAAAAGCAGCTCAAGCTATTGCAGGATGAGATGGCTAAATTGAGGGCAGAAAATGCAAAACTACGCCTAGAGCTTCAGTCCTTCAAACAACCATCTACCTCCACACACCTCCCCACCTCATCTTTCACCCCTACACCTATCTCACCAGCACCAGCTTTTCTCTCAACCACCCCTGTAGCTATGCACCCCGCTCAACCATCTGCGCGAAAACGAAAAGTCTCGACTCCCACATTGTCATTCGATGAGCGAGTAGAACAAGTCGCAGCGAAACTGAAGAAGGTTGACAAAGAGAAAGAAAAAGTAGCCAAACTTGAGAGAAAACTAGACAATTTTATTACCTTCTCCACGGCTTCCTTGCAGAAGCTACATGAATCCGTGGCCTCAATTCAGTAAGCCATGTTACCGATGCAACAAACCGTAGATAGAGTCACGCAGTGGATCGACACGGGGCACGCTAACCATCCAAAGCTTGCCCAACGTAAGCCAAATCAACCTAGTGAAAACGGCTCCTCGTAACCGCACTGAACTTTGCGTATGGCAATGCAACTGCAGGGCGTTTCGCCGAAAAAGGTAAACCTCCTGCAGTACATAAAATCACAAACTAACCCTCCCACAATCATCGCATTACAAGAAACAAACGGTGTAGTGCAGCTGCCAGGTTATAGAACGCATCAAAACCCGGCTGATACCAAACCAAACACTGCTGTCTTAACTCAGAAGCACCTTACAGTTACGTATTCAAAAATTCCTGACATCGACATTGAGCTCGACTTTATCAGAATACTACTGATAAACTTAACTCGCCATTCCTATACATTCTCAACGTATATAGTAGACCACAAGAGCAAAGGCACCGCTTCGATTCCCTATTTGCCTGAGCTTTATCCTCGGCAGGCAAACACACCCTCCTCATAGTGGGGGATTTCAACGCCTCCCAACCAGCGTGGGGTCACACCGCATCTACACCGAAAGGTAGAGCCCTCTGGTCCCATATTCAGGCACATCGTTTTACACTGCACAACGACCTGGAGGAGCCTATCTGTTTGCGGAACAGCGTGAACAAAGACACATCCCCCGATCTTACCCTCACTCACAATGCCCCCACAATGGTTTGGACTAACAGCAAAACTAATCTCGGCATTGATCATTACATTCGTAGCATTACTTTACAACTAAAATGCAGACCCATTAAACCCAAACCACTGATGCTCAGAGAATGGGGCAAATTTAGAGAGACCCACAACAGAACCGCTCCCTCACGTATTTCAGACCTTACCGAGTGGACTCAAGAGCTTCAAAAAGATGTTGAAACTCACACGAAAACTCTACCCGCCGACACCCTCATAACTACTTTCGACTCCAAGCTTCTACATATGTGGGAAGCAAAACAGTCACTTCTGCGACGGTGGAAACACCAGCGCCACAACAGTAAACTCCGCATTAGGATAGCGAAGCTAGACTAACAAATCGAGCGATACGTGACTCAATTGGCGGCACAACAATGGGGTCAGCTTTGTGAAGGAATGCATGATCCCCTCAGTAATAAACGAACGTGGCAACTTCTTAAACATCTGCTAGACCCCAGCACTTCTCGCGCACGACACTCTCATGCTATCACTAAACTGTTACACAAGCGCAGTGACCATTTAGGACAGCGTTTCGATAACCTCCACATGTCTCATTTACCGCAATTACAAAAGGATTCCATACCATCTTACATAAGGAAACCTAATAAGTCATTAGATGCGCCGATAACGGAAGCGGAAGTTAGGCACGCCCTCGCAACACTACGTACCACGTCGGCTTCAGGCCCCGACCGCGTTAACAACAAAAAACTTAGAAATCTTGACCCTATTTCGAATAAAGCTTTGACTTAGTACTTTAATGACTGTTTTGACACAGGCGTGGTTCGACTTTCGCGGAAAGATGCCAGAGTCATATTTATACCTAAACAGAACAAAGCTCCCTTAGTAGAAAATCTGGGGCCCATTTACTCAACGTCGTGTCTCGGAAAGACTATAAAACATGTGCTTGCACGCCTCCAGAGACACGAGGAGGATAATGGACTACTGCCTCCAGAATTGGTTGACTATAGGGCCTCACTTTCAGAGCAAGATACGATGCTTCGCCTTCAACACGACATCATAGCTCCTAAGCAAAGCGAGGATACTCACGCAATCCTTGGTCTGGACATACGTGGATGATTCAAGAACGTAGCCCACTCAGCTATATATGCTGGCCTCAACCGCATTTCTTGTGGCGCTGAAATGTACTCTTACATCAAAAGCTGCCTCACAGACCACACAACTACATTAACATGGGGACCAGAGCAGTCCTCACCCGTATACACTAGGCAGCTTCGGAACACCTAAAGGGTCAGTGCTCTCTCCAATCCTTTTCAACCTGGCTATGCTACCTATGCCCAACACTCTTCAACGCATCCCTGGCTTGAACTGCTCCATGTATGCCGATGATATCACCTTATGGGTGAAAGGGGGCTCAGATGGACACATTTAAAGCACTGTACAAACAGCTGTAGATATAACAGCAGCACTAACATCTCAGATGAATATCTATGGTACCCCGAGTAAATCAGAGTTACTCCTTCTACCAACTCATCGTCGGAACAAACACGTTGCTATGATCGAAGTTCTCATGAATGGGTGCCTCATTCGTAGAGTATCACACATTCGTGTGCTAGGTTTATTTATCCAAAACAACCTAGTTAATACGCACACTCGAAGCTTTACGCAATACCATTGAAAAAAACCTAAGAATAATAGGAAGAATCTCAGGGAAAAATGGAGGGCTCCGAGAGTCAGAGCTACATTGTGTAATACAAGCTCTTGCGATTAGTAAACAGACATAAAGCCTCCTTTACATTCACCTTAAATGAACAGAGGAGGAATCGGTTTACAAATACGCACCAGAGTTCACAAATACGCGCTAGGCATTGAATGCCTCTAACGCACGACTCCACCAAACAGGAGTCATAAATACCCTATGTGAAATCCGTGAAGCCCACTTAACAGCTCAATATGCAAGGCTCGCGACCACTAGCGCAGGTCACTACATTTTATCGTCTACCCGAATTAACCTCACCTTACTCACTAATGCTAAATACATCATTCCCCAAAACATATACAAACAATTACTCATACCGCCCCTTCCTAAAACATTCATCCAACATATCACTCTAAGCATCGAATCCAAAGAGCAAAAGCTCTTCAGAAAAAACGTTGCGTGGAACCAATGACGTGCTTTATGTCGATGCGGCAGAATACCCATCCTCCTCATTCTATTATCTCTCTGCTGTCGATTATAACGGCAAGGCGCTCACAACTTCATCCATGACTGTCAACTCTTCGGAGGAGGCAGAGGAGGCTGCCATCGCTTTAGGTCTATCCATCCCCAATATCACTATGATTGTAAGTGACTCCAAAACTGCCATACGCAACTTCAGCACAGGTGGCATCTCATCAACTGCCCTTTCAATTCTTAAAAAACATCCTCCCACGCAAGACGTTGGTCTCGTATGGATGCCCGCGCATACGGGGTTGAGTGGCAATGAGGCAGCTCAGACCTGTGCTCGATGAATGACCGACCGAGCGGAGGCCTCTGATGGTGTCTCAGACTACGCGGCCCTTTTCAGCGCGAGACATCGTCTTTTGACCTTCCACGATATGACAAATCACTACCGCCTAGAGCGCACTATATACACCCCCCCTTACATCATGGTGTTTCGCGCTACCATGAAATACTATGGCGCCAGTTATAGACGCGTACGTTTCCTACACCATCTTTTCGCCATCTTATACACCCTGCGATATACCCCTCCACTTGGTGCATTTTCTGTCAACAAAGAGCTAACCTAGACCATATCATGTGGGGGTGTACTCGAAACCCACCACCCTATTCTCTACACATTAATAGTAAGGAGCAGTGGTAGGCTGCTATGTGCAGCTCGGCGCCCGAGGTCCAAGACCAGATCTTGGATTGGGCCGAGAGGGTAGCGGAGACCTACGCTGGGTAGGCTCCTCTGACACTCCACCACCGCACCTTTCCCTCTTGGGATGAATGAAGTTTTTCTACTCCTCCTCCTGCCGCTCTCGTCCAGTAGCGTTTCCTTCTTTTTTTCTCTTGGTCCTGTGTATGCTCACTTCGTGCGTGCTTTCTGCTTGAGCTGTGCGCTCCAAGTTTCGAGCTGTTTGCCTTTCTTTGGGTGACATATTACACTTTCTTGCAGGAGCATTCATACCTTCAGCATGGTGGGCGAAAATGTACGAAATAAACGCTCAGCTTCATCTCTGAAGACATGTTTCACTCTCGTGTTATACCCATTTTAAGACTGATATATTAGCCCCATTTTTAATTTCGAGTGTTACCTGTTGTTGGAAACTGGAGTGATTATAAAAATGGACTCGAAACGAATATTCTGTAAACTTTTTTCCTTAATAGCAATTATACATTTAATTATTCATTTAATTAACTTATTTATTCATACATACTTACAAACTGCAACACATTGTAAGCTATGGCAGCAGTGGCATAACAGTACATGTAAAGCACAGACTAAAAAAATTGGTCATTGCAAAAGCGCGAATAAACCCAAGCAAAATACTTCATCGCTCATCTTTTGCTGAAAGGTCGCTATATTTCTACAAATCACTTATATTTAACTAGCGCAAGATTTGGACTGTGCAATTTACGAACACAGAAGCGTTTAGCAAACTGAAAGCACTGATTTAAGCGGACACAGCGAGCGGAGTTAATCAAGGCATGCATGTACTTTAAGCCTTCTTGTGGTGATGTGTTGCGCAAGTGGTAAGATGGATAATACAGAGATTCGAAGTGAAGAAAATTTTTATCATAATCATGGTAGACAAAGTCAATGGTTTTCTGTTAAATGAGCTCAAGCTTGTTTATATAACTTTTATTTAATGTATTCCAACCTATAGATTCGTATTGAAAGACTGGACGACCTAGTTTTTTGTACATGAGCAGTTTAGTGTGTTAAGAGGCTACTTGTAGGGTGCGCTGGAGATAACCGAGCTTTTTAAAGCTTTTTTACTTGTTATTTCAATATGCTTGCTCCAAGAGAGATTGGCAGTGAATAGACGTTCTAAATACTTGTACTCGGATACTATGAGTAAATAAGAAATATTGAAAGACTGCGAGTAAACTGAGAGAACTAAACGCCTAGTGAATGTCCTTGTAACAGGTATCGTGAAATTTATGCTCTTCTAATGATGCCATCTGTAAAAGTGTCAAAACGCGCCTTTAGAAACTTCGTGGTCTTCAGCAGAGTTAATAGTGCGGTAAAAATGCAATCATGGGCATACAGACGTGTCTAAGTTGTTATGCTTTGTGGTAAGTCATTAATGTAAACTAGAAAGAAAAGAGCGCCGAGGACTGTACCCTGTGGTACGCCTAAGGAAAGATCAACAAAATGGGAGTTCGAATTATTGTAATGTTTGGAAATGATCTGAGAGAAACTGACAATCCAGTCTACCAGTCTCGGATTATTTAGAATGAGATTCAGCTTGCATAGTAGTTTATTAAGTGTGAAAGTGACACAAGCTTTGCACAGATCTATAAAAAATAACAAAAAGTGCCTTGAAGAGCCAGTCTTACTTCTTGTCGTCCAGTTCCAGTGATATTTCTACTTAATAAAATATACTTCTTTAGCGATGTTATGCATAACTTCCACTAACTCAGTTACGATGCTAACACCCCGGAACAAACCATCCCGGCAGTCACTTAGTGTACCATTGATATCTAAGTGATTTCTGGTACGTTTTAAAGTTATGTGTTCGAGATGCTTGGTGCAGAAAGAAGTCAGAGAAATCGGCCGGTATAGTAAGTGAACACCTGTTTGTTACGTTCTTTAGGTAAAGGTAGAACTTTCGCATGTCGCCATAAGGAAGGCACATACGCGGTTTCTAAAGATTTGTTACAAATGTTTCTAAGACAACGACGAGTCCAAATGAAGTAATAACCACCTCTGGACAGAGCGGCTACGATGGTAATAGAGCCTGCGGAATCCACGTAACCTAGTCTGCGCCTATTTTTCTTTTTTTTTTTTTTTGACGGAGCCGATAGCACAACGGTTTAAGCGTAACTCTGCTTTATAATTAGGTAAGACAGAGTATTCGCATCTTAAAATCCTCAAACCATTTCATTTTTAGTCATGACAACTTTGGCCTCATGCATTATGTCAAAAACCTAGTTTCGAATTGAGATAAAGAGTGTGTACGCCACTCAGATCTCCCAAGCGTCGTTCATGTTAGGGGGTAAATTTTTAAGATGTAAGGCTACTCAGGCGCAGAAGATCGTGGAGCGTACATTTTTTATAACATTAGCACTCATAATCGGATTCTACGATAATGTCGTTACCTTAACAATCATTACTTCCAATATATACAAAATTACGGGTTTTCCTTCACAGAGCCCTCCGTTGCCGGCGCATCACTATTCACAAGAATTTGTTCTCGTCATTCATAATCAACAACTTATGCTGGATACTCTGGTATATCAATGTCATCGCACAACCACACGTTATAGAGGAGAATCCGGTAAGGAAGCAAGAAGCAATGTGTCTTGAAATAAGCCATGAATTGGCTTATGTATAAGTGCGACGCTATTTCTTAATCATTACAACGTTCTCTTTCAGAACTGGTGCCAAGTTCTTCATGTTGTGACCCAGTATTTTCTACTGTGCAACTACCTTTGGATGTTTTGTGAGGGCCTGTATTTGCACACACTGCTGGTTCTTGCATTCATTGCTGAGGACAACATCATCAAGTGGTTCTTGCTTATCGGATGGGGTACGTGCGTCCTGCAAAGTGAGGTGTTTTGTCATTTCTAACTTGCTGTACTGTGCTGACATTAGGTAAAGCTAGGGTGTGTGACACATAGAAACTAAGTTGCAAAAAAGAAAAAAAAATGTAGAAGGGTAATGACTGCAGTCAGTACACTCCTAAGTTGCTGGCATAGCTGGGAGGGGTGGTGGTTTGAACCCCGAAAAAGTTTTCATTTTTGCATGTGTATATGAGGTGTTCCAGTTAACTCGCATCACAATTAAAAAAATAAAGCCACCAGCCTTACTTAAAAGAAATCTACTGCCTATTGTTCCTAGTAAAGTTTACTAGCCGACATTAATTTTCTTAATCACATTATTTACGTAAAATAGTTGAACATATAATTCTAGAACTACTGTTCTAATTGTTGAAGCGTCAATGAGGCAGTTGTAGTCAACGACGTGGGGCATCAAACTGCGCTATTTTCAAAGACGTATGAATTGCGTACTCAGTTTTTCTGAATGATAAACTTGATATGAAAAGCACCACGTGACAGCGCTCCCAGCCGCATCGTATAAAGCAGCGCAACCGAAGAAGTTGATAGAAAGCGATTCCTTTGCTGATCGCACATTCGAAGAACCAGCGCATCCACTTGGTTGTGATATGGAAGCACGCGCAAGCTACGCGGCTTATCAGCGATTGAGTCCTGTCAGTTATACGTCACTTTGATTACACGCCTCTAACGACTTTCTGATCTACTTGATAAGAATGGCTTTCTACAGCGTGGTTGATGCACTGCTTGTACCACGGACAGATCCCGAAAGGTACTGAACCAAACGTAGAATATTTCAAAATATCAGTTCAGCAGAATCAAATAAATGAACTAAAGAAAACAAATCGTGACCATGTTCGTGTTTTATTTGCCACATGCGCCCCGCCCGAAACAGAACGTCGCGTTTGGTGTTAGCGGGTGGTTACAGCTGTTTGCCTTGCGTAGATAGCGCATGGACAGTTCTTTTTTCTTTCGCAATGAAGCCTCCCACCACAGAAGCGGTTTTACGATTCCGAATAAAGGTTCGAAGGTGCGTTTGTCTTTGTGCTTGTCTCTATGCCCTAATTTTATGAACAGAATGTAAGAGAAGAAGGGCCGCTAAGAGTTATCCCTGATGGAAGTGTGGCGGCAGACCTACAACGTATCAAAAGTTATGAAAAACTATGAAAACCTCCAAAAATCCATTGTTTCGTGAAACAGCTGAGCAGTACTTCATCTTTGAGTGACAACCTACTTGCCGATGTTATAGCACTTATGGCAGCAAACCCTCAAGGTAGCGGGCGAAGCGTGGCCTCCTGTACCCATTTCTAAGCCGTCAGTTTGGCAGATATTGAAGAATTCGAATTTGCATTCGTGCCTTCTCAACCTGCAGCAAAGCCTAAAAGAGATGTACTTGCAGGATCGCCTAGAGTTCTAGAACTGGCTCCTCACAAATATGAGGAATCTTCAAACTTTCTTAGTATTGTGATCTGGACAGACAAAGCAAAGCAAGTTTTTGCAGAAACGCCCAAGTGAATCTGCATAATGCATTTGAGTGTCTGCAATCCACACTGTGTAAGGCGCACTCAGCATCAGTACCAGTGGTCTTTGAAAGCTTGGTGCGGAATTTACGCCAGGTGTATAATTCACCAATTCTTATTCGATTGATTGATTGATTGATTGATTGATTGATTGATTGATTGATTGATATGGGAGTTAAACGTCCCGAAACCACCATATGATTATGAGAGATGGTGTAGTGAAGGGCTTCGAAAATTTTGACTACCTGGGGTTTTCCAACGTGCGCCCAAATCTGAGCCCACGGGCGTACAGCATTTTCGCCTCCAATCGAAAATGCCATCTTATTTCATGACACGCTGACTGAAAACATTACGTGGATGAAATCATTAAAGGAACGGTGGATATATTTCGCAGTGAAATTCCTCTGTCACTTCTTCCACTTTTGTGATACCAGCAAGATTGGGCGCCGGCACATAGGAGCAGCCGCGCACGAAACCGGTTGGATGCGATCTTTCCTGAGCAGTGGATTGGAAGGCACGAGCCTGTCCACTAGCCGGCTTATGCAGCAGAATTCCTTCTTCGGTCATCGAAAAAGCAACTGAGGATGTTGTACAGCGGGCTCTGTACTGTGTAGCTGCGTAACTGCCTCTGTACTGTGTGTACTGTGTAACTTGAACACGTTCTCTAAGCAATATCAAGTGCTCAATGGTGCTTGCGAATGCGGCACTAATAAAGCAACAATCAAATGTGACCTTTTTCTGTCTTTAGCGCAAACCTTGGGTTGGCCAAGTTGTCCCTATTGGCAGTGGCACACTCAGCTTCTTCAACGCATCGGTTTTGCTTTCTTTCTACACGTCGCTAGCTTTATGGTTTGCTTGTCACAATTTTCTTTATTTTTGCCAAATGCCTGTTTTTTTTTCGCGGCACGTAATTACAAAAAAAAATCAAGCCACAACTTCATTTGACCTTGCTCCAAATCGAGTTCCCGACGCAAGATATAACTGCACGTGCACACTTTCATAGCTGTGGGAGTACAACTAATCTTTTGAAATATTCTACGTCTGTTTCGTTGCTTGTTGGGTTTCGTCCGTTGTACAAGCAGTGCTTTGACCACGCTGTCGAAAGTAATTCTTATCAAGTGGATCAATAAGTCGTAAGAAACGGGTAAAAAAAAGCGACGTATAACTGACGGGATTGGATCGGTGATAAGCCACCTAGCTTGCTCGTGCTTCCACATCACAATCAAGTGGATGCGCTGTCTCTTCGGATGTGCGATTGGCAAAGGAATAGCATTCAATTAGCTTCCTTGGGGGCGCTGCTTCACGATTAAGCTGGGAGCGCTGTCACGTGGTAATTTTTCCTATTTTGCGGGGATTATTTATCATTTAGAAAAACAGAGCACGCAATTTATAAGTCACTGAAAATAGCGCAGTTTGATGCCCACGTAGTTTACTACAACTGCCCTTAATTAGATGTTTTATTATTAGTTGTAGAATTATATGCCTTATTATCTTCCAAACTAACTTATTAACTAACAAACAATCACTATCGGCTAGTGCACTGTATTAGGAACATTATGCAGTAGGTTTTCTTCAAGTAACTCTGGCGGTTTTTTTTTAGTTTTTATTGTGTTGCGAGTTAAGTGGGACCCCCTGTTGTGACACAAACACATGGAAACAAACGCAGGCACTGTACATAAACGGTAATTGAATGCCTCTAGGCCCCCTCCCCAAGTCATCTGGCTATTCTATTCAAAGCAGATGGTGAGATTGGGAATGATACGTGGTTGAGGTAGTGCAGCTCCCTCCTCACTTTATTTTTGAAAGGTAATGGATTCAGGAGCCGAAATATCTATTTCTAAGCATAGAAAGTGATGTCTATGAAGTGAAATATGCAATATATTCACAAGCGTGCTGGCATACGCAGGGTTTCCTTTGATTCCCGCCATTGGTTACGGAGTAACGCGAGGCCTAGACAGAGAAGCATCAAGAATGTGAGTATTTCCTTGCGTTTTTTTTGTGTTTTTCATTTCATGTGACTGGTGCTGTACGAGCCGTTGATGTGCTAATGTCACAATTGCATACATTCTGGATAGTTAGGGGAAGCAACCTCGCTGCAATGATTACTTTTAGTGTTATGCAGATCTATTAAAAATGAATTCGCTAGGGGACGATAATATCATTAGACTTGCATTTTCACTATTTTGAAACACTTTCGCGCAAATACCTGTAAGCACTGTTTCACCACGTAAAATGGAATAACTTTGTAAAAGTTGCACTTCAACGAAAATTGTAGGCTTTCTTGCGTTCTTTCAAGCCAGGAAAACAGTGTCCTTCCAGTAGCATCAGTGCAGTTATTCTTTCAACAGAAACTATCTTAATTGATTTATTATTATTGCCAGCGTCTCTCTTCT
The DNA here is from genome assembly GCF_013339725.1 of Rhipicephalus microplus. NCBI lineage: Eukaryota > Metazoa > Arthropoda > Arachnida > Ixodida > Ixodidae > Rhipicephalus > Rhipicephalus microplus. Next base: position 75,880,927 of record NC_051173.1, on the reverse strand, counting down.
GTTATTGCCTAGAGACCTGGCATAGTTAAACTTCGTCAGGACATGTGAACTTGTTAAATTCATACAAGGCATGCCAAACTGAATGTTTTGCCAACACGGAAAGCTTTTTATTTTGATCGCGATGCCCACTAAAATGTATGGTTTAGGGGGAAGGGGGCCAATTTTGCAAAGAAACACAACTTATTCATCGATGTTGTTGTTATATCATGCCTTAAGACAACGATTGTAGCAATAGTGAACTGCAACTCTATGTCTATTGTTTCCAGGTGCTGGGTGGAGCACGACGTCTGGTACACGTACATACTCAGCGTTCCCGTTTGCATCTCAATTCTGGTGAATATTGGTTTCCTAATTAAAATTGAGAGCACGCACAATGAAGGTGTTTGCTTGCTGAAAACTTTCAAAACAAAGATTCTAACGCTAATAGACAAGAAAAATTTCACAATTGTACGAAAATTTTATGGAGCAGGTGCGAAATATTGCACTACCAGCACGAACCATTTTTTTGTGTCTTCAGCCAAACTTTATGAACCTTGAAGTGAAACTTCTTCCACATGCGTCTCTCTCATCATGATTTGCATCGAAAAGTTGTTTGAATCTGATGCTTTTTCAGGAATATTTGATAGCGTCTGCGTATTTTTGACACAAAACCAAATATATTAGACAGTGCCGAAAAGACGCCAAGGAGCGTTATTAGCCAAACGAAGTAACTGACAATAGTTGCATACTATCTTCTTTTGTGAGGACAGCACTGAACGATAAAACAAAACGCTTTATTATTTGCCTAAACACATTCAGTATAACCGCGTTCCTTTACCTCATCACTAACGGCTGCTCATTCAAATACAACAAATAGTAATAATCTTAATTTCATTATTTACGACACCGAGCATTTATTTTTCAGAGTGTTCTGTGGTTGTTTTTCTGTAACTTTTGAGGCCTTTATTCACCAGCGCAAGCGGAAGACACAGATCTGGCCTTCCTAGAAGTGAACTGAAATAATAAGCTATGGTTGAGAGCGAGCATATTGCCCGTTCTTAATTTATGGATACCACAGTGAATTTTTCTTTTCTCTTTGTTTGGTGTTGCAGTTGAGTTTCGCATTCCTCGTGAACATAGTGAGAGTCCTGGTCACAAAACTTCGAGCCGTGAACTCTCCTGACAATGAGAGCACAAGGTGAGTCACCACAGATGGGCGAAAGGGAGCCATGCTCACTCTAATGCTTTATTTTTGAGCTTTTTGTTATGTATGTGAAATTTGTTTCAATGTGAAAACGTTCTTTGCGCACTGCTTAAAAAGTACAATCACTCGCTCTGTGACGTCAGGGTAGTTAAACTATCGCTTATACTTCTGCGAGAATCTTTGATTTTAAATAACAAACATTAGCGTCGACTTCTGTGTTTGACCAGCCATATACGTGAGCACTTAAAAAAACGAAGGTCCTGAATACTGGCATACAAAGCAAGTCTTATTCTTTATGCGGTCTTGCACGTTGCAACGACAACTGCGTGACTGCACCTTTTATCTCACATATTTTTGTGGTGAAAAAAAAAAAACGTGGCTTCTTAGCACAGAAGTTATCACAGCTTCCACTGAGGCTGGGCGACGATTATTGGCACACCTTGGGGTAAATTATCCCGTTAGCCGACAACGGCAGTGCCAGCTCCCCGAGGAGTTACGCACTGAATTCCCAGTATCCCCGATACCCCGAAACATGCACCCCACGCATATTGCGGGGAGAAGGCGGGCACGGGCGCGAGACCTGCTCAGTACTGCCGCCGCTACGGCGGATCACTTGGCCTTCGTAGATTCAGCGCAGTACGGAAGCTCGGACCACTTGAAGTCGGTTATCACCGCATTTAAAGGTGACCATTTGTCGTCACTGACTTAGTTACACGCAAACGCCGATAGCGCTGAAGAGGTTGCGGTAGCACTAGCTCTCGCTATCACAAAGCGCAAAGCTATCTACACATACTCGCGAGCAACTGCCCGAGCCTTCATGGCGGGTTCGGTATGCCACGAAGCTGCTTGAGTTCTTTCCGCTGCTAGTTTTACAGACGAAAAGCACATTATCTGGTTCCCGGCACACGTTGGCCGACACGTCCTTGGAACCGTCCTTTATGCCAGCGAGTTAGCGCACTCTCGGGCGCGAGTTTCGTTATTTCACGCCAGGATGAACCACTCGGAGGCAGAGGACACTATTGGTATTACCGAGATCCACTCCTAACCTTCAAGAAATTCGCAAGCACTTTCAATTCTGATGGCGGAGGTTCCCCCTCTCGCATCCAACTTTAAACAGAGCTCAGTCTATCACGTTACGTCCACTACAGACTGAGGCATACGTTTCCCCCTGAAGTGCTCTAAATATATGGACGGTATACAGCCACGCTGCCCTCGCTATGACAACCCCCGTTGCACTGTGCAACATATGCTGTGGCAATGTCCTCCCTGCGCAAGAGCCCCAGGTCCTCCTCAATGGAGGAGGACTGGCGATCTCATTTCACAAGTAACGAGAAGGAAGACCAGCTACGAGCTATCCAGGGAGCCCATGACATATCCGAGGACTTGCATATCCCCTTCCCGTCGTGGGTGCTGCCCGCCGATAAGGGAGAGTGAGCGTCGTCTCAGGATCAAATAAAGTTCTTTGCCTCCCTGCCTGTGGTAATTCTTCACAATGGAAAAAGCGGTATCTTGCAAATGACAGCGTTTAAACTATATGATGCACTAATTAGGTATTTAAGCGTAATGAAAAAGATATGGGGCTTCGGCTTAAAGCAATGCCCATAAAACGAAATGTTGCTGAGCAATTCTCTCTTTCACTGCATGCATTTTTCGTTTCTGTTATTTTTCTCTGTCCAGGAAAGCTGTACGGGCCACAGTAATATTGCTGCCACTGCTGGGCTTGCATTATGTCGTGACACCTTTCAGACCAGACAAGGGTTCCATATTCCTTGCCTACGAGATCATATCAGCACTGGTTACATCTTTGCAGGTGAGCTACTGCTGAAATGCTTTCATACCTCAGTTCCGTGTCACGGAAGTTGATTGACAAACTTTTTCTTTTGTCATGAAGCACGTATTGAGCTGTTAGCCGCTATGCTTTTTTATACAAAGTTTTAATGTCTGAAAGGCACGAAATTTCACTGTGGACAAAGTCGTTAGAGTCAAAATAGTTTTCTTTGCTACAAGTAAAAAGTCTCACAACACAGTTTGTCATGATTAACCTAGACTCGCAACACAAACCCAAGGCCGTTAAATGTGAGTTTTAGCACAGTCCCTTAATACCGTTCTGGTCACGAAACTTCTCCTTCACTCTATGGGAGGGCTTGATATGGGGCCAAGAGCGGCCGCTACGCGGCGCAAGCCGTCCTAGGGGGGCCATCGCCCCGCTGCGCCCGGTGGAACGCACTGGCCGCGGCGGCATCCCGAAGGCGTTGTGTGGTGGCAGCTCGCGGTTTCTGCATCAGCGAAACGCGAACTTCATGTGCCAGTGCACCGTGCTCAAGGTGGACGGCATGAAAATTCGAACGAACAATGCCTAAGACGTGCTGTGTGACGGGTTGCAGCTCCGGATACCGAAGCAACAAAGAAAAGGCGTCGCTCTTCTGTTTCCCAAGTAGCGCCGAACTCCGAGAGAAATGGAAGTGAGCTATACCGCGGTCGGAAGCTGGCGGTTTCAGCTTCGAAAGTAAGAACGTTCGGGTGTGCGAAAAGCATTTTGATGCTAGCGACGTTGTGAGAACCGACGAGCACATCGTAAACGGGGTGGTCGTGACGCTTCAGCGAGAGAGACCGAGGCTTCGCACGAACGCCGTTCCAAGAATTTTTGACGGGCTCCCGGCGTACCTGACAAAGCCACAAACAAAATCGAGGGGCTATTTGAAAGTACCTAGCAGCCGTCTTCTTGCTCTCCTGAAAATTGTTGAAAAACGTGTAGAGACGTACACGGTGCAAAACATTGCATGCGGTGACGTGTACGCGAGGATTGTTGAGGGCATTTTGCTCGACAGCCGCACAGCGTCAGCAAGTGTAGGTTGTCTGTTGCACTTTTTAGGGACAACAGCTGAGGTTGTACACTTTTTTTTAGATGTAGATTACATTTCTTCACTCGAGAAAAAAACAGAGCCTCGCGGGCAACTGTGTGCAGTTCATGCCCTGCAAGTGGTGGGTGGAAGCCACAGTGTTAAGCATAATGGCTGTGTATGTGAGCACGCCTTCTTATTTGTATATAGTGTTGTATATCTTGTATACATTACACTGTAATATTTTGGTACTATTCATATTTATCTGCATATAGTGTAAATAGTGTATATTCAAATACAGTTTATTTTAGGCAGTGAGCTAAGGCAGAGTGCAGCTGTTAATGAAACGAAATACACATTGTACAGTAGAGTCACAGATTGTGTAACATTGCTCAGAACAGCTGCAATAGTTTCTAGTGCTTTTCTTCTCCAAAGTGTTGTTCTCAGTGTATTTTGTGTAAATAAATGTTTTCCAACTTTCTCCCCATTACATGCACCATATGGGAATCTCCCATTCATAAGTACACACCTGACTACTAGGCGGCGTATCATTAGCACCAAATTTAAGATTTATTGCATGCCTTAAATCATAACCGCCCTTCCCCCCTCCCACCCAAAAAATAAAAACAAATGTGTGATGAGGTACCTCGGTAGTGGCAGAGGCGGCCAAGTGGCTAGCACTGGCATCAAAAGGAACTTCCAGATTAGGCTGCTGTACTTACGTTCCCGGAGAAATCATGGGTTGTCGGCCGGTAAATAATAATGCCCTAAACAGTAAACACGAGGAAACGTCAAGCGGCGGGTGTCCCGTGTAAACTGCGTGGAAAGAAGTGATCAATCAAATGTTAGGCACGTTTAGAGCGGTCGCGAAAGCCCTCGGCATCGAAAGTCCCCGCGTCAAAAAAGCGATCGGCGCTCACAAACGTGTGTCCAAAACAACTGCGCATTTGGGTATAAACTCAATTGAAAGGTCTGGAATAAAACTTCTGGCTCAACCATTCAGTTCATTTGAATACTTGTGTAGTAGCGCGCGAGAGGCGAGTCGGATATAAACCAATGTGATTGCTCCTGTACTACCCAGTCGTGTTTCATTTCGTTCACCTTCCTCCCCATATTAGCGGCCCTACCAGAATATAAAGCTCACCTACCGCATAAACATAATCGCCCTTTGGCCGGGCGCAAATACAAACATGTTGTCGAGCAGATCAAGCAGTAGCTGCTCGCATCAAGAGCATGAAGCATAAGCATCGTCTTTCAACACTTGCGAGCTATAGCTTGCAAGTACCGCTTCGAGGCATCGTAAGTATGCATATAATTGGGCTATGAGACAATTATTGACACAATGCGTAATCGCGCGGTGTGAGAACACTTTTTTTTTGCGCTGCTGTTTATAAGGTGGGCCCGCACTTCCAAGTAAACTACGCGTGCGTTCCAAAGTAAACAGCTCTCATTCGTCGTCGACACTGGATCCCGTTTCAACTTACTTATCTGGTGGCATTGATGCGTTCAGAGACGTTTAAAAAAAGGTAGCAGGAAGAACAACACGCACATAATCGCGTCGAAACGTCGGCCGCAGTGCGCATACAAGCCCAGCAGTGGCGGCGGCTTGTGGCCCCCATACGACGGGTGGCGCCTCTAGCGACAGATTTTGTCCCTATATCAACCTTCGGGCGGAGTTTCGTGACCAGAAAAAGCATTGAACGACTCTGGTTTTAGTTAACACTCATTCAATGTCACATATACGTGCGTGAAATTGTCTTCCCACGCCGTCATTTCTAAGACAATGGCATTCATCGACCCTATTGGCCAGAATATATATAACAAATTGAGGTGCTAAACGCGGCAGTCGTTACTGAAGCAGGCGTGTAGTCACTCTTGTTAAGATTAGACGATAGAGAGTCTAGCGGTCCAGACGAAATACCAAACTGCTTCCTAAAACGCTATGCCGAGCCTGTTAGCAAACACTCATGTCTTCTGTACAACGAGTCAGTTTCAGGGAATCGCTTGCCAGCCGATTGGAAAGTTGCAAAAATAGTGAGTAGTCTACAAGTCTCCTGACAGTTCTTTGCAGTCGAATTACAGGCATATTTCTCTCACGTGTAGTTGCAGCAAAATGTTGGAGCACATTATGATAAAATTCGTTACTAAGGTCGTATGACAAATGCGCCACTCCGTCCTGATCAACAGGGCTTCAAGGCTCGTCTGTCTACCGTTACCCAACTTAATGAAACCCTGCATGAATTCGCTAAGGGTATCAGTGACAGGACAGAAATAGATATACTATTCTTAAGAGTTCTCTAAGAACTTTGACCGTGTAAGCCATGCGGAACATCTTGTAAAGCCTAAACATGTAGTATGGGATAGGTCAATTTTTTGATGGATTAAGTTCTATTTAACAGACTGCCACCCGTTCACTCAGCTCAGAGCCAGCACTTCTGAAATTATTCGGGTCCTTTCTTGAGTACGTCAAGGTTTCTTTCTGGCCCCTAGTTTGTTTCTACTCTTTACGAATGGCATTGATTGCCCTGTCCAATCCAAGATTAAAATTAAAAAATTAGCAGAAGACTGCGTCCTGTATAGAGAAATACGAAGCAGCCAAGATCAAACTATTCTTGACGAAGATTTTGCTATGTTAGCACAATGGTATAGGAGCTGGCAAATGGCCATCAATTTTGATAAATTATTTACAATGACAATAACTGCGAAGGAGTCCCAACTTACTTTTCCCTACGGCCACGATAATAATGTTCTCAACACCGTCACTCAGTATAAGTCCTTAGCTGTGGTCATGCGGTCAGATACACAAAAGCACATATCTGCTATGAAAGCTGTACAACAAAAGCCGCTTGTTATATCTTTCACAGATATAGACGCACCAACTCGCCTACGCAAATGCTATCAGAGCTCGGTCTTCACACTATTAGCCATTTGTGCAATGCTGTCCCAACTAATATTTTTGTGCCTCACCCTGCACAACAAAACTACATGATAATCAAACGCTCCTACATTTCCTACAACAGTTCCAGAGACACCCGTCATCAGCAGCCAATCACACTCCGAGAATACGCTTGCACCAACAATGCGTAATAGGTACTTGTTCTGTCCACACGCTGTTCGAGAGTGCAACTTCTTATCGAACACTGGGGTCACACAGCCCACTGTTGAAAAAATTGCTGAACTTACTGGCCAAGCCGTGCTATCGGCAGCACGTTCTATAACTTTTGCATTTATCATTGTCTTTCTTGGCTGTATGTTTGATATTTGTCACGAAACCTGGTACAATTATCAATTTTATGTATGTTTTATTTTATTTTAAATTATGGTATATTGCTGCACTTCTTATGTAACTGAGACAGTATTGTTGCGCTACCTTTTCAAACGTTTTAACATATACGTGATAAGAACCACAAAGTCTTATTGTTATCTTTGTAACCTTACTGATGTTATGTAGAATTTTGTGACTGTGTATAAAAATATTTGTATTCTTTTCGAATTTTCTTCAGTAAAAATCTCTGCAAGATTGGCACTAACCTTAACTAAACAATAAAATAATATAAAATAATATCTCTGCTTGTCGCCCTCGAGCATTGTGTTACAGTAAAGAACAAAATCACTCTAAATGCCGTATGCAATAAATCTGATTTTGGACACTAATAGAAAAGGTTACCAAGTTTGCAATGAATGCACTAAAAACTACGGTTACCCTTACTACATAGCTTCACCAAATCTCATTTTTCAGTTACCACGTTTTAGAGGCTACCTTCCTAGATGCAAGCAGGCCTGGTCATTTGTCATTTTTATTACAGCTATAGGACTCGATAGTTTCCTCGTTTCTATATATTGGCCTTATGCAACCGCAAAATGTAGATAAGAAGTACATAGAAGTACTGGCTCTCATGTACATATCTTAATTATGAATGCGTTTTCTCGCGGGAGGGTACTTTTTCAGAAATGTAAACTTAATTATTTTTGTTGGTATATAATTTTTTAAGAATTAACGCTTACTATACCTTTTCGTGTAACCTGTTCTCTTCTTTGACTATGATCTATTTTTGTCGCTACTGCTTGGTCTTGGGACTGCATTAAACAGTGATTAAATGAAACAAAACACTTTGGACAAGTTTTAACACACCAATCAATCTCAATAGCATCTTCTGTCACGCGGGCAACCTAAAACACAGTACAGTTCTCTAGTTATCACGTCTTTGAAGTTGTGGTCTGTGTGTAACAGATTTCCTTGCGCTCAGATAGTTAAACGCAATGCTTCACAAAGTGTGTTCGAAGATCTCCATTTGTGGCGAAATACGCTTTTAACCTTTAACAACAAAGAAATAGGTGAATAAGTGGCCATAGTCTCCACTTCATGCCTTGCGAAATAATCTTTTGCCTCTATTTTCAATAAATCAATAAAGTTTTTTTTATTAAAGTTTTTTCATTAAATAAAGTTTTTTCATTCCATTCCATTCCATTTTCAATAAGTGCCTCTGAGTACATGTGTGCTGTTCTTTTCAGGTTTGCGCATCACGTATCATTCTTATTCCAACGTTCATTATCCCACTGTAACATTACGAAAAGTCATAGCAATGGCGGTCGCGATTTTTTTTTTTTTGAGCCCGGCAGTCGTTTCGGTAGCACAGGCAAGCTTATTTACGATCCATCCGCAGCGAGGGCTCCGTAGAAAGAACTAAGGACCTTAACTTATAAGATGTCGAAAAATACAAGCAATATAGGGGGTAGCAAAACATCAAAGAAAAAAAGACATCTTGAAGTGTGTTCGAAAATTGGCGCAGTTAAAGGAAGAAGTTACCAGCACAAACGCATATTGATACCACCACTCCAGTGATCATTCCTGCCAACATGTCTCCACCCACACGTTTCTGTGACAAAAGCCGAAGCCATTTTGCATTTCTATATGAATAAAGTGTACTATTTCACAATAATACTTTTTGTGCAAGTTATGTTCAGAGTAATCAGACGCAAATCCTGCACGTCCGTCGCAGCACCTCATGCATCTCCTGAAGAGTATATTAAAAGCTCATAAAATTGTCGTGTGACATGGCCTCACATAATCTTCTCTAACTTCCGAATGAAAACTTACATTAATAGAGTTTAACGGAGTTTGATGGTAGCCGTGTGACCGCGGTATTAGTGATCTTATTCTTTTCTTTTTCCTTTTCCAAAAAAAGTGTCGCATGCTTTTCGAGCATAATATTTCGCTCTGAGAAACGTACGTGAAATAAGGAACCACACTGTCGGCGGTTGGTATTTCAAATGTTTTGTTGCTTTCTACACAGGGCCTCTGCGTCGCTCTTCTGTTTTGCTTCTTCAACGGGGAGGTAGGTGCTTGTTAACTTTGAAGAATCATAGCGTTATTGGTAATTTTCATGATTAGAGAATCATCCACGAGAATGCCTTAATCATACAAATCAGAATTTTTTGTGGAACTAGTGAATACATACATAGTCACAACTGTGAAAACGCAGTAAGGAAATGACGCTTGTTTATGAGCATATGTATTGATCAACGTTAAATCCTAGGGTTGTCTGTTGTGCAATAAATTATATTGACACTTAAGAACATTTGTTATATAGCAATGTACTGCTTAAATTTCGATGTCTTAATTATATAATTCAAGGCACAGTAGATTGTTGAAGCTGTCTTAACCTTTCTTAGCACTTCTTTGTACTCGTGAAGCACCTTGACAAGAAGCTGTTTCAAACAAGTAGTTTTTGCCCTTAGCCATTGTAATGAAATGTGTACTGTCAGCGTAAAATGAAAGCCAAACAGCGACAAGTCTTTGCGATAGTGTAATGCGTGCCTTCCAGTTATCACTATTGACAGGCGCATGCATCATGTTCGGAAGCTTTGCACATGTATGTGTGCCTGTTTGTAGTGATAAGTGGACGGCGCGTACTATGCTATCGCCAAGGCTTGCCGCTCTTCGGGTTTCATTTGACGCTGATAGTACATCTCTTTAACGCAGCCAGGATAATACAGTCTTGCTTTTTATAACGACCGCTTTACATACGCGTCTGGGCTAAAATTGTCTGCGTAGGCATGATCTTTGGTCTCACTGGCCCCTTAGGAATTTGCGTTGGAATCAGTTGTCACGCAACACATTAACAGTATTAACAGTGCACTGGCTTACAGTAGCATTCGCTTTAAGTACATCAAGTCTACCAGCATGATTCTAGAATTACGTTGGAACGTAGGTGGTAATGAGACGGGAAAACAACTGCATGAGAGTTATGAAGTAAATTCCTATATCACCTGTCCGCACTATGTTGTAGTTTCTTAAGCACAAAAGCTTCGATGGTTTGAATTCTTGGTCAATCCGCTGGGAAAATATTCGGCTAGGGAGCAGCGCCAGGAGTGGCCTTCGTAATAAAGACCCGAGGTTGTCAGCGAAGGATGCTTAGCTTTAAAGATGCCACATTTACTTCATATTACCTCAACGTGTTGATTGAGCTATGTAGGAAACTTTAATTCTAATTTGCATAATCATAGAAATTTGATCTTTGTGTTAAAACAATGGTTGGTGTTATTTGCTAAAGTTAGAAAAATTATAATATTTTGTATCCCCGTAGCCTATACCTCCTTATGTCATAAAAGGTATAATTTTTTAATCAGAACATTTTTCTTGTTGTGGCATATTCATGGCGTTTTCGCTGTGGCAGTGATGGCTTTATAAGAACATAAAATGCTCCAGCACGCCGTGGTTGTTCCTTACGAGTGATCTTGCTGAGGCGTCGGTAGTCCACACAGAACCGCACATAACCGTCCTTCTTCGCGACGAGAACGACAGGAGACGCCCACGGGCTGTTAGAGGGTCGAATAACATCGCGGCGCAGCATGTAGTCCACTTGCTCGTTGATTACACGGCGTTCTGTGGGAGATACGCGATATCGACGTTGCCGTAGTGGTTGTTGTGCGCCTGTGTCGATGCGATGCGTAACAGTGGATATGCGGCCAAGAGAAGGTTGAGCGACATCGAAAGAAGAGCGGAATTCTTCCAACAGGGCCAGAAGCTGGGAGCGCTGGACCGGCGTAAGGTTGTCGGCAATGGAAGGACCGAATACATCAGCGGATGATGAAACAGATGTAGAGACAGCACTAAGCGTATTGGAACTTCGGCAGTGCGTGTCACCAGGCTGATCCATGACTTGTGCGTCTTCGATGGGTTCCACGCTGCCGAGACATTCTCCTCGCACCAACGTAACACTGTACGGGGATGAGTTCAGAACGAAAATAGTGGTGCGGCCGTGAGTGACTTGCACGGTCGCGAAAGGAACCAGCAAGCCTTTCCTGGTGAAAACACGATGAGATGGCGAGAGGAGTGCAGCGGTGTCGGAAAGACTTGCGCAGTATACCGACACCGCCGCGGACGAGTTTGCAGGCACTTGCGTGTCGTCCCTGACGAGTAACTTGCTTGCAGCAGATGGACTATCGGCCGGCGTCAAAGAAGAGAATTGTGTCAGCTCTATTTCTGCTGGTGCGCAATGAATGACGGCGTCGTGGCAGGAGGGAAAATCCTACCCAAGGATGACGTCGTGAGAGCATCAACCGCAGGTCGCCTCCAATTTTCCCAGTCAATCGAGCCACTTTTATGACCAACCGCCACCTACGTCACCGTCGTCCCACCCCGCTCCATCTACCCGCCGTTCACATTCTCCGCGACGTCGCTCACTGTCACCGATGCGGCCACGTCCACTAGAGGGTGACCAGGAAAACTAATCGTCGCAGTCCACGAGGCAAGGGCTGCGACGCTGTCGAACTGCGGAAGCCCCCAGGAAAGCTCATTAAACGTGATAGACTTGCTTGTGGATGGTGTTCGTGCATCTGCCCTTGTAGATACTAGAGCCGCCGTATCCGTCATGGATGCAAAACTTAGCCGATTACTGCGCAAAGTGGCCACGCCACTTTCCGGGCTCTCCCTCCGTACAGCCAGCGCCCAAAGCATTCACCCTACAGCGATGTGTACAGCCCACCATTTCGCCGTTCGCGACGACCTCCTCTACCGACGCAATTACAATGGTGACGGCCGCCAGTGGCTACTAGTCATACCCCGCAGTCTGCGCTCTGACATATGCGAATTCTTTCATTCTGATCCGCAATGTGCGCACTCCGGGGTATCGAAGACCACCGCATTCGCCAACGGTAGTTTTGGCGCGGCATGTACCGCTACGTGCAGAAATTCGTTCGCTCCTGCATAGAATGTCAGCGCCGCAAAGCTTCATCGCACCTATCGCCGGTAGGTCTGCAACCTCTACCTTGCCCTGCCAGGCCGTTTGGGCGCGTTGGCATCAATTTGTATGGGTCACTTCCACTAACGTCGGCTGGTAACCGCTGGGCCATTGTTGCTGCGGACCACCTCACGCGATACGCCGAAACTGCCGCTCTCCCCGCGGCTACAGCGAGCGATGTGGCCTCCTTCCTGCTCCAACAATTCATGCTGCGACACGGTCCACCTCAAGAACTGCTCAGTGATCGAGGCCACGTCTTCCTGTCTGAAGTCGTCGAAGCCATTCTCAAAGAGTGCAACGTTGTTCACCGCAAAACTGCTGCTTACCACCCGCAGACGAATGGCCTCACTGAACGCTTCAACCGTACGCTCGGCGACATGCTCTCCAAGTACGTCGCCGCCGATCACACAAATTGGGATCACATTCTACCCTTCGTCACCTACGCATATAACACCGCCCCTCAAAGCACTACTGGCTTTTTACTTTTCTTTTTATTATATGGAAGGCACCCGTCGCACCATCAACACTATACTTCCGTACAAGCCAGATCCATCCGAGTGGGCGCCTATTTCTGCTACAGCGAAGCTTGCTGTGTCGAGAGCTTGCAAGGACCTTTACAGCGCATGATCAAGAGCGGCAAAAAGGCATTCGCGCTGACACCAGCACTACTGCGCCCACGTTTCTCCCTGGAGCGCTCGTCTGGCTCTCGATCCCTACCACTTCAACTGGCCTATCTTCAAAACTATTGCCCAAATACGAAGGCCCTTACCGTGTCGTCGAACGCACTTCCCCTGTAAATTACTTGATCGAACCCTTCGAACCATCTTCGGACGTGTGCCGTCGAGGCCGCGACATTGTCAACGTGGAGCGCCTCAAAGCCTACCACGACCCGCTCATAGTAACCAGCTGTTAGGTCGCTAGGCGGCTCCCTCTTCGTACCCGGCGTAGTTGTGGCGAAGCCTTCGAACAGTGGGTCGTCCTCTCCAGCGCCTTCTAGTGGGTCGCCCTTTTAGCAAAAAGAAGAGCAGCTCGTGCAGAGAGTCGGTACCTGCAATTGACTGTCGCTGTCAAGCATCATCGACAAGTGTCCGCCACTAAACGTCTCAACAATATATATATACTTGTAACCTACGCCAGGCTACATAGAGGTACAGTGTTGTTCGCAAACCACAAATACATATTCATATCCAAACACACCTAACCTTCGCGCTCATCATAGCACAATGATTCAGAATGAATTATTGGAAAGATGACTCATATATATATATATATATATATATATATATATATATATATATATATATATATATATATATATATATATATATATATCTTGTTAATAAATAGTCAGATCTTAGCACTTTCGAGCAGAGACCTCATAGGCGTGTTATATTAGTGCCATAAACCCCGGAAAGATAACAGAAAGCATTGTCTCCATATGATGGCGGAATGGCAGCCATTTTTAGAGCCTTCGAACGTTGCAGCATTCACTGGCGGTTACTATCATACCTTGATTTTGTCGATTCTGTTGTCTCCGTGCTTTATTCATTAACTCTAAAATTAAATTAGCACGATACATTCGGTGTAGCACGGGGATTTTTGCAAAACGAAGCAAGCACAAACCACAAAAATAATTTAGACACACAGAATTTCACGCCGCGAAGCCTGAATCTTGCTAATTACTAAACTTATTGTCAGTGGTTAGTGACTGGTTTGCGCGCTATTTTAATGTAGTGCCTAATGCGAGCCCTGTTTGCGCTACATTGCTATTGTCAGGCGTGTCTTCGATGCAAATTAAATGTGTGGGAGTTCTTGCAGGAATTATAGTAGCAAACATTTACGCCCATCGCAACGCACAAAGCACGTTTCTTTTTTTCACAAACAGGTTCTGGGCGTCCTTCGGAAGACCCTGTCGCAGACACCGTGGTTTTCATACGAGAGCAGACGGATGTCTTACGCGAACACGAGTATAAGCGTAAGTCAGGCAACAGAGCATCGTGAAAACTGTTATGTTGTCTTTATTTTTTCTTAATTTGATCTGAGCATGCCGTTTTCCCATTGATGATTTTCTTTGTTCTTGAGCTTTTTCTACTGTTTTGCGCTGTTTCTGTTTGTGAACGCACGACATTTATGCTCAGTGAACTGCATTGTGTCTAAATATTGCATTCTTAGAGCCAGAAGCATCTATATAGAGTAGCTTGAAAAGCGAGTTGTTTGGTGTGCTATGAGGCCTTTCTGTGTAAAAGCACTGTGCTCACATAGTTTTTCATAGCTTCTCTTTATCGTGCCAATTTCAATTAACTTCATAGTTTTCCCTTAACGTTTTCCGACCATTTTAGCGTTACGACAGTTTGGGTAAGTGTAGATTTCCGACTCCGCACACCGAGCGTACGGAGAACGCAAACGCTGCATTACCATGGTGATGTGCTCGCAATTGTGATGATAATGGTTGTAGGGTGCTTCACTGCAAGCCCGCAGGTCACAGAATTGATTCCCGGCCACGACGACTGCATTTGCGATGGAGTCGAAAATGCCTGTGGCCTGCGTGCATAGATTTACAAGAATGTATCCCAGAAGGTCGAAACGTCCGGAGCCCTTAACTACGGTGTCTCATGTCGTAGTTTCGGAATGTTAAATCCCATCAATTTATACTATTAGCATAGAAATGTTTAGGTCGAATAAAATTCCATCATTATGGTATCGTTCACTTATATGTATCTTTTTTAGAATAATTTACGAAGAACCAGTGAAAGAGCCATGTCTTGTTGAATCTGTAAGATCGCATGAGCAACCAGAGCTCATTTAAACAATACCATAGGAAAGCTTCCTTGAAATATATATCTTCCTCTTGCTCATTTGTGCTATTAAAACATTTAATTATCACTTACGTTGCACTTGGAACATCTGCTGGCCGATAGCAAACATTTTTCGGTCGGTGATCTTTAGTAAGGGCAACTTAGGTGGGTGTGTTGCACCACCTTTTATCTGAAATATATAGGTACTTCTTTCACACTCGGTCATATAAGAAATATTTTCTCTGTGGCGAGAAAAACGTGCAATTGGTCGTTCGTTTAGGCAGTATTACCCATTGTTCAAAAACAATTACTCATTGTTCGAAAAACATGGTACTCCAGTGAGCCTGCTTTTGCACGTTACTTTAAACGTATGTTAATTTTTGTGTTCTCCTTACAGCGGCGTTATCGCAGCTTGCGCTCCAAACTTTCATCGCCATCAGCGCCAGGTCCTCCGCATTCATGTGAGGCGAATCATCTTTTTTTGCAGCAACTGCACAACATAAAGCCATATCACTTGATAATACACAGCAGGGCATTGTAACTAGTAGTTTTTATGCTGTGGTTTTTTTTCCTTTGCAAATTTTATTACTGCGCCACTTCTGGAGCTGAACTTTAAACATGTGGCATCCGATAGTTTTGTGAAAACATATGCACGCAAGGTAAATCAATTGAGGTTTGTACCAATAAATGTCAGCCTTTAAGCCATGAGAATCCGTCGTGTCTTCCAAAATCGAATATTTACTAGCAGGTGGAAATGCATTCGCTTGAACCTTTAGACGAGCAGTTCAGTGTAGCATTAGCTCAACTGAGATTAAAAGTGCAGCTATGTTTTATCCAATGTTGCACATGTACGAAAATGTGCCATAATTTAGTTTCGGAATTTCCTGAAAGACACATTGTTTGGACGTGTCTACTGAAGCAATCTGCACGTATCGTGCATAATGCAGGTCCTATTGTCCCCCTTCTGCTTGGTATGATATTTGTAGTAATGCTATGACATTTCCTTGTCACTCCTATTTTTTCCTAGAGCAACATATCTCCAGTGACGTTGATTATCTCATCTTTTATTAGACATTATTTTCCAAGTTCTGTCACGTCTCAATAGCATTTGCGTATTTTTTCTTGCTTTTGCATCTGTGTTCTGTCTGCATGGTTTACTTCTGGCTGTTTATATTAGTTTGGAATGTGCATGTTGTTCTATGCCCTCTAGATATCTTGTACTGACATAGGTTTCCAGCATGCGATTATTATCTACTAGCAAATTATCGAGAAAAGCGAATCGGTAACAACCTACGCCATTGTTCGGCAAATAAAAGACAGTAGCCACGTCAGGAATTGCGTCTTCAAATGGCATGACAGCCATTTTTATTTATTCTTCTTGAACAAGTCATCTTGCTGAGTAGCCGCAAATTTTCGCACGATATTCTATTGGTTGTGCAGTTGACGCGTGAGATCCTGTTTCGTTCATCCTGATAGTCAGCGGCTAGCCATCGTTGATTCGAAGAGAAGCCGGTCAATAAGCGGAAACTTCTCGAGGCACTGGCGTAGTTTTAAATACGGTGCGATAAAAATAGAAGTGCATGACAGTGCAGTTAGTTTAGTGCATGTATAAAAAACTGTTCGCGTTTAACACGTTTTGTAAAAATCAAAGATCAAAACAATTTGCCCTGGGCATTGGCGTCGCTCTTCTGATAATGATGTCATTCTATAGTACTTATTTGGCATGGGTGCTAAATTCAAATGTATATTTTAGGTCGCGATACCAAAGTAAACTTGCTATTATTCATTCAACAGATTGGCTCAGAACACGACTTTGGGATAAATTCACTTTCACTGAAGTGTAAGAATGCATTTTGTAAAAACGACGTGATTAACAAAGCAGAACAGAGAGAGAAAAACACATCCTCTCTTGTCATAACCTCACTGTAGGCAAACACCAATTTTTGCAGTACTGCTTTGGTCTAGATGTTTTTTTTTAATTTTAATATTGCAGTGAAACAACGTTTGCTTTTTATGATTGAGGAACTACTTTTCGAATCTCCTCAGATTACTTCATTTTTTTTTTCCGTAGTGCTTCTTTCGCTAGAATTGGAAAGATGATTACCAGTAAGCTTTTTCCTGTCTTTACAGTTTATGCCAAGGCACTCACCTGATGGTAAAAGTCCGGGTGCTTCACCTAACCATCAGCAGACGATGCTTTAAAACACCACATGTGTGAGACCACATGTGTCATTGGTTTACGCGCATGCCTTTGGTTTAACTTGCTTGGACGAACAGCATCAGGGTGTTTGTGCGCAGTCGGGCAAGACTTGTGACACGGTGCATTGTGACATCTATGGACGTCGTGGTTCTCGTCAGCGAAGACCATAAGTGGACCACGAGAGCGACACCACCACTTTCCCAGAACTGCGTCATCGTTGGTGAACGAAACTCGTTACTTCAGCGTCGTGTTTTGCCACGCGAAGGAAAGTGCGTACCCATAGTACTTGTATTGAGTGGAAATATCCGACAACCATTTCAATACCTTGTCGAAACATGTTTTCAGCGCCTTTCATCCTTCTGCGAAGGCTCGAGCGCATGCTAAGACTCCTAAAAATACAGGTCTTTGATCGTGTCAGCGTACTGATTCTGCTGAAAACGAAAATATTTGTGGCATGTCGTCAACTTTTTCTGATGTTTTGTGAAATAAAATGCTTCCAAAAAGTCGCAGTGTTTTTTTTCTCATAAAATCTTATGTTTTAGATCATATCAAAGCTTCTGCATGTAGGAAATTTAGGCACGAAGCGAATTTGAAGAGAATAGTTATCTGGTATAATAATTCCGAATGTAATTTGAATAGTATCTATTGCATATTGTCACGGGGTCGTGACGTGGCCGAAGACAGGAGACTTCGTGTTGGGATTTAACTGTTTATTTGGGCGAACCTGTGCCCGGTAAACGGAAAGTCCAATTACAGCAGCAGTCTCGGACTGATAGCGGCGAACGCAGCGTCGGCCTTCGATCGACAACTGACAAGCGGCGAAGCGCGTCGGCATTTATACTCTTGCCGTCGAATGTTCTAGCGTTATCGCTGGCGGCGGCGTAGGTTCTAGAACAATCTGTACCGTTCGCACAGTGGGCGTGATCTTATCGAAATGATCTACTACAGTCCGGAACCTTCTCGAAAACTGCAGGCGCGGTTCGCGCTGAGAATGGTGTGGTGTTTTGGGACGATAACAAAAACTTGGGAAATGGAACGTGGCAATATTATAAAAACCAATGAACGTATTTGTCATAGCCCAAGTAACTCGCAGAGTATATATTTTTATTCGAATCAAGGCAGCTCCAAATGTCAATATGTTCTTATTCAAAAAGATGAGTAATTTGGCTAGAACAGTAGCACCATTTGACTTTAGGTAGAATGTAAATGACTACTTATAAAAGATATGACGTTTTGAATTTTACTAATTTTATAGCATATAAACTGGTATACCAATTCTTGAAAATGATGAAAGGATGGAAGGATAATCTATGCATTTGACCTTGAAGTAGAGCTTCGCGGCATTCTCAATTAGCCCTGAGTTACGGTATTCACAGTACAGCACACCTTCACTGCTGTAAAACCATCTCTACAAGAAATATTCATATTTTATACGCAACTATACCTCTATTCAAGATACTTCGAAATTTAGAATGAATTGAAGTTTTTCTAATTCATTTCTAAGTGAATTTCAGTATTGTGTTATTCGCTCGAATATTCGAAGTGGTTGAATTATCGCACAAGCCTATTCATATAGTATATAAGAGCGTGTGTTGCTCATGTTACGGTGTCTGCAATTTGTATTAGTTGGTCATAAATTGAAGCTAGCGGCAAATTCACACGCAGTTGTTCATTAGGCACGCACACGGTAACAAAAGCACCAACCGGCCTTAGCACGCTTTTTTAAGTTTTCTAGTGGTAATATTCGCGCACAGCACGCATGAGTGTACACTCCCTGAATCGTAACGAGCTGGCACTTCATTATAGGTTGCTTCTGCGTTATCAACAAAGGGATGTTCTGCTCAAATATTCGCAACAGATATGCAACATTCTCTGTGCACTCCCTTTGGGCCACTAATATTGTATAATAGTGCTCTTTCGGGGAGACAAAGGTCGTTGTAGACCGTCGTTTCCTTCTAAGAGGGGGTTCATCTAGTGCCTTGTGCCACTTACACACTACTGCATTGTGACGACATGAATACAATGCAACGAACTTCCAGCACCATCATTGTTGATTTTGTGGAGACATGTGGAATACGTCATAAATGCTTTCCGTGCAACAAGGGTGAAAAGATCGCTGCAGTGTATATACCTACAGCGTGGGGGTGTGATAAGCGAGGATCAATAGCATGACGGATGCTCTCACCCCGCGTTACACGCAGCACCACGGTATTATGGTTTTGGTAAAGCAGTGAAACTGAAGCAAGTGAGCCATGGGAGGAACGCGGATAACTGGTGAACAAAAAGAGGGTCTCTCACTGACAAGCCACACGACAGAAAGGCGAGGACAGGTGAAAAAAAAACAGACAGATAGTATCTTATTTTCTATCTCCTCGTCTGTTTAATGCTTCAGCTTGTCAGTGATATATTGCCCCCAACTCACCCAGTAAGCCTTATAGTAAAGTACCTTCGTTTCAAGCGCACCACAGAGTGTAGTTCGCCATGATAAAAAAAAAACGCGCCCTTGTTTCTCAATAATTTGGCGTTTCCCGTGACGCCTTGCTTGCTATTGATTCGGGGATACTGCTTTTTCAATGTTGAAGTTGTCTCTATACGCCGGTACGTTGCTAATGGCGTCTCAGTGAAAGAACGTGTAGACGTCGTGAAACTTATGGAATTTAATTACATTCACTCAATCATTGAAGCCAAAACATGACCCGCCGGCGCAAAACATATAATTGTTCTCTCTGTCGTTCCTTATACAGCGCTGAGCATTTTGGTCTAAAAGTGGCACAAAGTTCGATCTCGACTGTCAGCACGCGTGAAGGGAACCGAGAATCCTTTCGAACGTATACAGGTGTCATCATCGCTGGCGTGGTTGATGTCCTGAAACTCCCACGTTAACAGTTTACTGTTCACACAATTTCAGTCACTTCTACTTGCAATAGTCAGCCCGCCAAGAAACCTCGCATATCTACTACTTCTGTGTTCTAATCGTGTGCGAAAAAAAAAGTCGTGCGTCTTTGCATCACAAGTGTTACATCTAAAGCGCATGCGAGACACGTCGTTTCTTTCACTTCGCCTCATGGTCTGCGTGTTTGGCGCGTGAAAACGTATTCGTGGCCAGCACTTCGTTGTGTTTTACCAAGATTCCAAGAACCAGCTAGATCAGCGGAACGCGAGTTGCGAAGAGGGCTGTGAGGACGTGGTGACCTCCGAGGCGTGAAAACTCTGATTCTTCTTTGTTCACTTTTTTTGCTCTAGGTGCATTTTCACGCAGTTTCACTTCCTGCTTTGCAACGAGTCCTTGCTGACTTGCCCCGATGAAAGTGCTCAGCCTACTCTGTTTTCTTTTCACGTGAGCTTCCTTGGAATTCTACTCAATTGAGATGACGATTCAGGCTTGTAGAGTGGCATGCGGCTGCACTTGTCACCTTTTTTTTCGCATTTTACTGTTAGGCAGATAACTTGGGCGCACGAAAGCACTAAGGATATTTTTCGAAGCCCGAGGCAGCAGGTCATTCCAGGCGCCTTCTATTGTTCACGATTTCTGCACAATACATCGTAGCGAAAAAGCAACAGTAATTTTTTTCCTCTAGACTGTTGCATCTCTTCAAGTAAATCATTTCAAGCACTCTCATAAAACGAGCTCTAGGAGAGATCACGTTCTGGCCAAATCTCATTTTCTAGAAAGAACCAAATACCAGAATTCTCACCGTTTTCTTCTATAATCAAAATACCAAACCTTCTTTGATACGTACCTATACGTATATTTTCTCGCCCACCTTCTGGGTCAGTACTTTCATTTCGTTCACCTATCTCTACAAACTACGTCATTATCTTCCTCTTCTCAATAATGGCGGGAAAACATAGCCGTCTACAGAGAAACCTAGTATATAAGACAAGTGCATATATAAAGATTGGGATTTTCACTTTTTTTTTAGGTGAGTCTAGCTCCTATATTATATCCGTGATACTGGTAATCTGTGAGTAACTGGCTGCAGTAGATCTAGAATAATTTATTGATTGTAACAAGGAAGCAAGATAGTTTATGTACAAGCCGGAGACAGAAGACGTGCTTAGAGCGTGCAAGTTTCGGGAACATAACCGCAAGCTTGGGGTTACCATAAATAAAATTAAGCTTTCTGCTAGAATTTTAGGAATGTGATGAATATTTTCATTTTTATATTTATTTATTTTACCCTCAGGGCCAAATGGCTTTTCTGAGGGGGGGGGGGTATTTACTATAAAACACTTAAATGAACAAAAAGCAGTGCATACGGCTAGATCATACGAATAAATTTCTTGAAATACAATGTCTGCTAATACACTATATATTATTACTTGTTAGGTAACACAACACCGAACCTTATTACACAATGTTGGCTGTTGCAACAAAAAAAAACTTAATATACATTGTTAGCTAATCAATCATGAAATACGTTGTTATCGCCAATAGCAGCAATGCCAACGGGAAGTCTGTTCCACTCCTTTGATGTGCAAGGCAAAAATGAATTCAAGAAAATTTTCGTGTTGCATGAAGTGATGCCTAATTTTTGATGGTGGCCAATGTGGCGAGATATATGCTGTGGACGAAGTAGTACTTGGTCATGCAAGATGGGATGATAGTATATCTTGTGAAATCGAGTTATACAAAGACTTTCAGGCGATATGCCAAGGAAGGGAGTGCAAGGGGTGTTTTCATGGTTGAAATGCTCGCGGTTCTGTTATAATTGAACAATATAAAACGAACAGAGTTATTTTGAACAAGTTCAAAAGAAGTTACCACATTATTATATGTGGGGCACCACATGGCTGTAGCATATTGTAGTTAAGGCGTATTAGTGTTTTGTAAAGCTGCAGTTCTAAACCACGTGGAGCATTAAAAACGTTACGTCGTAAATAGCCATGCATGCAATTAGCATTTATTTATTTATTTATTTATTTATTTATTTATTTATTTATTTAGTTATTTATTTATTCAGAAATACCCTGCTTTGCCCAAAGGTGTGTAAGGGGGGGGGGGGGGGGGCTTATAGCTTTGAAAAAAAAACAAGTCTTCGTTATGACAGCACACTTGGTCACAAGACAATTGATTCCACTCTTGTACAGTATGAACAAAAAAAGAATTAGCAGTAAAGGTTCGTTCCAGTCCGGTATTCTTGAATCTTAAGGTCATGATCAGACCTTCTAGACAGATGATGCGGTGGTTTAAGGTAAGTGTCTTTATTGATGCCAGTCTTCTTATGGTATAACTGAAATAACAATTTCAAACGCAATTTTCTTCTGCGAGAAGAGAGCGCTTCCCATCCCAGCTCGTTTTTCATTTCAGTACAGCTGTCGCCTCGCTTATACCGACTGAGAACGAACATTGCCACTCTGTTCTGTATTTTCTCGATCAGATCATTTAATGAATTTTGGCGCGGATCCCACACACAACATGCATATTTAAAATCGGGCGCACAAATGAAATTACGCAGTACTTTTAGGACAGCAGGGGAGGATCTCAGATTTCGTTGAATGAAATTTAGGGCTCTGGCAGCATTTGCAACTACAGCATGCACATGCGCATTCCATGAACAGTCACTCGTAAGTATTACACCCAAGTATTTATACATTGATTGATGATCAATGACGTCACCATTCAAAAAGTAACGCGCTTCGTCCAGAATTGTTAATAATGTATTCAATATGAGGTGACCAGTTGAGGTTAGTTGTTATGGAAACTCCGAGATACTTATACCAGTTAACAGAATACAAAGGAATGTTCTTAAGATAGTAAACAGGTCAAGTAGTGCATCTTCTTGAAACACGCATGATTTTAAAATTTTGATGTTTAGATTTATTAGCCATTTTTCACACCAGTTATATATAGCGTTCAGATGAGACTGCGATATATAAATGCCAATATCGCTAGTAATTTCTCCAAAAATAACTCAGTCATCAGAAAATATATGGATGTTATATGATACAACTGATGACAGGTCATTAAAATAAATGAGGAACAGCAGGGGGCCGAAGACGAACCCTTCAGGAAAGCCAGAATGAACTTCGCGAAAACGAGTATTATGAGCGTTTGCAGTAACAAATGGTTAATGAGAAAGCATTCAATCCACATTAGTATGTTACCGTCAAGGTTTAGTTGGTGTAGTTTGTGAGGTATCAGTCCATGGAATACATTGTCAAAAGCTTTTAAAAAAATCCAAAAAATACAGTCAGCATGGGATGATGTGTGAAGGATCTGATGTATATGATGAGTGAAAGTTATTAGCTGTGTCTCACATGAATATGTTTTACGGAAGCCATGTTGTGCTGACGTGAAAAATGAATTTGATTTTTAAAAAATGACTATGTTTGTAGTTATTATGTGCTCGAGCATCTTACAGCAAATACAGTGGTTAAAGAAATGGGATGATAATTGTTCGAAGAGAGTTTATTACCAGATTTATGGAGTGGAACGACTTTCCCGATTTTACATTGACTATGTATAATAGAAGTACCTAGTGACTGTTGGTTAACTTTAGTAAGTATAATGGGATTGTAAGTGCTAGTGCATTTCAAAAATTTTGTGTTAATACCATCATAACCAGGAGATGAATTATTCCTAAGGGATTCAATGAGGCGTACAACTTCAAGAGTTTCAATAATGATGGAGGACATGGGTGAATATTTGTGTAAAGTCGCGCTAGGTAAACATCACGGCTATTTACCGAGAGGTTTTTGATAAAAGAATGGTTAAGAACAGCGGCGCAATGGGCGTCACTAATTTCCTTACCGGATGAGTCAATCAAGGAAATATGGTTGTTGAATAGGGGGTTAATAATTCGCCAGAATTTTTTTTTGCATTAGTTTATAACATAGACGGCGAAACTTGAGTAAGGAAGTTGTCTTTAGCGGATTTCAGCGCAGATATGTAGATAGATGATGCAGATTTATTGGCAGCCCAGCGTGGGTGGTTAGTAGGTAAACATCTTGCTGCACGAATAAAAACGTTTCTTTCGGTTGGATAAGCGTTTGATGTAAACGTTGTGCCATGGCGCACGCGCGTTAGACGTGATGGTACGGCAAGGGATATACTTATTGGTTAGCCGTTCAACTTCAGCCGCAAACTCCCAGTGAGAGTGAACTGAACGGGTATCAAGGCTGCTTAAAAATGCGTCTCGAAAAAGTGCTAGTTCACTGTTGTTCCTGTCAAAGTTTGCTTTTTATAGACCAGTACCGTTTCTTTTTTTATATCTATGAGAACAGGGTGCATTAAATGGAAATGAATCACTGATGCCTGGTGCATAGGTTATAGCGGTAACAAAGTCTGGTGGATTTGTTAATTGGAGATCAAAAATGCTAGTAGTTGCTCTAGTCAGTAAGGCTACTCGTGTAAGGTAAAACGTTGAACATACGTTAACAAATTCACTCGGTTGTGGCGAAGACGGTAATGAGTAGGGTGCGTTTGCTTTACATGTTATAATAGGAAAGTTAGAATCTCCGAACAGAAACACAAAATGTGATGAAAATCATGTGCAAACTATTTTAATTGCGTCGTGAAGTTGATCGACAAATGTTAAGGTGAATAGGGAGAACGATAGCATACACCTTGTATTATCTTATGGTATCCGATGGTTACTATAACTCAGACCAGCTTTTGTTAAGTGTTATTAAGAATACAGGAAGAAGCAATGCCTTTGGAGACCGCTAGAAGAACGCCGCCTTCTCTGCGCACTGTCTGATCACAACGGTACATGTGAAAATTGTTCTCAACATCGAAGATTTCTTGATCACGTACACGTGCATGGAGCCACGTTTCAATCAAAGCAACTATCTTTGCGCTACATGTATCAATAGCTGATGATAAAGAATTATATTTATTTAGTCCAATTCTAACGTTAGAAAAAAAAAACAGATATCTGAAGACTTTATTTCTGATGACCTCCCTTCGCGCAACCCTACGTAGTCGAGTTCACTGAAGAAGCCCGCGCATTATCGACAAGATTGATACTTTTTTTTTTACCTCTAGAACTTTGTCGCACTCGGAAAAATACATGTAACATTTGTTATTTAGTAGTAACTCGTTGTAACGCAGCTTACGTAGCGAAGAACCGGGCTGACTTTTCCCAAAGTCAATACGTTCTTTGCGTGCCTGCCTCGTTGCCACAGAGAAATCTTCGCTGATTGAGATATTCCTATCTTTTAGTTGATTGCGCAGTGACAGCACTGTCTCTCTTGTTTTGAAGTTAGTGAACTTGGCAACAATAGGGCGGCACTTAGTAGGTGAATGGTTACCCAAACGGTGAACCCTTTGAAATTACTCGCTGGAAAAACTGTCAAGAACAGCATAAATAGAATTTGTCAGTCTTGCCTCGGTTTCTTGCCATGTTTTCCAAGAGTCTGGAACACCGCAAAAGATTAGATTGTCCCTTCTCGACCTGTCTTCTAGCTCGGTTAGTCTAGATTGCACATGGTAATTCTCGTTGGTTCGTGTCTCTACGATTTTTTGCACACTTGCTAATTCTTGAGTCATAGCATCCAAATTGTTAGATTTTTCTTGCAATTCGCCAAGTCGCTTCCGGATGCCATAAATTTCAGCGTGAATGTTTCTTTGTCGGGCTTTAATTGCTTTGACATCAGTAGCAAGCTCAGACTAACACTTTGAGCTCTGTAACGAATGCGAGTGCACGTCTTTCAACATATGGAATAAGACATTCATTTGTTTGGCAGCGTTTTTGGGTAAGCCATCAAATTCTTGTTGTGCTGTGGTACGGGTATTGGGTCCAGGGTTAGCCTCATTGTCACCGGAACAACGCAAGGTGTAAGCCATTCAAAAACATTTACACAGAGTCTTGCACAAGACTCGTGGGCACGGGAACAGCAGTACACAATGGTTGGTATATTTCTTAGTGTGTAGTGAAGGAGTACACACCTGCATGGTGAAGAAATAGTGATCTCGGCGCCAAGTGCTCTTGGTAAATAGGTGACCACCATAGGGACGCGTGTGTATAAAGCGCTCACCTTTGGCGCACTTGCTTTCTCTTTTTTGGAAGCTCACTTAGTGAACGCTCTTCGTTACCGCTCTATAGTATGAACACTCCGGAAGCCAAGACAGCAGCGCGGCGGGCTCACAATACAGCAGCAGCTTGGACTCACCATCAAGACCTAGTTGTGAGAGCCCGGAACTCTGAAGCAAAGAGGGTTCGCCGTCAAGTGAACCCGGAGCTGCGGGCCAGTGAAGCAGGCATGCTATCAAGCAAACCCGTCATGTCTTTAAATAATGGTAGAGAAATGTGTACGAAGTATTCGCAGGTTACCCGATCATATGCGAGCAACCTCCTCAAACATCATTGAATGCGCTTTGTGGATATTAGCGATGGTATTTTTATGCTTATTTTCACAAATCACCTTCAAGGTAGAAGTAGCATGAGCTTCAGGCTGAGGCAATGATTAACAGTGAGAGGGACGATTGGTCACGCTGAATGATAGGTCACTCAGAGAAGCTGCTCTGCAGGAAAAAGGAAGACAGGGCAGAAAAAGAGTAATCAAGCTTGCTGGTAAATTAGCAAGGTGAGTATGCATACACCGAAGCAGAACTTCAGTGTAGGCTAGTTAGTAAGTATTCCATTCTAAACTTGCGTATAGCGCAGATAAAGATGAAAAAACAGAAACAGTGACATATGGTGGTGCTCGCACGTACTTGTCGTTCTTTCTACCATTTATTTTTTTGTGTTTGTCACAGTTATACGCATAATATATCATGAAAAGTTAACTGAGTTGGCGAAGTCATTTTTCTAGACAAAAGCGAGCAACAAGCTACAACGTATGCTTGAGGGGCCTGAAATTTACCGTCATAACTAGAAGAGTTTTGGAATTCAGGTCGCATCAGTTTGAAGATTTAACTGGCAGCTACTATCTAAATATATCGTACCAAGCAGAGTGGATGAATTATATATCTGGGCCACAACCCAATCACATTGGACGTCAATTTTTAGAACGAAGAAAACACTACAGCCTGGGAACTGTGGGAACTGGGAACTGTGGGAAGTGGAAGTACCAGCGAACGTAGAGCTCTGCGACGAAATATTGTATGGTATATTTGTTAATGTTATTCATAATACCTCAAAATAAGTGAATCCTAAGGTAGTTCTGAGGGTTGTTGATATACTGTTTAGGTGATGCTTTTTAAGAGACCTTATGTGCTGCTATTTTTTTGCTTAACCACACAAAATTGGCACTTCACAATGCCTTAAACAACGTCAAGTGCCAAGACGCGTGTGACCCTCCAGACTAATTTCAAGTGTACATACTTGCGACACTCACGGGAGACCTTCCTTAGAAGGAAGGTGGCCTGGACTATTTGGTTGGTCTTCATGATTTCTTCAGACTCTGCCAAGGTGGTGCTGGAAAAAACGCCACCACCAGCGCTCTCATCGCTGCGCTTGCCATAACTGGGTAGTGCAGAAAGAGCCGTCCACAAGCGAACGTGCATAGGTCCTTCTCTTTTATTGGTGTTCAGGAGCGGTTTCTTGAAAATCAAGGAACTGGAAAGCTTCTTCCGTCAATCCAACCTCGTTTCAGAAACGTTGGGAGCTCATAAAAACAAACTTGGGGTACATTGCAACAGATATGTCAGGCGTTTCGGCATGTTGCTACTCGCAATTTAAGAGTAAGCGAGCACAGTATGAACTTCGACGTGGCTTCCTCAAAGATCTAGTTTTAGACAAGCACTTCTGCATGCATTCTGTAACGCCGAAATGCGTAAACTTGTGCATGCACATTTGTCCGAATCGATTAAGTGCACACACGAGCAATGTGTATTCGATCAGTGGTATGAAGCTTGCTTTATCCGGCACGAATAGCCCCGGCAATGTCTGCCTTTGCAGTTGCATTCTTCATTCATCTCTCGCTTCCTGTGCATTGAACTGTTTTATTACGCATCAAATAATGTTCCGTTGATGGTTGTCTTTCATGCGTATATAATGCACATGGGAATACATGACAGTCACCTTTCTTGGTGTGCAACTAATGGCGAAACTGAGACCTCCGAGTTAGCTCCGGCAATCGCGGAGACTAAAAACAGGAAAAGCCTGATTGTGGTCAAGAACAACATTTTTCGATATACCTGTGTAACTGATGTCTTCGCATTTGCTCGTTAAATGTGAAACTCAGATTCCTGAAATTATAGGCGCGCTATGCTGTGCAATGGCGACCAACTCAAATTATCAGCGGTCGCGGCAAACATTGCGCGCGTCATCAGTCTACTGTCGCACAGTGCACACCGTAGTCAGACGCTCTGTCGAGCTTCATCATCAAAATTACTACTTTTCTCCGCCAAGGCTACGCAAAACAACAACAGGAGACCAACACTGTCACACTTTTTCATGCGACCGACTGCGGAGAAGGCTAGTAATTCTCTTACCCAACACGTTCGCGACGACCCGTATTCAGCGCTCTCACCGTTATGCTTCGTGACAGTTACGGACATCGGTGAAACTTATGTCCTTTACGTCCATGGCAATTAAAAATGCAAAAGTAGCGTCCACTGAGCTTTTTCTTCGTAGAGCGTGGACCCTCCCATCTGTCTGCTCTTGTTTTCGTGGTCTTTCTGGCGAGTGAAGCAGAAAGCACTTCACTGGTGGTTGAGTGAGGCGTCCGACTAGCGAAGAGAAATTCGTAGATTAATTTCTGGCTGCTCGAATGCGCAAGAACAACGAATATTTAGCTCAATTATTGTTTCGTCCTGCGCTAGTGGCACCTGGTTGTGCAGGAATTTGCGCAAAGTAGTCGGCCTTTGCAGTACTTAAAATTGCACCAACAGGTGGCGCTACATGCCTGAAAAACTTTAAGAGCCTGACGTTTGTAGTGTAAACTTAGAAACAAACATAGAAGGCGCACGAAGACAAAAGGCCCACAGAACTACAAAAGACACAAGCCTTCGTGCGCCTTTTATTCCGATACGGAGTTCACGCTATAGAAATCATCATGACCTCCCTAAATTGCGCATAGGCTCTAATAATATACTTTTCATATTATCTGTTGGGCTTAGCTTATTGGCTGATAGCGCTTATAGATTCCTTGCGCGCAGTGTCCGCCACTTCCATCATTGTAGCTCAAGTTGAAGGACCACAAATATTATCCATTTCCCGAACGAACTTTCGACATCCCCTATTCGAAAGTTACAACCCACAGACACCACATTCCCATCCTTAAAGTAAGCAGCAGGGGCCGAATTCACAAAGCTTTCTCTTTGGCTACGCATTTTCTTAGCCAAAAGTTCTCTTATCTGGAGGGATTACTATAGCGCGGGTATGAATTTAACTTATTCAGCACTTAGGAGGGCAAGGAGGACACACGATAGCCGATGAAACGACAAGGAAAGAAAGAAGTGTGTGCCGATAATATCGAGGTAGCACGCAAAGCGTCTAGCATCAAGAGTATACGATGATAGCCAATGATTTGATGCATCTAAGTTTCAGTTCCGCGAGTGTCTGCTACAGCGCTTACGGGATGCCGCGTACGTTGTAATAGACGTTTTGGTGGGCTGTGCAAAGACAAGCACTCGCCTTTAATTAACGGCTGTAGCTAAAAAAAATAATTGCTCGATGGCCTTAAGCCACCGAGCAATCCATGCACTATCTCGCCAAGTACAAGTAAACAACACTCCAGCTGTACCACATAAAGGAAACCACACATAAATCGATGCATGCAATGTTTGAAAATGTGCTTCCAATGTCTTCCCCTATTTAACGCGACCAGTTACCTTACATTTCATTGAAGCTGCGCTGCTACTTAACTAATTCGGTGCAATCTAGCACGGTATAGTGGTGAACGTAAGGGTGTTTTGTACCTATAGTCAAAGGTAGCCTTTGTTACAATATTCTTATTACAAGACACAAGAGCGACTTTGGTGCCTGCAGACGAATTGTGCGGAAATAGATAACAGCAGTAATCAACTGAAATTGTGAGCGCAATTTTGCTGGTTCCATGCACCGCAGCATTTTTATAAAGCCGGAATGCGAGAACGTGCATACGCTTACGCTTAGGTATATGTCTACGTAAAATGAGGGAGACTCGTCGGGAGGTGTCTCAGTGCTAATGCTTTTCACAAAACATGGTGCAAATATTTCGCCCAGCGTTGTTTGAGTGCGAAAACGAAGCAAGGGACGTGTATACGACTCTTGAGGTCGAGAGACGTTATCACACGTGCGAAAAGGATAAAAAGAGAGAGAGAGAGAGACTCTCGTTTCGGCTTCGCGAAAGCTTGAAATTGATAGATAATAAAGACAATTTTCTGGCCCAGCAGACGTCAGGAAAAGTCTCCGGAAAGCAGGGTCAGATGCTCGGAGAGCATAAAAAGGTGGAGTACGTGTTATATGGGAGTGACAGCCACTCAGAAATCGAGATGAAGTGTGACTGTCGTTAGGTGTGAGAATCAATGCTAATTAGGAGAGTTGAGTTAATGAGACAAAACTTTCCTAAATAACGATAATGGAAGCAAACTGAGCATTCATCTAGTGAAAGTGACACTAGTGACAGTGAACTCATAAATGTTGATTAGCGTTGTCACAGGCCGATATATATTTTTATTTTCTTATCTATATATGGCAAATTATAAGAAGGTAGCGTACGTTAGAGCCGGCTATCCCAACGTCATGACAGTAATGTACAAGAATTAATAGCGCACGGTTATACAGTCACACGTGGCGGTTTCTATCTTCTAGTAACCTTGGGAAAACGCATTCTAACTATTTTTTCTACTTTTGACAAAGTTTCACGGGACGTTTTTGCATTTGGCTTCATTCGAAGGAATGACAATATATCAGCAATAGGGCGAACACAAGCACTGCTGCAGTGGACGAGCGGTTACAGCGCTCGACTACAATCTGGGAGGTACTTGGTTCGATCCGCAGAAGCACTGAGCACTTTTTTTTTTCAAGAGGTTGCCCGGCCTGACATTATGCGTGGTGGCGGGTACTAGTTTTTTGAGAAGTAGGCTTTCGCACTTGCTTCTTCCACTCCCCTTTTGACCCAAAAGCGCTGTACTGTGCTCCTTCAAAATTTCAACAATTCGGGGTTCATAATTTTCTCCTCCATCCTCGCTTATCGCAAAAGTGTCCAATGCTAAAATACCAATATCATACCTGGTATATTACTTTTCACGTGTTTGGATATTCGACCAGCAATCAGTCTTCACGGTGTTTTCAAGAAAATCTTTACATGCAGCGAGCTAACTGCTTGCAGCCATGTTGACTGCCTTTGTAGGGACACGCTTTCGTGCTAATTTGGTGGGCATTATCACATGCAGCAAGCCCAAAGAGCACGGACAGTTAGAGCTGACGCAAACAGAGTGATTAGTTTGTGTCTTCTCTCCCGCTATTTGTCATGCTGCACGCTTCAGTGTAATGTCGCTGTCAATGGTTAAAATGAACTATAGCAGTTAATCGAGTTCTGCTGAGAGGGTCCCATAATGTCCAGAATGGGACAGAACAATGGCAATTTGATTTGTGTGATAAAGAGATACCCTGCTTTTGGTTACTAGAATAAATATCTAAACTGAAGTTTATTTTTTATTAACAACAGTTCCAGCGCAGATGAAAGGTGCATGGACAAAATTTGTGTATTCAGCTTGACTAGGTTTGTGACCTTAATTGTAATTGCGAACCGGTATCACAGTATGCATAAATATCACACACATATACAACCACGGGTGATAGCTTGCTTATTCTGATTAAAATTGAAAGGTTGAAATCGACATATTCAACCAACGCAATGTGTGCGAGATATGCCATGTAGAGTAGCTATGCTCGAAACTAATCTTCGCAGGTTCCTTCTATTTTACCCAATTTCTTGCCCATGACTGTAGGTTGGTAAATGAAACTTCTTCGAACACACATATTCTATGTAAGGTTACATTTATTTTTATGCAGTACAAAACAAATTGAAATGTATAATGGCTCAAAAGAGAAATAACTAGAAACAAATTCAGCCAAATCATTACCAAACTTACTCACCAATAATAAACGGATTCTCATTTAAAAGATACATACATACATACTTACATACATACATACATACATACATACATACATACATACATACATACATGCATACATGCATGCATGCATACATACATACATACATACATACATACATACATACATACACACATACATACATACATACATACATACATACATACATACATACATACATACATACATACATACATACATACATACATACATACATACATACATACATACATACATACATACATACATACATACATACATACATACATACATACATACATACATACATACATACATACATACATACATACATACATACATACATACATACATACATACATACATACATATACACACACACACATATACATATGTACACCCATACATACATACATACATACACACACTCAGGTGTAAATATTAAAATAAATGGCTATAAAACAACGATTCTAATACACTCATTTTGAATACACTACAGAAAGTAACTTACGAGAGTAATTCACCGGCACTGTTATGTCTGAACACGGTGTTTTTCGAACCATCTCGCAAAAGGTTGATGCATAGTTTCCCGCTGCTGCCCAGTGACAAGCAGTTTTTTAAAAAAACAAAAGAATAAAGCCCTTGACAATATCTTGCTAAAGAAAAGGGCTGTGCATCAATATTTTGTACATGTCTGCAATATCACTCTGTTTATTTACATAGCTTGGCTCATTCACAACCCACTAACAAAGCATGTTAGGACACTTGGCCTGAAAGTTGGCACAGCGTGAGTAAATTCTAGACAATACATGAATAATACAATTATAAGCTACTAAGTTCCTTGGTGCAAACAGTGTTTATATTGACAGCTATAAGTGTCATTTCGTTTCCCCAAAACATTTCTCAAAAGTAGAATCAACTTTATTTAGCTAAAAGTTTCTATTCTGGCGCGTCGTGGTGGCTCAACGGTGGAAGTGACTCTTTCGGCCAAGAAAACAAAGACCAATTATTTTTCCAGTTCATGAATTCACCCCATAATAACATTGAGGCAGCTGGTAGGAGTGCTTTTGTAGAGAGGAAACCACCACATTCCCACCAGTTGTGGCTTTGGGTAGCTAATTCACTTGGACGAAAATGATGAAAAACACTCCTCAAGAAGACTTCAAAGTTTGGGCATCAACACAGTTCCCATGCAGCTGTCCATTAGTCTGCTTGAAAAATATTGAGTTTACTGGTGGGCAAAGACTGTACACTATGTGAGGTGATGCTCCAGTGCACTGCATGTATGTCTTGCTGCTGGCCTCAACTGCGATGTTGCTCAGCACATATGTGTAAAATAACAACTAATACTATGCCACTGCAAAGTAATTATGTGTCATTTGCATGAAACAGGGACCACAATAAAAGAACATAACAACATTTGCCTTCACAAAGTTCAATAAATGTAAATAAATTTCCACAGAGTTTTCACAGTTCATCTGTGGATAGTAATATTGGTTGTAAACACATTCTTACTTCTACTAACAAACCATTTTAAGATGCCAGATTCAATATTGGAGTATACCAGCACTTTTGTAGGGCTAAATAATTGTACAGGCACCTAGAAAAACACAAGTGATTGCATGCTATAGCTACATATAAAAATAAATACTTTTATTTCTAGTCTGAGTAGATCTGCATAGATGATAAGTCACTTGCATTACACTATGAACAAACCTATCCGAGCAAAGTATACATTTAAAAAGTTACACTTACACAGTAGATAAGTAGACTGTTGAAGGACGGACAAGCAGTGGGCTAATGCCCAAGCACTAAAATCTACTGTTAAGATATACTAGGAGTAGTGATGATCCTCTTCCTTCCAAATAAAATAATCTACATGGATTCACTTCCCAGAGCTTATACACTCATGGCATCATTGGTGCTATACAAATGAGCGAACACTGAAGGATTACATCGACTAAGTACAAGATTACTGCATCCATGGCTTTACTTCTTGTACTACAAAGAATGCAAACAGAGTTACCATTGGCGACCATGGATGCTGTGATTTCTGGCATGTAAATGTGGAGGCACGCAGGCACTCAACACACATGTTAAAAACTTCACCTCAAAAATATTTGCCCACTAACACTACAGCAGCCTTTAAATTAGTGTCATAGTGTGGTATCTTCCATGTAAAATTTAAATAATTTCGAATGCAAGCAAACGAACTGCTGAATAATGCACTGCTAAGAAGTCAAGCAGCAGCTGCTCCTGACATCACAATGTGCTCTTTCTGCTGTTGTAAACTTTGAGCAGGAGAACAGTCACTGGCAGTCCCTTTATACTTGTTGGTCTTCTGTGCTCTGTTCTTAATACACTGTACATGACCATGGAGCACCGAACCCCTTGTTACTGCTGGAACTTAGAAAAATACAGATTATTGTTACAACCATGCTACATGCAAGAGTGTATAGTAGTCAATTATGTGCTCATATTTACAGATATTGTATTTTCAGAAGACAATGACAACCCTCAACACACACACACAAACAGTGAAGACTGAAAATATATTTATTATGATACAAGAGCAAAACTACAATTTTATAGATGAAGACATGAAACTTCTGACAGGCATAAAAAGCCAATAGTGTTTCTTCTATTTGGACTTTACAATAGGTGCGAGAAGTAGACCACAAATAAGTTTACTAAGAAACACAAGTTAGACTGCATTATAACACAACAGCCAATGTTCATAACTTTAAGGCTGTCCAACATAGCCAGCTCACCATACCACATATAGTAGCAAATGGGTAGTCTAGAAGACACAAAGAACTTGTGGATTATGAGTGTGCTTGTTGCTGACATCTATTATTCTAACTGAAGAAAACCTTTCAAAAATTCACCTCATCAGGGGAAATAGTAATACGCAACAAACACAACGGGCTCCTACAGGTGCCACCAACACTCACCATCATTGTTGATACCAGTGTCTTGCCGGATGGATATGCTGCGTCCTGCACAGAACACCAAAGGAGCGCTCCATGACTGGATTGCATGTATGCTAGCTGCATCGCTCTGCTGCTGAAATAGGCTAGCCACAGACAGAGAAATGAGAAGCCATGGCTTTGAAACATACTGAACGTCACCTTTAGAGATCAACAATGCATACTTAGGTCAGGTACATTTTGTAGAAAAATATATATCACTATGCAACCGTGGTGAACATGTTCGGCTGAAACACAAGCAACAGCACTGAGAGAGAAAAAGCTACATTAGGTAAAAGATGCAGTTACTGGCCCTATGTCATCTGAGGCTTCTTCAATAGGTCTTTCTCCTTGCAAGTTGTGAGCAGCCAGGCAATTTTCACCCACTTGCTATTTCCTTCCAGAGCACTTGATTCACAGAGGGAGTCACAAGCTCGAGAGCTCAATAAGGAATCAAAGTATTTGGGCTCGTTTCAAAGCACAAGCTTTTGAGTCTCAGATTATTGGAGTTTCATTCATAAGCAGCAGGCTTTCAGCTTTCAACATTCTCATTTATCTTGCATTTTAGTTCTATAAATGTTGAATAAGAATTATGTGTAAGAATATTACAGGTATCCACTGAAAGCAACCAAGCTTGGGTTTTCAATTTCTGCACAGTAAGTGGTGTTCACGTAATCGTATGTATTAAAGAAAAACCAACCTTGCAGCCAGCCGTTAGGCAGTTTTGTGCCCTGGAAGCTCCCAAGCAGATTGCAGTCCTTCCAGATGAGGCAGCCATGCATGCTTCCACGCCACATCCGCTGAATGATAACAGTCCCAGCAGTGACATAGGCTTGCACAGTTAGGGAGAACGTGCCCTTTCTTTTTTTGTACAGGTGCTCCAAGTAATGATGAGGATTGATGTGCCAGAATGTGCAACCGATGCATCACAGGACCTTAACAAACCAATCTCTGCGATCTGTGAAGAGAAAAAACGAGAAATTTAATTAAAAACAATCATTAAAAGCACTCACTTCTAATACTTATTTGAGGAAGCTATCACTTCGTTAAAGTGACCAAAATCAGCTATATTCACTTTGAAATAAACTGAAGCCTCATGTAAAAATTACGTACCGCTATATATATATCCTACTGAAGTATAGTACTACCACAGTGGTAATCGTTCCTAGAACTAATTTTCCAAAATAACATAAATTTTTTAAGTGCAACCTGGCTCCTGAAAAATAAATTCACATTAACTTTCCAACTATCAAACGTGGTCAATCGACAGGCCCAACCTCATAATCAATCAAGAGCTCACTTGTATCAAATCACAAAAAACTTTTTATGTATTTGCTCCATAATATATGTATGTATATAACAGTAGTAGTAAATTTTTCATGCTTCAACTTACCATAGAGAAACATTACATCTGATGGGCTTAAAAACTTGCACACGTTATAGAACTGCGTGAATTATAGTACCGGTGAAATTTAGTTCTGCAAGGTGAACTCACCGATGGCAGCATTTAGTAGCCGTCGGTGTCATAAGGAACCAAGTACGGCTTACAGGCAAAGGGCATCTGCAGACTGGAAGCTGCCGGTGACAGCAATGAAGGGCTGGCCAGGCGTGCACGTCCATTGATAAAGTGTAAGAACTGGCCATGACCGGCTGTTGTCAAGGCTGTAGTGCCGTGCAAACGATGGCCAGACGAACTCGGAAACCTGTAGCTAGGCGATATTGGCCTACAACTTCATTCAAAGCAAGGCACCGGTGAAGTCTTTGCTTTTTTGGGGGGGATGGAGGAAAGCTTGACGTTCACGGGCTCTCGCTGCCACATAGAACTCTCAATTTGTTACCGAAGAACAGTCTAAGTGCGCTTCCAAACTAACACGATCCACAACAGAATGTAGCATCTCGCAGTTTTGGTTGATCACATCACAGCGCTAGGACTATGGTTATCACAAAAAGGAGAAGTGACGACTTAACAAACAAAAGCGCCAAGCTGCCCCACCACGACTTCGCAGGGCAAAACAGTTATCAACGCTGTCTTTCAATTTTCGGTCACACGAGGACAACTTGTTCACAAGTCTTGGAACGTCAACACAGCACCACTGTTCTCAACGAACATCGTTTCACTCCCGAACAGTACATTGCTCTCAAGTAAATAGAAGCGTACGGGCTAACTAGTGGCGAAGCAAGAACCGAGCGCGTAGTTCATACGTTTCCGTACGTACTTGGGATCACTCAAGTAATGTGTCAAAAGGCTGTCAATCCGAAATGTCGCACAGCACCAAACTGAGAGACTAAAAAGTCAAGCGAACGAACTGTTACCGGCACACAAACACACATTGCAGGCTTCTCGAGTGCTAGTTGCCATCGATACACCGACGCCGATCCCCGCTTGATAACCACACCGACGCATAGGCTTCGCTGGGCTTCACCGTACACCATTGCACTGCCACAGCTTTCCGCACTGCTTACACGCACCAAATGAGCTGCTGTAATCACAACACATCCGGTCAAACGCTAAAGTAACTCGTGCGAGAAGCGTTTGCTGAAAGTCACATCGACCGATATGCTGTTTACGACGCCATGTTGTTTTCGACAACTGCGCTGCACGTAAGAGAGCTCTTAGAAAGTACTTGCACTATTTTCACGGCGTGAAAAAATTTTCTCTTATGTGCGAGGGGGGTGATATGACGAACAGGACAGGCATGCCAGAATAAAGAAGTGTTTTGGCAACGTCACGGAGTGAGCTGATGTAGAGGGTATTGCTTCACAACCAATCACAAGCTGTGCCTGTCAGCCAAGCCGTCGTCGGCTCGCGTTTGTCGTCTGCTTCGATCAGAGCATGCGACAGGGGATTCGCCTTCGCAATGCTATTATTCTCAGGTCAAGTGGTCGCTACGTCGCACAAAATACATGTCAGTGGCTCGCTCCACCTTTGAATGATGTTCGTGCACCAAGTTAAATGGCTGGTAATTGACGCAGGGATGAATTCAGCGAAGGTTTGCTCCAGAATCGTGAGGGTTTGCATATTTTCGGTGTCATACAAAGTTACTAGGGTCGTTTCATTCCGATTGCTTGCCATAATATCACGGTCCATATTGGTGTCTGAACAGTGAAGGTGAAGATGCATGATTTGTTTGTAGTTCCATGCGTAATCACGCGCACCCCTAATACGCTTTGGTTTACAAAGTACGCTTTGTTCCAGATCGTCCCAAAGTGTATCGACAGCTGTATTTCAGAGATCGCAACCATTGGACAGTTAGAGCCAATGAAAGTACACTAGAGCACAAACTTTAGGAACCACTTACTGAAAACTTCCTCTCATTTTTATTTCCGATAGCGTGCAAAGAATGTGCTCCCATTAACCTCTTTGGTGGTAATTTCCACCAATGAGGCAAAAATCTCGAGTCGCACTTTTAATTGGATGAGATGGGGCGCAACACAACAACATAACAAATAAGGTTCATCCTATGTCATGTCGCATTCGAATGCACCGACCATTCACGTATCACATTGGTTTTCATCCAACCACAAATCTTTACATGCGTAGTTTTATGCCATTGACGCCCAATAGAATTCTTCAATTACTGCGACTTCGAACTTATTGGATGGTGGTGGTTGTCAACACCATCCACTGCGTACAAGGGAAACAACACGCGAAGCTCAAAGCGCCGAAAGAAATAAAAACGCACCTGCAGTCATCAGGCAGCCCTTAATGGGCGTGAATTAACTCAAAACCAGCCAGGGCACCAAAGTATACCGCTGCGGCAGCCGGTTCGAAGTAGCCACATTGTTCCTAACAGTAGTCCGGACCACTCTTGGGATTTTCTCTCAGCCATGCTGTTTTTACGCACAATTTCGCTTCGTGAATCCACTTACGAGCACTTTTCGGTGACGTAAGCAAATATAGCAACTGCATCACCATCGCTGACATGTTCCCGGGTGGTCACAGCGCGCTTTATTTGCAGCGGCCGATGTGACAACTATGGCCTCTTACGACGTTTTTTCGTTTCGTGAATCGACTTACGCAACAAAATTTATCTTGCGCAAAAATGTTTTCGTAAGCGAGTTTTGTGAATCCGGGCCCAGAATCCTAATAAATAAGAATGTAAGGCAGGGGGATGCGATCTTTCCAGTGTTATGCTCGGCGTGTTTACAGGAGTTTTTCAGAGCCTTACATTGGAAAGACATTGGGATAAGAGTTAAGGGAGAGTGTCTTGGTAACCTGCTATTCGCTGATGACAATTAATTGATGAGTAACTAAGGAACTAATACAACTCGTGATTACTGAGTTGGACACGGAAAAGAGAAGAAGAGATGTTGAAATTACTTTGCATAAAACTCAATTATAGTATAAGCGGTCAGTATAAAACTAGCCGCCTACGTCTGAGTGGTCTCATGATCACCCCTTAACTGGGGATACATCGATTTTCGTACGCGAGGGTAAGATGGTTTGTCGAACGCCATTCGCTGGTCATGACTTGCCTAATGCCACAATACCGTCGCGTACGTCGTCAAACACTTTTCAAAGACAGTGGCATATACCCGGGAGCAGGTATGTGCCACTGATATTCGGGTGTATACCCCAGAGTGTTGAAGATTGGGTGAGTTGGTTCGTCGTACTTGAACTGGTATAGCGCATTATGGAGAAGAAAAAACGGCCAAGCAGACCGACACAAGAGGACAGAGCGCTAACTTCCAACTGAGTTCAGTTGGAAGTTTGCGCTGTGTCCTCTTGTGTCGGTCTGCTCCGCCGTTTCTTCTTCTCCATAATGCGCTATACCAGTTCATATATACCCCAGAGAGAGAGAAAATTTAATGCGGAAAGGCAGGGAGGTTAACCAGAAAACATATCCGGTTTGCTACCCTGCACTGGGGAAGGGGTAAGGGGAGACAAGAAAAAAAAAGGGGGAAAGGGAGGAAGAGAAGCACAAACACACACACACACACTCGCACACAGTAGTGTTACAATCGTTCAACGAGGCGGGTCGCTCGCAGAAACTTCATCAGCGCCTTCGTTGCTTTCTGGCGTGAAGCTCGATCTTTCCGACATTCCAAGATTGACTGTTCAGAAAATGGCTGGTCGTCGAGGCGAGCAAACACTGCTGAGAGGGACTGTCGCTGAGAGCTGTACTGGGGGCACTGACATAAAATATGTTCAATTGTTTCGTCATTGTCGCAATGGTCGCATGTAGCGCTGTCTCTCATTCCGATGCGGCAGGTAAAAGCGTTCGTGAAAGACACCCCAAGCCACATACGGCAGAGAAGGGTCGTCTCGGATCGGGGTAGGCCAGATGGAATAGTAAGTCGTAGGTATGGGTCCAGGCGGTGAAGACGGGTGTGGAGAAAACCGGGCGTATTCCACATAGACCTTGCGACATCCTGCGCAAGCGTATTAATCTTTGCTGCTGCGTCGCTTCTTGATAGTGGAATAGGTTCCATCACTCCATTTTCGTGTGCATTCTTAGCTGCATTGTCGGCATGTTCGTTACCGATGATGCCGCAATGGCCTGGTAACCACTGAAAAGATATGTCATGTCCTTCGTCTTTTAGGTGATGGTACAGTTGTCGTATTTCGAGCGCCAATTGGTCTTGAGGTCCACGACGTAGAGCATTTTGTAGACATTGGAGAGCTGGTTTCGAATCAGTAAAAATGCTCCATTTTTGTGGTGTCTCTTGGTCAATCCTGCGGAGTGCGCTGCGGAGTGCCGCG
The DNA here is from genome assembly GCF_013339725.1 of Rhipicephalus microplus. Lineage (NCBI taxonomy): Eukaryota > Metazoa > Arthropoda > Arachnida > Ixodida > Ixodidae > Rhipicephalus > Rhipicephalus microplus. The sequence goes on along the minus strand of NC_051173.1, from coordinate 75,840,018 downwards.
AGCTCCACGGCTGTAGATGTCGTCTTGTGTGACGTTCTGAACTGGATGGTTTCGGCTCTTGCTGGGAAGATCACAGCTCCTGCAGATCCTCCAACAGTTGTCGAGCCATCCGTGTAAAGCTTGACATGATCTTTGTATTCTTCGTGTAGCATGAGTAGAATCATCTGCTTTAAAGCTGGCGCCGAGAGCTCCGCCTTCTTGCGAATCCCCGGCACTGTCAAGCGCAGTTTTGGTCGGTCCAAGCACCAAGGAGGTGTTAGTATCCGTTCCGGAGGCGTGTAGACTGTTGGAAGGCACTCACGGAAAGTCAATACTCTCTTACAGAAGGAGGCACTCGGTCGATCTTCTGGAAGCGAAGCTAGGTGGTGGGCAGGGGCGCGAGCAAGGTGTCTAATATGAGCTCTAAGCACCTCCAAAGTAATGTGCACTGTGGCCGGATGATCTTTGGCGATTGCGATGGTTTCCGCTGTTGATGTACAGCGTGGTAATCCAAGACAAACTCTGAGTGCCTGGCCCTGGGCGTTTTCTATTGTGCGTATATTGCTTTTGCAAGCGTTCGTCAGAACCGGCAAGCTATACCGCAGGTACCCCAGAAACAGCGTTTTGTACAAATGCAACATCGCGTGCACTGATGTGCCCCCCGTTTTGCCTCCGAGGAACTTGAAAAGTTGTGCGATGGCCGTTAGGCGCTTCTTTAGAGTGGCCACATGGGGACTCCAGCAGAGATTTCGATCGATCGTGACCCCCAAAAACCTGTGGGTCCTGGCGTAGCAGACACTGTGTCCATCGATGGCGATGGGATATGACGTCATTGCCTTCCGCGTGAACGCGACCAGCGCCGATTTCTCAGGAGAAATCTCGAGGCCTTGTTCTCTAAGGTACGCCGATATTGAATTCGCTGCTTTCTGGAGTCTCGCACGTACCTGAGGACGTGTTACACCTGATGTCCAGGCACAAATATCATCTGCATAGAGAGATATCTGCACGGAATCTGGTATGCGTTCAACGAGACCGATCAGAACCAGGTTGAACAGTGTGGGGCTCAATACACCACCTTGAGGAACACCACGGTGTGTATAATGTTCAGAAGTCGGCCCATCATCAGTTTGCATAAACAATGATCTCATATGTAGGTAGCATTGGATCCAGCGGTACACTCGCCCACCCAAACCAACTGACTCGAGGGCGTCAAGTATGGCTTCGTGAGAAACATTGTCATATGCTCCTTTGACATCTAAAAATAGTGCGACAGATAACCGTCTGCTCATTTTCTGGTGTTGTACGTAGGTCACCAGGTCAATGACATTGCCAATGGAGCTCCGAAGACGACGAAAACCGGCCATGGCGTCTGGATATATTCTATGGCGTTCTAGGAACCACTCGAGTCTGGCAAGGATCATTCGCTCCATCAGCTTCCCTACGCAACTAGCCAGCGCTATTGGGCGGTATGATGTCAGCTCTAGAGGCGATTTTCCAGGTTTGAGAAGTGCAACCAACCGGCTTGTTTTCCACTCTCTGGGGACCGTTCCATCTCTCCAAGACTCATTGAATACTTCCAGCAAAGCACTTCGTGCTCGATCACCGAGATTGCGTAATAGGCGGTATGATATGCCATCCGGTCCAGGCGATGACGATCGATTGCATGAAGCAAGAGCCACATTCAGTTCTTCCATTGAAAAAGGCAGGTCCAGGTGCGGGTCCAGTGAATGTGGCGTGTAATCAGCAGTAAGGGCTTCTGTGCAATTTGGCGGGCCCGCAATCTTCCTACAAAAGTCTTCCGCTACCTCGATATCCCTTCTATTTTGGAAAAGGGCCAAGGCTTTAAACGGAAAACGTTGTTGGGGAAATATGCGTAGGCCTCGAACGGTTCGCCATATTTGAGAAAGCGGTTTGCGAGGGTCTAGACTCGCGCAAAATTTCGCCCACCGTTGAAACTCCAGTTTGTCTATACGACGCTGGATCTTCTTTTGCATGCGCCTGGCCATCCGTAGATCTTGAATGGATTTTGTGCGTCGATATCTACGCTCCGCACGCCGACGAATCGCACGGAGTCGCTCTAACTCCATGTCCGTTTCAGAGGGCCTTGAAGAATATGCCAGCGTGCGCATCGCACTCTGCGCTGCTTGTTTGATCGCTTGCTCAATGCCAGAGGTTAAGCCTTTTTCACAAGCGTGTTCAATGTTGGTTGTGAATGCTGAAAGATCGATCCTCCGTATGGTTTTCGGCGGGTGGTTGCTAGCAAAGCCTTCGATGGTGAGATAACTGGGGATGTGATCGCTACCATGTGTCTCGATGTCTAAAAACCACTTAACGCTTGTGGCGAAGCGACGTGACACGAACGTCAAGTCCAAACAGCTGCTGTACGTTAATCCTCGCAGAAATGTAGGGCTCCCATCATTAAGTAGAGACAGTTCATGAGTCGATACAAATGAAGCCAGCCTCCGGCCCGTGGTATTGACTTTTGAACTTCCCCAGATTGGGTGGTGGGCGTTGAAGTCCCCTATAATTATCCACGGATCCGGTACGCTCGAGAGAATGTCATCCAGTCTTTGGCAATCAAAACGGGCTGAGGGAGATAAGTAGACACCTATTAATGTGAAGGTGAGGGTTTTCTGCTTCACAGTCAGGCAAATATATTGGTTCTCATCATGAGGCGACACAGGTTGAATGATGTAGGTAAGCTCCCGGCGAATATACACAATGACCTTGCTGCTTTCGTTTCGGGTTTTGGACGGGATTGATTCGTAGCCGGATAGCCTGATCGGGTTTGATAATTTCGGTTCGCATATTACGATGATTGGGAAACGGTTAGAAAACACGTACTGACGAAAATCGGAAATCCGTGATCTAAGTCCTCTTGCGTTCCACTGGATGACTGATGCTTCTCTGACGTCTTTGCGGAACGATTGTTGATCTCCTGCCATGACTCTACGCGAGGGAGGCGAGGACTGGGCTCAGCGCGTCCAACACCTGTAACCCGCTTCGAGCGGTTGGAGTTCCCAGGCTTCTTAGTATGTCTGCCATGACAGCGACGAGGGATCGTAACATCGGGATGATCTGTCGATCGACCCTTGACACATCCTCAACGGAAGTAGACTCGGTGGAAGGTGTAGGGCGGCGAGGCCTCGCAGGAGGCTCTTTTGCCGGCTGCGTACGCGGAAGCGTAGGCCACTCATCCGCAGCTGTGAGCTTCTCCACTTCATTTCGCTTCGTGCTTACTACTTCACTCGTGCTCGGAGGAAATGGGTTATGCGCAACACTCTGTCCTACACGCCTCCGTCGGCGACTACGTCGCCGCCGTACCCTTTCAGCAGCCTCTCTGTGGGTTGAATTGTCCCTAACCATTTGTTTGATAATGGCGATTTCCTTCTTAATCCGAGGGCATTCCTTGGATGCAGCATCATGCGGACCATCACAGTTTCTGCACTTCAGACTTGTTGCCCGACATGCGTCTGCAGTGTGCGGCTCAGCGCATCGGGGGCATGCTGTGGTGTTTGTACATACACTCTTGATGTGACCAATTTCATGCAGTTATGGCACTGGAGTGGTTTAGGGACAAATGGTCGAACAGGATGTCGGAAGTGTCCCACTTTGACATGCGACGGAATGGAATCTCCTTTGAACATTATCTTTACACATCGGGTGTTTCCGAGGCGAAGTACATTCGCGATGAGAACTCCTTCGTTCGCTGGTTTTATGAGAGTTGGGAGGTCCGAATTTGCTATGGCCAAATCAATGTCGTAGATTACTCCCGCCGTGCAGGCACCGTCCATTGGAATAACCGGTCGAACTTTGATGCCTCCCAAATCTGATACTCTGCGAAGCTTGTCTATGGCGCTGGCAGTCATTGTGTCCACAGCTAGAATATTCTTCCGCGTGTTCACCCGGATATCCTTAATGTCGTTTGGTGCTACCCCCTCAAAGTACATAGAGAGAGCTTGCCTGTTTACTGCTCGAAGGCTGATGGTGGAGTCCTCGGGCATGAAGAGGATGGTGTGCGGCCAGCATTCTCCTTTTGACTGAGACGTTAATGTCCCTGCTGGTGAAGACGACTTGATACTTCTTCTTTTGGCCTTCCTGCTTCTCACGGTCTCGAAGTCGTCATCCGACGAGTCGTCGCCAGTGGCCGAGTACAGTTCCGTGTCCTCGCTGGTGCTCGAACAGGTGCTTCGTTTCCGCGACGAGCTTGCCAAAGGTGGTCTATGGTCGGACAGAGCCGCAGAAGGCTCCACGTCCACAGCCATGATGCAGTGACTATCACCGTTGGCCTCACTGGTTCTGGGCCAGGCGCGCTGATTTACCGAGGAGCTCGCCATAGCAGACCTCTGGCTGGGCGGACCAGTGGATGACTCCGCGTCCGTCGCCTTGGGGCAGGGAGCAGCGTCTCCCGTAAAAAGCGAAAAACTTGATAACAATGCTCGGAGCCGAAAGCAGAAGCGTTCTATGAAGAGACACTTCGTCGTCGTCTTCTCCTATATACCCCAGGTGACAGACATTTTAACCCGATAGCATTGAAGGGCTCGTTTCGCAGGAATTCCGGTGTCAACGTTGGCGTCGTTGGTTTTGAGCAAAAAATCACCATCCTATGCGTGACTGAAAAATCGAGAACGGCGGGAATAAAATAAATAAATGATAGAAAACCCAAGAGCAGAGTGGGTACCGAACCCGGGTTGTTGGGGTCCGAGTGGGGATCAAACACGGGCCATTTGCGTGGCAAGCCGATGTTCTCCGAGACAGCCACGTCTCTGATTGCAAAAACAGTGAAAAGAACTTTTCTGCTTGAAAATGCCGTGAAAATAGCTTTTATCCTTCAGAAACACATGCATCCTGTACATATGCTTTACAATGCAACATGAAATATTGCCGTAATATGGCGCAGTCAAGTGTCCATTGAGAACGACCGTCCGAATAGAGGATTATCATATTGGCTCCGTGGTTGAAAGCCAGTACTGCACTACAAAAGGCACACATGCTGCTACGCCTATTCCCTTAAGGCCATGTATTGGGTTCATAGCGGATTCAAACAGGTTTCATGCACGAAGTGTTTGAAGAACGCACTACAAACAACATTTCGCTATCGCGTACTTTATATTTTTATTTGTATACCGAGGTAACTTGAACGCTTAAGCGTTAAGGAAAAACCATTATAGCTATCATTGATCGTAAATATGCAAACAATAAATGTTAATGGTCTCAGTAGGAATCGAACACTAGCATACTGCGTGGCAATGAAGCATTCTACTACAGAGCTACGCCAGGCCTGGGATACACCTTTCAAATAGACCCTAATTTTCGTATAACGTCAATTGTGGTTGCATTAGTGGCTATTTCATGTTATAAACATTGCATGTGTACTCGTATGATATAGCCGTCATGACGGATTAACGTAAATTGAATTTAGGCGCCATCCGCTGAGGTTGATTTGTTAGCAGCGTTAAGGGCCACCATCCTCGCTCGCACAGCGCAAACACCACCCCTTTTGGTGTCGCTAAATGCAAGTTGCTGCTGACATTGTTACGCAATTGTAAACAACTGCTAATACAAAACGTGGTTGTTTAAGGGTATGTGCGCGTAGATATATACATATGCATAGCGTCACTTCAGTACGTCTCGCTCAATGAAAAAATAAAACAAATTCACTTTCCATTCGTATGCTTCGCAAAACATCAATTTCAAGGGTACGTGGGTTCTGCTGAAGCTTCTTTATAATATTCATTGCTCCTCAACAAAAATACATGCAGCGTTAAAATTTTATCAGTAGAACAATTATAGGCACAAGCAAGCGCTGTATTTTCTAAATAAAGAGAATTTTTTCTATGCATTTTGTAGATATCTTTTGTAGGTACTCACGTCATGCGAATTGCCGATTTGAGCGGGTCACTTCCGAAAGTAATGCAATACGTGATTTTGCTACAGGTTCGCGCGATTTCGCTAATGATGGCACAAGTGTTCACAGACTCTAAAAACAGCGTTATGCGTGGCTCTGAAAATCACAATTGTGTCTTCGTGCTGTTCTCTGCGTGTTGCCGGTTTTCCAAGAAAAAACACGCTATTTCAGTGTTGAACTAACCACTGCTCAAGTTGAACATCACGAGGAAAGTGCGGGGGAAGGTCCGCTTCTACTCTAGGTGGAGAGGGCTCCTCATTTTTGGAACTCTCTGGCCTTCACTGCGTCCTGTAACGCTAGAAATGGGCTGTGGTTAAAACGCATGACAAGCCGCGCGAGCTCGTTGCATTGGTTTATGTTCCTGTTTCATAACGACCACAAAATGCGTCCCACAAACAAAGAACTTAAACCAGCACAAGTATAATAAATGGTTCTAGGCGAATGAAAGTACACCAGACTGCGAATAAGTTTGGCCCAGGGAAAGGGAGCAGCTCACAATTAAGTTTGAACTTTTTACCGAAAGCTTTGAAGTAGCGCCAAGAATTGCAAATCATATCGAAACACAAATGAAAAGGAAATTCACGCAATGAAGTCCTCTTTTTTCGGTATCTTCAGATTTAGCAAAGAAGAGCATAAATGATTGGAGTAAACGGTAAAAAAAAACTGATAACACGTTTGTCATTTTTTTTCTTCTCACAAGCGCCATCGTATCAACTTTCTTGCCCCATTCATTGGTCGCGTGTCATCGCCTGGAGCCGTGGTGGTAGACCAAATGTCCAAACCACGGTGGCTATTACAGGAGGATTGTGCAGGTGTGAAGATGTTACTGCTCACTTGTAAGTTTCCGCACTGAGCATTTTTCTTTTTCAGTTAACAAAAGAACCCACAGCTTTAGTCGCACAAACGTTTTGTTGAATCCGTATCAAAATGAATATTGTTATCGTGGTCACCGTTCTCGGTTTTAGTTAACTTTAGTTTTCATACTGTTCCTAAAATAAGAGTTTTAAGTTATTTTCGCGGAAAATATTATTCTTTTTTTTTGTACTGAAACCAACAATGCCCAAATTTCTTACGTAACATCTTTGTATTATTTTCTCTAAATATTGCCTACATCATGCAAAGAGCGCTAAAAGGCGTGTTAAAGGGCCACTCACCAGGCCCCATAACAAACTTCTGTTAGATCGTTGAAGTTGTTGTGTGCCCGCTGAGGAGTATTATGCCACAAAACCTTTTTTTCAGTGGGTTCATTACAAACGGCGAAAACGTTTTTTTTTTTTTTTTGAGCGGCACGAAACGAGGATGAGAGGAGGCAAGCTAGAAACCCTTGCTGTTCCCTGCGTAGCCTTCGCAAGCCAAACCCCTTCCCTGCCCTCTCCGGCATCTGACCAAGAGGTTACGGGCGCATGACGTGCCCGAACACACCCGACCAACGAGCATGCCAGCGGCGTTGTTTTGATTACCAGCGCGCGAGAGCAATAAGTGCGCGAACGCGTATGAGCGTTACTTTCGCTTCCACGGCTGCCATCTGCTCGATGCGCTGACCGCGGGAACACGAACGCACGCGAAACGCCGGCACGTCAACCCCGCATCTCCTTGCAATCCACGGGAAAATTGGAAAAAAAAGACGCGCACATTCTCTTTTTGGGTCTTATTATTTATATCAAGCTTTATTTATTATTCTCTTTGAGTAACAAATTACATAAATGACGCATGTCGTGTTAAATAATTTTCGCCATGTCCCGTACCACTGTCGGCAACGTCAGAGCGCACTCATCTACCTAGAGGACCAACGTCATCGCACTTCCATGTGCGTAGGGCCATTCATACGTGGACGCCATGTCCTCATTCAAGGGCATGCACCCGCGACAGAAAGGGGGAGCAGCATAATTCTTGAAATTTGACCCTTTTGCGCGGTGCGTAGCGTTGCAAATTTTGGCACTTGTGATCGTAAAAGCCCCATCTACGCATTGTGCCTGTCACTTCAAAATATGCAAACCTGGTGAGTGGATGTTTAAAGCCATCTAGCTAAGCCGTTCAAGGCACCCAATTACTCTATAATTTATGTATTTATTTATTTATTTATTTATCCTCAGGGTCAAAAGACGTTTTAGAGGGGAGTGCTTATATTTACAAAAGAAGTGTTCTAGTTATGCAATATTAAAATAAATTTGAACACTATAAAGATT